>OZ020277.1:2970668-3321177 GCA_963971205.1 Aethes cnicana
AATCTGCTGGTAGGCTTTAACAAGGTCAATTGAGCTGAATATTGTACAGCCAGCAATTGCCTGGTTAAAGTCTCCAATGTGCCGAACGGGGTACCTGTCCGGGATGGTACGGGCGTTGAGAGTGCGGTAGTCTCCACATGGTCGCCACGTGGTGTCCTTCTTCTGTGCCATGTGGAGAGGCGAGGACCAGGAGCTCATAGATGGCCTCGCTGTGCCGCATTGTACCATTTCCGCGAACTCCCTCTTTGCCGCAGCCAGCATCTGGGGTCCCAAGCGGCGTGGGCGGCAGGATACTGGCGGGCCTTCGGTCGTGGTGATGAAATGGACCGTGTTGTGTTTGCGGGCCCTTGTCAACCCAGGTGGTCGGGTGATGTCAGGGAACTCTGAAAGGAGTTGGACGTATGGTGAGTTAATTTGTTGTGCAATGGCTTTAACACTGGCCTGGCTTGCCTCGGCCAGAGGGGCAGGGGTTGATATGCCCGAATTGCCATCGTGGAGCTTCTTGCCACGGCAGTCAGGCAATAGGTTGTAATGGGCCAGGAAATCGGACCCAATTATGGCAATGTCCACGTCAGCCACCACAAAACTCCACCTGAACAGACGCTTTAGTCCTAGGTCTAAACAGAGTTGTATGTTACCATAGGTTCGTATCGAACTTCCATTTGCCGCGCTTAGGCCATACGTGGTTGCTTCCCGGCGCTCTCGGAGGAGGCGTTTCGGAAAACAACATAGATCTGACCCTGTGTCCAATAAGAATTGCAATTTGGATACCTTGTCCGATACAAAAAGGCGGCGGCCGATAGATTGGCAGTCAGTTGCCGCCGCAACTAACTGCCGTTGAAGTTTGCCGGCGCCGGGGGGCAGTTGGTCGTCCAGGTGCAAGGTGTGGTGCACCTCTTGGCATCAGCTTGGTACCTCTTGTGATACCAACAGAGACCAGGCTGGGGTGGTGCAGACGGTGTCCGGGCTCTGGGTCCCCATCTCCCCTGGGACCGTGCCCTGGATCTGGTCCTGGGCTGCCTCTCAGCACCGATGGCACTTACCTGTTGCGATACCATCTGTTGGCATAGGAGATCAACTTTGGCCGCCAAGCCTAGCAGCCACTCTGTATTGATGGTGGTTGGTACCGGTGATGGTGTGGGTGTGGGCGGGCTTGCTACTCGTTGGGTCTATTATCTTCGTTAAGTATTTTATAGTAATACTCATAACGCATTTACCTGAATTAATTGGTCAAGCAAATCACGTCAGTAGAAAAGGGCGCGAAATTCCTATGGGAGGATATCCCTTCGCGCCTACACTTTTCAAATTTGCCGCCTTTTTTTACTGACAAGATTTGCTTGAACGAGTATGGTAGTCGATTCTATTGTCTGTTTCTCTCGTTTTATATGATAAAATGAAAATTCTAATTAGAACATTTTATATATTTTTATTTAACTACAACTAAAACATAATAAATACTGAATCACTATCCAGTTACATTGTTGGGGTAGTTTTGAACAATAGTGTGTGCAAAACTGCCTCAAGGGGGCAGCTTTAATAGAATTTCAATACTTTACAAAGGTACCCTCCTGAGGCACCTTTGAACACTACAAAAAACATTTCTGGTCAAAAGTACCCCCTCATAGTTATAACTGCAAATTATATGAGTAAAATGTTAATACGACCATTTCTAGTGACTAACTGTACTAAGTACAGGTAAAAAAAAACACGTATATCTCGATATTGTTGCCTTACAATCCAGATTTCAAATCTGCCCCAAGTAAATTCAAAGCTACCCACGCTTGGGGCAGTATTGAACATTATTCCTTGAGTTGCCAAATTCTGAATTGTACCTTTGTCTTTAGCTTTGGACATGTGCAAATGCATTAATTACATAGGTTAATAACATACGTTGTTGTGTAGAGGCTTAAAACTGGTCTTTATGGGTAATATTTTGAAATACGTCAAGGAGTGTAAAAAGTGTACCAGGCTGCCCCCCTCTCCCCTACATATTAGAACAAGGCTTCATAATATCTATACTAATAATGAGTCTGTAGAAGAAGTCGCGTCTGAAACTTTTGATAATAGCAGCCATAGAAAATAAAGTAAGACCTAATTAGGTTTGAACTATCCCTATGTAACAATAACCACGGATCTATCGCCAACACGATTGACGGAAATGATTAAGAGGGAAGAATACCTATTACGCGTCCATACAAAAAGAGAAATAGTTTTTCCACTTCTAAATATTTTCCAATCTCCATGATTTTTTAGTATGTTAGCAGTCTAATGTCAGTAGTCTAATGGTTTAAGCAAGGGAGATCTATATGGCTGCATCGGCAAACAATATTGATCAAGATACACTGGTTTCTATTTACATATACATACTAGGTAGGTAAATACATTGTATTTGGTCTGTAGTCCATATATTATATTTGGTTTAAGCTAACAGAGCTCTTATCTTCATTTCTGTTCGATAGTGCAGCTCCAAAGTGCCGGTCGAGTGAACAACTCGGTGTCATTTATATCCTGTCTTACATTTTCCACGGATCGTTGACCTGAAACGGACTTAAGAGGGTTTATCCCGAAAGTTGGCAACGTCGCATATAGCTGTCAAATGTTTCGCTATTTTTATTAATTTCTCAATATTACTGAATTAAAAAAGAACTTCTCATTCTATGGTTGATTGTCCCGTATCGTTTTATATTTGTTGTGAGGCATTCAAATGATAAGATTACGTTAAAATGCAAGGAATATGCGATGGAAACTTTTCAAAAGATAGTACTTCTATAATCCTAAAAATTTCGTGTTCCTATGATAATTGTTGCAATCCATACTTAATGTTTTATTCAACCATAGAGCGATAATTCATGATTTCATTAAGTAATAATCAGAAATTAATGAAAACAGCGAAATATTTGACGGCTATTTGCGACGTTGCCAACTTTCGGAGTAAACCCTCTTAACAACAGCTACTCGACTTCATTTTTATTAACCGACTTCAAAAAAAGTAGGAGGTTCTCAATTCGTCGGAATCTTTTTTTTTTTTTATTTTTTTTTATGTATGTTCACCAAAAATAAATAGTAAATATGAACCGATTTCGATGATTCTTTTTTTGTTCGAAAGGTGGTACTTCCAAGTTGGTCCCATATTAATTTGGTTCAGTTCTGATGATGGGATCCATGAGAAAATGAGGGAACTCCTCGAAATTTGCTAGCACGTAGATGATTTTGGTGTCAATTTCGAGGACTTCAGAGTTACTTATGTACTTCTATAGTAATGTTTGGAAACTGTAGCCGAAAAATTTTTTTTAAATAAAAAAATAAAAACCGCCTTCAAACTCCGACAGACTGCGAAGTCGGTGTCAAGTGAACCGACTCAAAGAAATGATAATCATATTGTGAACTTGACATTGACTTCGCAGTTTGTCGGAGTTTGAAGGCGGTTTTTATTTTTTTATTTAAAAAATTTTTTTGATCTTGGTGTACCTAAGGGAATTCATTTTTGTATTTATTATTATTGAGGAACGTTTCTTATGGATTTTATGGAATCTTATTAATGTTCTGTCTTACAATGTTCATGCAATTTTAATATCATAAAATTATGCATACAAACCACCGAAACTGACTACTTATCACGAGTTAATTCAGAGGTGTGAGTCGGGATTGAACCATCGACCCTCTGTATGAGAGGCGGTAGGCTACCGCTGCTTCACGCACATTATAAACCAATTCCACTAAATTCTATGTACACGATTAATACAAGTTATTTACAATCCCATTTATTTCTTTCTTCTAAAGAGCTAGGATTCAATGTAAAACTCAATCACACGGCGGACACGGCCTATAAAAGCACGATTTTGAACACAAATCAAATACAAGTGTCAATGTTTGCGTGCCATAACGCCCGCGTCTGTGTGCGTGCAAGGACGTCTCTAAACTTGTAAATATGTGTGTTTACCAGTATGCGGGCAAACGATTCACTCTCCATCCCCGGATGAAACCAATCACGGTAAGGCGAGTTGGGCGCGAGTTGCGCGCGGGCTAGATTCAGTCAGGCGGATTCCGTGGCCATTCGGTACGTAGTAGAGATCTACTATCTAAAGTCTCGCGCTTTTTATTATTATTTAAAAAGCACCACCAACACTCTCAACGCATAGTTGACGGCTGTCTCAGCACGCACACATGTGTTGAGAGTGTTGGTGATGCTTTTTAGGGTTCCGTACCTCAAAAGGAAAAAACGGAACCCTTATAGGATCACTTTGTTGTCCGTCTGTCCGTCCGTCTGTCAAGACCCTTTTTCTCAGGAACGCGTGGAGGTATGAAGCTGAAATTTATATCAATTACTCAGGTCTACTGTCCCTTGAAGCTGTGAAAAAATCAAACTTCTAAGCCAACGCAATCAAAAGATACAGCCGTTTATGCCGCAAATTTTCGACACTTGCAAGGGAATCAAAACCTACAGGGTGCTTCCCGTGAACTCAGAATCTTGAAATTTGGTACGAAGCAACGTCTTATAGCATAGATAAAGGAAAAATTACGAAAACCATAAATTTTTAGTTACATCACATAATATATTTTTTTTTTTAATAATTTTAACCTTACTACCCATTTCCTCATAAACGCGTAGAGGTATTAAATTGAAATTCATACCAAATACTCAGGTCTATAATACCTTTAAGCTGTAACAAAATCAAACTTCTATGTCAACGCAATCAAAAGAAACAGCAATTTAAGCTGCATATTTTGAAACTCGCAAGTACTCGCAAGGGAATCAAAACCTAAAGGGTACTTCCAGTCGACCTAGAATCTTGAAATTTGGCATGAAGCAACGTTTTATAGCATACATAAAGGAAAAATTCCGAAAACCTTAAATTTTTAGTTACATTACAAAATATATATTTTTTAAGATCTTTGTCTTAAATTTATGCTACTCCATCTTTCCCCATTGTAATGTTATGAATTTAATTTTGCAATAAAAATACCATAGTTATGACTCGATTGTCGTAAAGAACGAACTTTGTAAACCTTACAGGTTTGTACGGAACCCTCGGTGCGCGAGTCCGACTCGCACTTGGCCGGTTTTTTAAATACATTGAAGCGTTTTGAAATGTGAAGGCGCGGGACTTTAGATAGTAGAAGATCTCTACCTACTATTAAATATTCTGAGACTCAACCCAAGTAAAGGACCTTCCACGGCTTTCCCGCGTCTCGGTAATTTATGATGTGGGGACAATCCATGAGACCACTGACCCCGCTACTTGAAACTTGAACTACTCTAGCATTAACTTAGATTGGCTAACTTGGTAATAGTGTTTTCTAGCTTAATAGCTCGAGTGTAGGTTGAAGATAATTTGCGCTAAGTTACATTTAATTGAAGACTCAAATCTCCGTCCGTAGGTCGTAAAAATTGGGAAAATTGGGCAATCGATCAAAAAAAAAATACTTACGTAATTGGTTGTGATAAATTAGAGTAACATATAAGAAGATAGACATAGACATAGACATACATACATACATAATATCACGCCTTTTTCCCATAGGGGTAGGCAGAGACCACTTCTTTCCATTTGCTACGACTCTTGCATACTTCTCTCGCTTCTTCAACTTTCATCCCGTTCCGCATATGTATGCGTCGGTTTAGAGTACTTTTGACCTGGCCTTTAATCAGATTGTCCTGAATTTGATCCAAGAACATTCGCCTCGGTCTTCCTCTTCCAGCACCTCCATTCACACTAGCCATATAAATACTTTTTGTCAGTCTTCTCTCATTCATCCTTTCCATATGACCAAACCAATATAGCATACCTTTTTCTATTTTTGTCACTACATCCTCTTTCACACCACACCGCGCTCCCTTATTATCACGCTTTTCCTTACCCTATCATAGACATGTAGGGATGTAAGGGGTCTACCAATATCTTCTGGACCCAAGTGTCAACCTCACCTGCACGTGGTGTATCCTGCAACAAACGAGGCTCTGACGACCGACCTGAGAGCGGTATAACTCTCGACTTCTAGCACTTCTCTACAAATGCTCAGGTCGCTGACGGGCAGCAGCGTCAGTGATGCAAAGAGTAGTGCTCTGCGGTCGGCAACCCGCCTGCCCAGCGTGGCGACTAGGGCATATCCTCCCGATGGATAGACACCGCAAGCTAAGGCCCCCAGTTCCCGGTAGCCGTGCTGTCCCAGACTACGGTAGCGGTTCGGGCAACAGCAGGGTGGGGGGTGCTAAGAATCCCCGGGCGACGAACTACGGCTACTTAACACGTTCCCTGTCCGAAGGCCCCCAATGTGGGGACATGAAGCTTTTTTTCACAAGTCCATGCTCCCACTATGGAGTCACTGCTTCATACTAAGACACGTATACATATGTCAGTTGGACTTGTGAGATTGTTCTGTCATTTTATATGGGGACAGGGAATGTGTTAAAAAACATGACCTTGGCAAGTGACGATTTGCGGAAGGTGGCCGGCGTAGATTGGATGCGGCACGCCTTGGACAGAGCTCATTGGCGTGCATTGGGTGAGGCCTACGTCCAGCAGTGGACTACTATGGGCTGTTGATGACGATGATGATGATGATCGTGAGAAAGAATACAAAATTAAAAATAAAATGAAAATCAGAAATAATATGTTTCACCGTTAGGATCGTCTTTTCATACCAAAATAAGAATTAACGTTAACAAGTAATAGGTAGATAGATTAGGTTGAAGTGATTTCCACGAATAGATCGATTTTTTATATTTTCCAACTATTATGACTACGTATCATCACGTAAGTTACGCTAATTCTGATATTTCGCGAACTAAAGTGGCTGGCAACCGCTACCTAGTTATTTATAAGGGCACGGCATCGTGATGCTCAACACAATTCTGTAATTAGATACGCCATCTTGTTTCTTCATTAATCTGATTAATTCGACGAGAGTATCATTGAATTTCAGACGGTGGCGGAAGACGAAAATAAATTACGTATTTAAGAATTAACTATAAGTAGTAAAAATTCAATTTGAATTTACCACTGAGCTTTTCGGTGAAGGAAAACATCGTGAGGAAAGGAATGAGGAAGGAGGAGGTGCAGGTGCACGCATCTGCGAAGTAATTCAAGGACGTGTGTGAAGTCCCCAATTCGCACTGGGCCCGCGTGGGGGCCCAACCCTCTCGTGATGGGAGGAGGCCTGTGCCCAGCAGTGGGCCGTAAATAGGCTGTTGTAGTGTAGTAGTAGTAGTAGTTGTAAAAACTCCTGGTCACAAAAAAGAGAATGCAGACGGTTATGGGATACTCCGCGTGGTAGTTTCAGAAGTGATGATATGCACCTACTCGCTATAAAAATAAGGTCATCGCCATAGATTGAAGTGAAATCTAATACTTTTTTTTTTTTAATGTTCTGCTTATGACTTGAGGTCTAATCAAAAATAATGACTACATTCACAACGGAAGTCTCAATATGAAACTCGAAGTAGGTACAAAACTCATTGAATTTTAATAAGCCTTTAAAGGCTTTAAGTAATAAGTAAGTAATCCAATCCTTTTAAGTAATCCATCAAAGCTTATTTAGAATTCACGAATGAGGATAGATCGCGAATGGATTTCATTCGTGTCACGATCTGACGCAGCATCAGACATTCTCGTAGTCATAAACAAAGACACTGTAATAGATGTAGGTACATACAATGGGGATCTTGCAAGAAAATAGTAATGAGAAATTAGGATGAATCGTCATCATATATTATAAGCCTATTATATTAATAAGCCGTGGTGGCCTAGTGGTTCGACCTACCGCCTCTCATGCCGAGCGAGGGTCGGGGGTTCGATTCCGGATCGCACTTCTAAGTTTACTTATTGTGCGAAATTCAATTTGAATTTACCACTGAGCTTTTCGGTGAATATTAAATAGTCCAAATACTTACTATACATGACATAGCCGTGGTAGTCTTTAAAGAATTAAAGAATTATTTATTAAGTAACTTAGAGTACATATTGGTTAACAGTGGTGGGAACCTCTTTTTAGGTATGTAAATACCTGTGTTAAGAGGTACCGCTCTTCCGGGTCTGGCGGTTCGACTTACCACCTCTCACCACCCGGCTCGCACCTCTACGTATGTGCGAAATTCAATTTGAACTTTTCGGTGAAGGAAAACATCGCGAGGAAACCTGCACGCATCTGCGAAGTAATTCAAAGATGTGTGTGAAGTCCCCAATCCGCACTAGGCCCGCGTGGGGACTACAGCCCAAACCCTCTCGTGATGAGGAGGCCTGTGCCCAGTAAAAAAAAAAAAGCCTTTATTCTACCATAATTTTGTTTGTGTACAATATCTCCATAACTATTAATTGATTATTTAATTAGTCACAATTTTGTATTACCTATGTGTATTCAAGTATTCTTGTCATAAATTATTAGTATGTATGTATAATATGTCCCTTTATATTTTAATATTATTTATTATGGTATAGTTATTAGAAGATTATTAGTTTTTCCTTTATATATACTATGTGGTATTTATGGAAGTCGCCTCTACGGCGCAGGCCTCCCCCAGTCTCCTCCAGTCGTCCCGGTCCATCGCTGTCCTCCTCCACGTCGGGCCGCCCCTCTGACGGAAGATATCTAACTTCGGACCCGTGTCTCCCCTGGTAAAACCCCTGGGGGAGACATCAGGAATCTTTAGTACCGGTGTCTCCCCTAGCTTGGGGAGACATCGGTACTAGGTTTTGAATTCTATTTGAAGTACCCGTGTATCCCCTGTCATGGTTATATATATTGGGATTATACTGGCCACTTAATAACAGTTAAGTTAAGTTTAGTTTAGTTATATTGTTAAATAAACTCACAGGCTTTCCTCATGGACCAACTTCTAAGCACAACTTTCTCTAACCATTCCTTACAACACAACTAGTCCACTCAGTCCGTTAGGTCAAAGGTGTGAATGTAGGTTAGGTTTGTTAGTCATCTATATACGCCCGAAGGGCAAACTACCTAGAAATAGGGGCCCCGCGTAGCGGGGACCCGTCGACCCAGTCACATTCGGATTCGGTCACTTACGACCACTTTCCTGACAGGGGATACACGAGTACTTCAAATAGAATTCAAAACCTAGTACCGATGTCTCCCCAAGCTAGGGGAGACACCGGTACTAAAGATTCCTGATGTCTCCCCCAGGGGGCTTACCAGGGGAGACACGGGTCCGAAGGGAGATATCTTCCCATCGTTTTCGTGGTCTGCCTCTCTTTCTTTTCCCATCGCGAGGGGTCCAGTCTGTTACTAATTTTGTCAGTTTGTTGTTATCCATTCTACACACATGGCCGCCCCATTTCCATTTTAATTCTCGAATTCTATTTATTACGTCAGTGTCTGTGCCCAGTAGTGGGACGCAAATAGCCTGTAGTAGGTAGTTGTAGTAGTAGTCATCATCCTATTAGGTACTCATTCTTTGTGAGCGGTTTGATGAAGTTTGCTCGAATACGGTGGATGAGAGTGGCACAAGACTGGTCTAAAGGGCGAGCCTTAGGAAAAGATTAATAACATGATTTTGACGATGATCCTACGTTTCGTAAGATGACAATTTTTTATTAGATGTCATACTGTTGCGTACAAACGACAGTGTTTTGCTAGTGGTAGTTGCCGGGGAGGTACCACCGTCTTTCCCCGCTAACCAGCCGCCAAATAGCAGTGCTCGCACTGTTGTGTTCCGGTAGGGGGTTAAGGCAGCCGGTGAAATTTCTGGCACAGAGGCATAGGCCTCAGGGTAGGCAACGCATTCGAGATATTATGGTTTCATTATGGTGGATCATAGGATTTCGGTGTCCATGGGCCGCAGTGACCACTTACCATCAGGTGGGCTGTGCGCCGTTTGCCTATACCATTGGTATGAAAAAAAAGAAGGAAAATCGTAGCTAGGTACGCTACAATCAAAGAAAAGGGTCTTCGATTCTGGCAACATTTGTCGGATTCGTAATATCAATTTTCCAAATCGGCCACGTATTTGGCTGATTTACTACGACTGCTTGTTCGGGGTTATTGCCAGATGTGAACAAATGTCCTATCGCACTCAAGCGCGGCTACATTGCCGCACGTTGTGTCAAAATCATACAACGATGTCTTCAAGGAGGCCAATTTGAAGACAATTATGATATTGACGATAATTCGAAACATACAAAGCGTTAGTTACTACAGGTATCGCCCCGAGAGTTGAGGTGGATGATAAGATAACTACTACTACTACTACTACTGCAGCCTATTTGCGTCCCACTGCTGGGCACAGGCCTCCTCTCAGCACGAGAGGGCTTGGGCTATAGTCCCCACGCGGGCCCAGTGCGGATTGGGGACTTCACACACATCTTTGAATTACTTCGCAGATGCGTGCAGGTTTCCTCACGATGTTTTCCTTCACCGAAAAGCTCAGTGGTAAATTCAAATTGAATTTCAATTTGATAAGATAACACACACAAGTAATAAGAACGGCTATCGGTGTACCAAATAATAGTAAATTAAAAATCCCGATGACAGTTATATACCTACTAATTGCTTCTTTAATCCATGTTACGTAGTAGTAGTGGCATATAAGTGGAATCATCACTGTGACTAAAAATTGTATCAGGCGCGCGGGGGTGAGGGCGTAAAAGCAGAGACAAAATTATATAAACCTGTCAAACTCCGTGCATTAGGTACGGCGTACATCGGAAATAGCCAGGGACTTTCAAATTTCCATACTTCGCCTGCACAGCGCCATCTAGATGTAGCTCATGGAGTTCAAAATTGTATCCAAGCTAGGCAGCGACATCTACATATTTCGGGCGTACGCTGATTTTTTTGAAGGTTCTTATTCTAAGTGTACCTACCTTACTTCTTCTATGGTAAGAGGCTTGTATCTCTCTTTATATAACATTTATAACGAAAAATAAAGATGGAAGACGCCACGGGTGTTTTTTTTAATGTTGAACAAAAATGACGTTTTACATCTTTGCGCAATTTTTTTATTGTTTCGAAATTATCAATTACTCTCTCCACTCACTTATATACAAATACTAGCTGACCCCGCGGACTTCGTACCGCCTTAGGATTTGGGTACGAAAAATATACCTACCTTACGTCCTATTCTCAGACCTACTGAACATCGATCCAAATCACAAAAGAATCGGTCGAGCCGTTGCGGAGGAGTTTGGTTACAAACAATGTGACACGAGAATTTTATATATTAGATTCATGTACTCTATATACAAATATATCTTCGCCCTTGTTCAACTATAGTTAACTATGGATTTTCATTATCCACATACCACCTAATACTCAACAGCTATTGTGAACATATTTCGGACTTGCGAACATTTCGATCAACTGACATGAATTTGTAACTTTGATAGGAGGGCATAGTTACCAAGTTGCCAAAATAGAACTCCCTTAGAAATGCTCCGCACCTTGGCACTTATGAGCTAAGTAAATTAATTTGCACGTGCAAGGTATGCGATACAAGAATATGTCGCTAATGAAAGGACTACTTAGTGAACTCAATATTAATATATTTCCAAGGAAATAGATATGTTAGGTACTTAACCTAAATAGATCAAGGGAGTCGGGAGTAAAATACGTCGATTAAATAGTCCAAATACTTACTATTCATGACATAAATAGATACAGGGTCAGGCAAAACGTTGAAACGATTCCAAGAATGTTTTGTAGGTTTTTTTTTCGAGTTTGTAAAAGAAAAAGCCGTGGTGGGCTTTAAAGAATTATTTATTGAGTAACTTAGACTACATATTAGTTAACAGTGGTGGAAACTTCTTTTTAGGTATGTAAATACCTCTGTTAAGAGGTACCGCTCTTCCGGGTCTTGCGGTTCGACTTTCTCATGCAGAGGGTCGGCGGTTCGATCCCGGCTCGCAGCTCCAAGTTTATGTGTACAATTTAATTTGAACTTTTCGGTGAAGGGAAACATCGTGAGGAAACCTGCACGCATTTGCGCAGTAATTCAAAGATGTGCTTGAAGTCCCCAATCCGCTCTGGGCCCGCGTGGGGTCTATATATAGCCCAAGTCCTCTCGTGATGAGAGGACGCCTGTGCCTGACAGTGAGACGCAAATAGGCTGAAGTGTAGTAGTAGTAGTAAAAAAAATAGTATAGTTCAGTGTAGGATTGATAATGTGAACGATTGGGGTATAGGTTTAAGAATAGTACGAGTAAATTAGAAAACCTTGTCTCATTGCAAAAACGTCGTGAACATAAAGATCAAATACTACTGTATAAAATATTAAATAACCTTGTTTTGATTCTCCATACCTACTTAGTAAAATAAGACTTAAATGCTCTGGTTTATGTACTCGCTCTAAGAACACCTTTTCCATGACTTCTTTTAGGGCTAAGTATTCGAATAATCGTTTTCTTGTTAGGTCATGTAATAGTTATAATAGCATGTACAGCCACACTGATATTTTTCATGACAGTTTTGGTATCTTTAAGACTGCCGTATTAAAAGTACTGTAATTGTATTTGTATTACAGATTTTAAATTGATTATTGTCATTCACCATTCTTTCTTTTTTTATGGTAAATTTTGGAATATCCGTATTACTTAATATTGTTGATTGACAGTTAACTTTGTGTTCGAGTCACTTGTGGAAACTGTGTTGGCAAAATGTTCTACTTAAGTGTATATTTAGTACTGTATTATAAAATGCTGTAAGTTTTCCTTAAAAAGTTAAATGAATAAATAAATAAAAAAACCGGCCAAGTGCGAGTCGGACTCGCGCACCGAGGGTTCCGTACAAACCTGTAAGGTTTACAAAGTTCGTTCTTTACGACAATCGAGTCATAACTATGGTATTTTTATTGCAAAATGAAATTCATAACATTACAATGGGGAAAGATGGAGTAGCATAAATTTAAGACAAAGATCTTAAAAAATATATATTTTGTAATGTAACTAAAAATTTAAGGTTTTCGGAATTTTTCCTTTATGTGTGCTATAAAACGTTGCTTCATGCCAAATTTCAAGATTCTAGGTCGACTGGAAGTACCCTTTAGGTTTTGATTCCCTTGCGAGTACTTGCGAGTTTCAAAATATGCAGCTTAAATTGCTGTTTCTTTTGATTGCGTTGACATAGAAGTTTGATTTTGTTACAGCTTAAAGGTATTATAGACCTGAGTATTTGGTATGAATTTCAATTTAATACCTCTACGCGTTTATGAGGAAATGGGTAGTAAGGTTAAAATTATTAAAAAAATATATATTATGTGATGTAACTAAAAATTTATGGTTTTCGTATTTTTTCCTTTATCTATGCTATAAGACGTTGCTTCGTACCAAATTTCAAGATTCTGAGTTCACGGGAAGCACCCTGTAGGTTTTGATTCCCTTGCAAGTGTCGAAAATTTGCGGCATAAACGGCTGTATCTTTTGATTGCGTTGGCTTAGAAGTTTGATTTTTTCACAGCTTCAAGGGACAGTAGACCTGAGTAATTGATATAAATTTCAGCTTCATACCTCCACGCGTTCCTGAGAAAAAGGGTCTTGACAGACGGACGGACAGACGGACAACAAAGTGATCCTATAAGGGTTCCGTTTTTTCCTTTTGAGGTACGGAACCCTAAAAACTTAATCCCGTACAATTTTCTTTACCAACTCGAAAAAAATCTTAAAAACATGCATATAATAGAATATCGTCACAACGTTTTGCTTGACCATGTCACAGCATAAGTATTATACTACCTTGTATAGAGAGGTACAAGACATTTGTTACATTGTTATAAGAAATCTTAATAGATAAGTACCTGACTATTTTTCATTCACCTCAACTCTCGTGGCGATACCTGTAGAAGAACTCACCGTTGCTGCTGTCACAAGATATTAGCAGCGTCAGTGGAAACGCTAGTGCAGAATGAAAATTAGTGCTAGGTACAGAATCAGGTGAATAAATCTGCCGTTGCTGAGCATTTGCTGGAATCGGGACCAAATCACTGGATAGAATTACATAAACCCAAAATTATTTCCACTGAACCTCATTTCTACTCAAGAATGGTACGCGAAGCAGTGGAAATCAAAAAACATCCTAACTTCAATAGGGGGGATGGTTTCAAGTTATCGACGTCGTGGAATCCAGTGATCAGCAAGTGTAAGCGACGAGATACCCCTTCGGATAAATCTGCGGACATTGTTAGTTTTGCGTGCCGGCCTGTTGACATTCCGAGTGAAATTAATAAAAATCAATTGCGGGTAGTTCGAGCCACCCGCGCGACAAGAAAAATATGCTGATACCGTCACTTTAGTCTTCTCGTGACCACGGCCGTTGCATTGCGGCCGAAACGTCGAGGTTAAATATAAATCGTTTTTACGCGATTAAGTCCCGGTGATAGTGTGTTTAATATGAGTGTGTATCGCAAAAGTTTGAGACAATGTTGTGCTAGGTACTTAGTATCTAAACTATTGCAATTATTTCAAACTCATGTACCCATGTAGTCGTAGGAGCTAGGTACATTATAATAAAGCTCAAACACTTTAACACTATCGTCAAGGAACTATCCATTGACATTTTCAATACCTCTGTTTCTAAGCTGAGGCGATTACTCAATCAACAATTCTTTATATGAGATTTATCGATTTACTTTTAGTTTTTCATATGTTGCACTTGAATTAGAACTGTAAGTGTTCTTAAAATACTAAAGTTTTGTCTATATCACGTTTTTTATTACTACTGTCATGTTTGTGTGTATCTGCTTTGGTTTATACTTAATCGACTTTACTGTTTTTATCACTCATAACGTTTCTATCAGTGAGAACCTGTTATTGGCTTTCCATGACATTATTATCTTAAGCTATTTTGTGATTGTAAGCTATTGGTTCTCCAAATATAAATAAATAAATAAATAAAGCTCCTCCTTTACTGACTGAGTGACTGATTGAGAGACTGATGAAAGCCCACAGCCGAAACTACTTGTCATAGAAAGCTAAAATTACACATGAAGGGTCCTTGGAGAGCATAGAGGACGAGCACTAAGAGAACAGGATATCCCGAAATTCCCACGGGAACGGTAAAACACAGTGGATGGATTTCATGAATTTCATATTATAAAATATTTAAATAATTCTAGTAATAAAGATTAACTTAGTTTAAGACTAGGTCATTAACAATGAAAAACTTAAACTGAATTATAAATAACTTAATTTACAACTTCACCCACGATCATCAGAAGTTTCTGTTTGAACTCCTAATCGAATCGCCTTAATGACAGAGTTTCTGAAGATGTTTGACCGAATTTTAAGTCCCTGCATTTCGTAATTTACCCGTTAAGTTTTGAACCATTTAAAGACAGTGTCCAGTGATAAACCAAAAAGATATAATTATATGTATATAAGTGCAATGCATTTTGCATGCTTATGTGCGAAATTCAATTTTAATTAACCATTGAGCTTTTCGGCGAAGGAAAACATCGTGAGGAAACCTGCACGCATCTGCGAAGTAATTCAAAGATGTTTGTGAAGTCCCCAATCCGTTCTGGGCCCGCGTGTGGACTATAGCCCAAACCCTCTCGTGATGAGAGGTGGCCTGTGCACAGCAGTGGGACGCAAATAGGCTGTAGTAGTAGTAGGTAATGCATTTTACATAGGATTTCAAAATCTTACTTCGATTGATTCGCGATGACTCTGAGATGATGATCTCTGACACACCTACTCACAGAGCAATGAAAACGAATCACTTTGTATGTGAATTGCTGTTGAGTGTATTACAACGACTGTTAACTCAAGATTGAGATTTGAATATGAATGAATGAATAAATAAATAAATATCTTGGGACATTTCACACATATTGACCTAGCCCCAAACTAAGCAAAGCTTGTACTATGGATGCTAGAGAACGATATAAATACTTATATAGAGAAATACATACATAATATATAAATACTAACATCCATGACTCGAGTACAAACATTCGTGTTCATCACACAAAGTTTGCCCCGAGCGGGACTCGAACCCGCGACCATCGGAACAGAAGGCAGGGTCACGTCGAATAGATAGAAGATTTGATGTTCTTAAATACACTTCGACCATATAGGGACCTTATTGACTCACTAAAGGTTTTGTTAAGGTAAGTCAGTGTTAACTTTTAGGTACATTTAAATAAATCATGCTAAACGTAATCTTCGTACGGAACAGATTATGGAAGATATAATCCCTAGACCTATTTAGTTTAGGTCGATACGATAATTCTGCAACATCTTTTGTACTTATATTATGTATTATTAAATCAAAGTACTTATACACGATCTTAATCGAAGTTTTTTTTAAATTATTGGTATAGGCAAACGAGCGCACAGCCCACCTGATGGTAAATGGTCACTGCGGCCCATGGATACCGAAATCCTATGATCCCTCATTAAGAAACCATAAGATCTCGAATGCGTTGCCTACCCTGAGGCCTAAGATGGAATGTCTCTGTGCCAGAAATTTCACCGGCTGCCTTAACCCCCTACCGGAACACAATCAGTGCGAGCACTGCTATTTGGCGGCAGGCCAGCCGGGAAAGATGGTGGTACCACCCCGGATGGACCTAGCACCAGGCCCTATCACAACAAAAAGTTCCATATTCAATTTCCATGATTTCTATGAAAATTCGTCTCCAAAGATCTAACGGTTTGGCCTTTTTTCCCACCACCGCCACAACCGCTGGGCCCAGGCCTCTTCTCATCACGAGACGGTTTTGGTCTATTAGTCTTCACGAGGACCCAGCGCGGATTGGGACCTTATCCAATCTGCGCTGTGATTCATACTAATATTACCAATTTGAAAGTGTGTTTGTTTGTGTATCCTTCTTTCACGTCGAAATGACTGGACCGATTTGGATTAATTTTGGTATAGAGAAGTCTGAAAATCTGTTAATATACTCTCGGCCCTTGTAGTTGCAATCTCTTTGGGTAAAACTTAATCCCATCAACACATAAATGTGAAATAAGAGCCAAGTTCAATATTTTCTGTCGTTGTCCAGTTCACAAATAAACAATTTGAGATTTTGCCCTCCGCATGAATCTTTTAAGAAAACCGTCATGTAATGTCGGAATAAAATCTCAAACACACTTACTCCACATCAAGCTCTGACTCCCTATGATTTAAAAGGTCAAAATGTTGCCTCTACGCTATTTAGGAAATACATTTATAGTCCCGTGGGTAAAACATGGGGCGAGTGGTTCACAGGCAGCGGCGAAAACTTTTACCACATCCCTGGCGGGTGGAGTAATTAATTACACGTACGTACAGATAACATTCTTTCGCGGAAATTATGCCCTGTGCGGTTGTAAATTTCATGAAGTTCTAGGAGATAAAAACAAAATTAAAGCCTGAAAGATATAATACTCGATTTTTGGCATGGATGTGCAGCAAAGGCTTTATTTTCTTATATATTATTCCACGAGGTGGTTATCAGTGGGAAGAACTGAGATTATCGTCGCCAATTTATGCTCTTAAGTTTGCGAATAAATTAGTGGTACAATATTTACTGATAAAACAAAGATACAATAATTTCAGATTGCAATATTTTTAACGGCCACTAGAGATGAAGGTTATAATACTTATAATGGTATTTATACATTTTCCTAATTTAGAGCCCAGTCATATAAGATGGTAAGTATAAATTGCCGCCGATAATGTCCAATAAGGGGCCTCTGTGACGTCAGTTTTCCCCAACTTACCGCATTCAATGCCCGTGTCCCCGTTTCTCATACGAAATGGAGTCACCAGCGTGCTTTTGGCATTGAGAGCGTTAATTGCCCGATCACCGATGCATAAAATAGGGCTTTATCTAAAATTGGAATCATGCAAAATGACCTGTCCGTCCGGAAACTGTACTTTATCTTACAAAACGTATATTCTCAAAATCCCAGCAATACTTTTTCCGCACGAGCTGCTTTAAAATTACGAGTAATATGGCGGTTGAGTGCATTTCCATGTACATCTCTGCATTTTAACCAAATGCAGGGAATGAAGATAGATTATCCACGTGAAGGTAATACTGCATTTGGGAGCCGTTTTATTGCCTCTTTATCATGTAAATGGAGGAAACGATTCTGAAATTTTAAACTCAATCCTTTGAATCCGCCGAAGAATATTAAGACTTTTAATACGGTACCTGGGCGACCGAGATTTACTCGGGTGAAAATAGCTAAAACGAATTTTCCCAGATATGAGACCTAGCTAGATCGATTTTTCACCCCCGTAAGCCCTTATATTCCAAATTTCATCGAAATCGTAAGAGCTGTTTTCGAGATTGCGATTAAAAATATATATGCATATTTATATATACATGGTGGGTCAGATCCTATAGCAAATAATTAACCCACAGTATCGGCTATTGATTCTAAGTATATTGTATAGGTCTTTATTTTTTTTAGTTGGTAAAAAAAAATGTATACATATGGGATTGGTTGTGTGAGCGACGCCTGAATCCTATACAAAATATTTTTTTTTACCAACTCAAAAAAAATTAAAGACCTATACAATATACTTAGAATCGATAGCCGATACTGTGGGTTAATTATTTGCCATATTTTCTGACCCACCATGTATACAAATATTGCTCGTTTAATAGTATGGGCTACACACAGTCATGAAGTTCAAGCCAGTTTTGCGTAGAGCGTCAGTTACTTCTAACCAAGCATGCAAGATTTTCGGTTTCGTTGCTTTTCTTCAGTTCATCACGAATTACACCGTACATCTAGGGCAACTCGTGTGAATATAGGTTTTGTAATCCGAAACGTCAAAAAAGTTCAGGATACAGAGGCCATCATACTATATTGTTCAATGCATTATTAAGGAGTTAGCTCGAGACATCATCTCTTATCTGGAACCCATATGAATCTACATATGCGCTGCTTTTAAAGAAAGTACAAAAGGCATTTCTTAGGTACCTTTATAAAAAAAAGTTTACCCATTTTTGTCTCCGACAATTTTTTTGTTTGGTGCTCTCGGATTTAATTCACTCCGAGGTTAGGCGAAACAACCATCTGCTCATTTTTGTGTGCCGCATATTGCGCGGTGAGTCCAACTGTCTCGAACTCGTCAGCCGAGCTTTGCGATTGTTTGTCTCAAAAGTCCGGGAGATACCCCTGAGGCAGCATCTGCAGCCACTGTTGGCGGTGCAGGCGGAGAGGACGGTGTCGCGCAGGAACTCGCAAATAAAAAAGTACTCTACAGCATTGATGAGCTTATGGAATTACCAGTGATACTGCAACATCTACTGTGATGGTAGGATAATAGTTAGTACATAATATTATATACAGGGTCAAGCAAAACGTTGTGACGATATTTTACCCGGAGTACCTATCAGCTATCGATTTTAAGTATTTTTTTTAGGTTTTTATTTTTTTTAGACTGGGTAAAAAAAATGTATGGGCCAGTATGCGATTGATAGTGGGAGCGATACCTGCTTCCCGCACATTTTTTTTTCACCAACTCGAAAAAAAAAACCTAAAAAACGTGCTTGTATTGATAGCTGATAGTGTGGGTAACATATTATCACAACGTTTTGCTTGACCCTATACTTATAATGTACATATCTAGTCATATCTAAATGTTGAAACCAGCTATTTACATTAAGTTCATCATGTAAACTAGTCTTAAGTTGCATGTGAAAATATTTGAAATAAATTTCTCTCTCTCTCTCTCTCTCTCTCTCTCTCTCTATTTAATAAATAATCAATAATTGTGAATATGGATCGTAAATAACTTTGTAAATTAATGTATGTACTTATTTGACTTTAATATTTCATTTCATAACTAAAAGGGTAAATTTAAACAAAATCAAGGCAATACCTACCTAATCACAGTTAATTAATTTGGGTATCTTACGAAATAAACCAATTATACGAGTCAAATGCTTGTTACGCAAATCAATTTGTCCAAGATTCTGGGTCTGATTCCTTATATAGTATCTCCCGGGGCGATCTCCGATTCATCTGTTAACTGAATTATCTACGAGTAGAGTTAGATTTGTTATTGAGATATATATTCTATCAATAACAACTTTTTACAAAAACGACTAATGACAAGTGAATTAATATAATTAAATAAGTATGTATAAATAGCATGACATACCTACATACTAACCAAAATCTGTAAATAAATTAAATTAAATATTACACATTTTACATAAATAAAATAGTTAAAATAAACTTATAATAAAATAAATGTTAACGTACATAATAGACTATTTTAGAGATATATATAGACTCATAGACATAATATATGACTAGATAAAATTAATTATAATGTTAATATTTGTTTGCATGGAATAAAGGCTTATCTTATCTTATCTCTTAGAGTTAGATTTAATTGATCTTGTTAATTTTATTGATGACATGTACTCACGAAACATCGATAATAAGAGCGCTTATGCACTACGCACGTTCCGAATTAGTTTACAATTTGTATTTATTCGTCAGCCGGGAATCTAATGCGTAAACGAAACTACCTGCCATACAAATAGTATACATACAACCATCACCACCACATTTGCCTATTTACGGCCTACTGTTGGGCGCAGGCCTCCTCTCATCACAATATGGTTTAGATTGTCATCATCATCGTCATCATTTCAGCCGAAAGACGTCAACTGCTGAACATAGCCTATTATTTATCCCGAAAAAAAAACGCACACTTAGACCAAGTGGGAATGCTCCAACCGAAATCGAAGAGAGCGTAGCGAGGTAGTGAAGAAATAAGTATATTGTTATTCAGTCGTTTAAATTTATTGTTTTTGACACTTTGTTATTACATTTCAATAGAGTTTGAGCTGCTCGTTTCTATGAAGATTTTAGCCATTTTCCTGCATCTCCTTTTTAGGGTTCCGAAGTCCACAAGGAACCCTTATAAACTATAATGCCATGTCCGTCCGTCCGTCCTCTCTGTCCGCAATACTGCACGGAGAGGCTTAGTTCTAGAAAGCTGCAATTTGGCATGAATATACATATTAGTTACGCTGACAAAGTGGTACAATAAAATTTTGAAATATATTTTTTTCTCCTTCTCCTGCCTCCCCCAAGACGCGCCACTCAGACGTCCTGTGCCACTCGCATCCACCGCGTTCCCGCGACCTTTACAAGATGGTATATGATGGTGATGGGTATTTAGATGGCTGAAATAACCACGGTTGTGGCATATATAACGTAGTTGAAAGGAAAATTATCACAGCTAAGTAGGCTGTACAAATTTACGAGTCATTAGTCGACTTATGAAATGATTAAAAAACCAATGATTTTTCTCGAGCGGCAGGGGAGTCGGGCGGGCACGTCATACCACAGGCTAACTAAGATGCTAAATAAGTCTTAGAAAGGTACTGTGGGCATCGTCAACTTCGGAATCCTATACTTTGCGCGTGGCCCGACACGCACTTGGCCGGTTTTTCATTAATGCAGTCCTTCGTTTATAATGCAGACGTTTATAATTTAAGTCTTTTACCAACGTATCTCATAATATTATGCGGTAACTGCTCTTGAACTAGTTCCTTTCCCTTTGTGTCACTCTCGCAGTCTCTCCAATCTTTGTCTGTCTTTATAAAAAGACTGCGTTTGATACTCTGGGAACAGATTTCTAGAAAATTCTATTGCAATTATTACTATCATAATAGTACTTATAACTGAAACAGGAATCCATTTCATTGTCTCAAACTTTCGCGATACACACTCATATTAAACACACTATCACCGGGACTTAATCGCGTAAAAACTATTTATATTTTACCTCGACGTTTCGGCCGCGATGCAACGGCCGTGGTCACGAGAAGCTGAAGTGACGGTATCAGCATATTTTTTCTTGTCGCGCGGGTGGTTCGCACTACCCGCACTTGATTTTTATTAATGTCACTCAGAATGTCAACTATAAATAGAGGTAAAATATACATAGTTTTTACGCGATTAAGTCCCGGTGATAGTGTGTTTAATAGGAATCCATTTCCCATAATAACTCGTTTAATGGTATAATATCTTGCTTAAAAGGGAGTTACTTAGTTAAAAGGGATATTGACGGATTTTAATGAGACCACCATAACCTCCACAACAGCCTATTTAATGGTCCACTGATGGCCACAGGCCTCTTCTCATCACGAGAGGGTATGTGGGTTACAGTCCCCACGCGGGCCCAGCGCAGATTGAGGACTTCACACACATCCTTGAATTAATTCGCAGATGGGTGCAGATTTCCTCACGATGTTTTCCTTCACCGAAAAGCTCAGTGGTAAGTTCAAATTGAATTTCAGTGGTGCGAGCTGGATTCGAACCCCCAACCCTCTGCATGAGAGGCGGTATAGGTCAAACCACTAGGCTACCACGGCTTATTTTAATGAGACCCCAGGTCAGAATTTGACTCACAGGTATTTCATTAGAATAAACCTAGACTAGGTTTACATTGACTAATGACTCTCTGAAATTCTACGAAAGACCGTCATTACATCAATATTCTTCAATGTAGGAAAAAAGTCAGCGGCTGAAAAGCTTACAACAATGCATTACCGCCACAAGTTGCACTTGAACGAGAAACGCATAAGCAAACCGACAGAGTAATGTGATATTTATGTAAAAACAGCTCCGAACTATTTTGAAATTTAAAACAAAACGCTTTTGTTCCGCCGCAGGAACCTGGTTAGAAAGACCAGGTTAGCGTGGCCTCTTGTCTCGCAAACCTGGGAATTTCGAGTGTATACCTATTTTCTTTGCTGTAATATTTTTTTCACCTCACTGGCTCGAAAGTGGTCGTTTTGCAGCTTGATATCCGAGCGCAAAAGTTGTTTTTATCCGCTAACGTGGAAAGTGTTTTTGAAATTCGAACGACGCATGACGCCACTGTCACAATAATAAAACAACGATACGTTCTGAAACGCAATTCGTCGTGAGAGTTTTATTAAAATAAAGGTTCAATTTACTTAATATCATCATTCATAAAATTATATTAATAATACACCGTTTCAGATGTATTTCATTATTTCACTATGTTTTATCACAAAAATACTTAAATATGTGTATATTTTAACTGTATTCAATGAATTATTGAATCTTGAAGTACGAGTAGGAGTGATTTGGAACGCAACCTCCGGAAAAAAAACATAAAAAAATAAAATAAAATAAAAAAGTTTTAGATTGCTGGTTTTGTAATTTAGAATACCTATACGAAGTAATAAAGAAAATATGAGCGATTCTAGCGATGAAGATACGAATTTAACTCCTCCAGAGTTAGCACAAACTGTACGTGACGCCGAACTAAGTCTTCTTCCCGAAAAATCGCGCGTGAGGTGAAAATTTTTGTGTTGCGCTCAGCAGCAAAGTCGTTTGCTGTCTCGTGCCTTGAAACCCTCGTTACACTCAGGATTCTATATTTGAACCACTCCAATCACGCACTCACAGCAAACAACAACTTTGCAGCCTTGCATAACAAATAACTATTATCTACACCCATATACTTGTCATAAATCGTAACACTCGTTTTTCAAAGTCCTACATAAGTAGCTGTTACACAAACTTTGCTATAATAGGAGTTTATGTAACTGTTAACATATTTGAAGCATCAGTGCTTCAAATATGTTGAAGTGACTGATCACTTGCACCGCACACAATTTGAGGTTAATTTTCTATATTTCGCAACACGCCGATGAAAACCAAATCTTTTTAAGTAGTTTTATTTTATTTTATCCATCTTTCACTTGGTTTATTTTGTCGAAAAGCGTCCCGTTAAGCTTATTTTTACTTAAATCTTATTAAATTTAGGGATGAAAGGATAAAATATTCTTCACAAAAGCAATTTTTAGAACTTAGTGTTACGATCATCTTAAGTTTGTCTACAGATTCAATTTTTACTTAGCAATTCTTACTTTTACTTAGCAAGTCCTACATAAGTAGCAGTTACATAAACTCCTATTATGGCATGGTTGGGAAACGAGCATACAGATCACCTGATGGTAAGTGGCACCTGTAACCTACGGTCATACGGTCTCATTAGATCGCGAATGCGTTGCTAACCCTGAGAAATAAGATTGAATGCCTCTATACAAGCGCACAAATGTGTCAATACTCTCACAATTGAAACCAGCGAGTGCTCAGCTACTTTGGACACATCATGAGACGCGGAGACAACAGCCTCGAAAAGCTTATCGTCGTTGGTAACACAGAGGGGAAAAGATCCAGAGGCCGCTCACCAACCAGATGGTCTGACCAACTCAAGAATCCGGACACACCAGCATTTCACACTGTCTCTAGCATAGCGACTGACAGGTGCCGATGGAGACACTTCATCCGTTCCAGACTTTCATCCCACCATGACCACGATCTTCAGAAATGAAGGACCGACCAGAGAGAGAGAGAGATACTAGTAGGAGTAATTTCACAATCTCACCCCCTTACCGGAACACAACCTTGAGGACACTGCTATTTAGCGGTAAGTTACCAGGTAAAATGGTAGTAGGTCGGACCCTGGACCCTTAGAGTCACTGAAAATCAGCCTAAATGTCTCTGTGCCTCGACTTAACTGCTGAATGGACTCCTTTTTTCGGTAACTGTAACATTTCATTCTCTTAGATCATAGTTATAGACTTTTTAGAGTTTTAACGGGATTCAGGAATACAAAAAAAGTTGTAAAGAAATCCGTGGTGAAACGAAGTTCGCCGGGCCGACTAGTCGAAAATAAAGATTTTCTATTTCTAATTTCCCTATGTCAGGTCCTATAGCACCGGCAAAATATCCTATGCGGGGGTCAAGTTAAGCTGGTCGGTCTATAGAACAATATTACAGATGCGAGCTAGCTGGAGTGCTTCCGGAACGATTAATGATGCAGAAAAAATATTTTCCGGCAGCGATCGAGCATAAAGCCGGTGGTGGCCTAGTGGTTCGACCTACCGCCTCTCAATCGGAGGGTCGGGGGTTCGATTCCAGCTCGCACCTCTAAGTTTACTTATGTGCGAAATTCAATTAGAATTTACCACTGAGCTTTTCGATGAAGAAAAACATCCTGAGGAAACCTGCACGCATTTGCGGAGTACCTAATTCAAAGATGTGTGTGAAGTTTCCAATCCGCACTGGGCCCGCGTGGGGACTATAGCCCAAAGCCTCTCGTGATGGGAGGAGGCCTGTGCCCAGCAGTGGGACGCAAATTGGCTGAAGTAGTAGTAGTAGTAGTAAGCAATAATTTAGACTCTGCGTCAACGGCTTACCTAAGTGATTCGCCGCGCGCCTTCTCATTTATGTCATGCTGTGTACAATTGACATAATACTCTGACCTTTTGAGGTAAATATACGAGCATAATTTGTACCTACTTTACTGAAGAATTATTTCAGTGCATACAGCGATTTCAAATACATGCTTAGTACCTGGGCGACCGAGCTTTGCTGGGGTGAAATTAGCTAAATAAATATACAAGATTAGCACGTCAAAATAGGCATGACTACAGGGTGAAGAAATCGAAATTCTAATTAGTCCGTCAGTCAGGTAATAAAAAAATATTAGACACGTATTTTTTGTTTTATCAAATTAACATAGAGTGACTCAGTTAAAACGCATTAAAGTTGGAGAGTGGGGGCTAACTACGTCACCGTTAGGTATAAATCGTACCTAACCGTGACGTCACGCGAAATTTCAACTCAATATATCTCCGTATAAGTTTGATTACGTGAAAAAAGAAAAAATACGTGTCCAATACTTTTCAATAATCTTCTTGATAGACTAAGGGAAAAAAAGTTGTCGTCATCCCTATTACGAGTATAGGATACTAGCTTCTGCCCGCGACTTCGCCCGCGTGGAATTCGGTTATCGCGTTCCCGCGGGAACTATGTGTTTTTGCGGGTTAAAAAGTAGTACCTATTGCCTTCTCCGGGACTCAAACTACATCCATACGCGGGTAGAAGCTATAGTTAATAATAATAAATAATATTAATATAATAGTTTGTAGTATTTTAGATCTTAATGCGTGTTTGGTTTATATTAGATCCTCCGGCAATATCGTTCGAACCGGCATGTAAGTGTAGCCCCTAAGGCTCCATTAAGGGCTTAGTTCCAATCATACATATGCGAGGTCACACGCGCTCAGAGAAGCAATTTATATGTCCACGTAAAGTACCCTTGATTACGCTTCGCTATATTATGAAGCTTATTCATATCATATTTGTATTTCCTATTTATTTCTAGAAACTTATGTCATCATCATCATCATTTCAGCCAAAAGACGTCCACTGCTGGACATAGACCTCCCCCAAGTCTCGCCACTCAGACCCGGTCCTGTGCTACTTGCATTGCTCGCGGGACTGATGGCCGATGGGGCCGGAAAGTTCTCGAGTGGCGTCCACAAACCGGGAGACGAGCTGTCGGTAAGCCTCCAACAAGATGGAGCGACGACCTCGCGAAAGTCGCGGGAAACCAGTGGAAGCAAGTAAAAACGTATGTAATTAAAAAAAACAATTATAATGTTAGTTTCTTCTTTATTTAGTTTTACCCGTACCTAATGATAAGTTTAAAATAATTACATTAATTTGTTGAGTTATGTGTGGCTTCTGTGTACGAAACAGCATATTTTTATTAATATGTTGCGCGAAACAAATATCTAACCCAACGCATAGATGCGTACATATTATTTTTTATTGTTGTTCTTTTATTTCGTCAATTGTTTTTTGTCTGAAAATCGAACCAGCTTAAAACGAGAAATACACGAGTTCTGAATTGTTGAAATTATGCTCACCAATTAGGTAAATTCCCTCGATTTTCGACTCGTTTTTCAATTGAATGCAGATACAAAGTCCGGCTTGTTAGTCGAGGCAAATCTTTCGCTTGCCCTAATTGGAGCTGTGCGACTACAAAATTATACTACGAGTAGCCATGGTTCAGAACGGGTCGACTGCATGATGAGTTCTTTGAGAGATTTCACGACTATCTATGTACCTACCTACCCATGATAGGAATCGTACCGTGATACAATAAGTGGAAATTCTGTTTCGTGTTTTAGGTAAAAAAAAACACAAGCCCTTGGGTTTAATTGGACTACTACTGCAGCCTAATTTGCGACTGCTGGGCACATGCCTCCTCTCATCACGAGAGGGTTTGGGCTATAGTCCCCACGCGGGCCCAGTTCGGATTGGGGACTCCACACACATCTTTGAATTACTTCGCAGATGCGTGCAGGTTTCCTCACGATGTTTTCCTTCACCGAAAAGCACAGTGGTTAATTCAAATTGAATTTCGCTCATAAGTAAACTTAGAGGTGCGAGCCGGAATCGAACCCCCGACCCTCTGCATGAGAGGTGGTAGGTCGAACCACTAGGCCACCACGGCTTCATTGGTAGATAATGCACATTCATGTCGATTTCACGGGTTTGAATTTTGATCGTGGTTGGTTAATGCGTCGATTTTTAGGTTTCCGTGGTCCATAAGGAATCTTTTTTTTATACCGATGTGAGGCAAACGAGTGCACATCCCACCTGATGGTAAGTGGTCACTGCAGCCCATGGTCACCGAAATCCCATGATCCCCATTAAGAAACCATAAGATCTCGAATGCGTTGCCTACCCTGAGGCCTAAGATAGAATGCCTCTGTTCCAGAAATTTCACCGGCTACTAGTTTCGGCTTATTTGTCTGTATCGTTAGTAGGTCTTTGAAAAATATGGCGGGCTTCTGGAAACCATTTTTATATTAAACAAGTTTACGAGTAATAGTCGACTAACTTGAAATAAGCTACGAAAAATAATAATTTAAAAACAAGTTTTTATTAATGTACTCGTCAAGACGGATCAAGACGAGTCCAAACTCGATGAGGTTGTGTGGTTTAACTACGTCATCAGCTCTATGTCATCAGCTCTATGTCTTGATAATTTTGCATTGTCATTGGTAACCGGAAAGTGGATAAAAACTTGCAAGATTTGATTACAGACAGACTAGCAATTAAACATCGGGATAGGTGAAACTAAATAAAAGCTTGTAAAAAATGTAATTAGTTGTAGCAGTAAAATTTTATTATGGCACGGAACCCTAATTGTTCGGTTCCCGATAGAGATCTTCTACTATCTAAAGTCCCGCGCCTTCACATTTCAAGACGCTTCAATGTATTTAAAAAGCACCACCAACACTCTCAACACATGTGTGTGCGTGCGGAGACAGCCATCAACTAGGCGTTGAGAGTGTTGGTGGTACTTTTTAAACAATAATAAATAATTTGAAGCGTTTTGAAATGTGAAGGCGCGGGACTTTAGATAGTAGAAGATCTCTACCCATTTGTCCGGTTTTTTATTTTGCATCATTACACTGACTGAATTACCTACTTCGTTCATTTGGTTTAGGTACTTGCATAATTTTGCTTTGCTTTCACGTTCGGCAGCCGCATTAAGCAAATCCATCCCACTCCTACATAGAGGCGTCCTTTCATCACACCTAATTAGGGGAACAAAACAGAGTAATTAGCGTTAGCCCAACACTATTTTACTATCTGATATGTTGTAAGTACTGTTTTTTTCTTGTTCCATCCATACTAATATTATTATTGGACGTCTATCGGCTGATGTGATAATGATGATGGTAGGTACCTATCCTTACTTTCGTACTACTTATACTAATATTATATGTATACGTGAAAGTGTGTTTGTTTGTTTGTCCTGCCTTCACGTCGTAAGGACTGGACCGATTTGAATGAAGTTTGCTATGGACATAGTTTGAGACCCTGTGAATAATATAGGATAATTTTTATCCCGATATTTCCACGGCAACGGGTTTTCAATACATATATAACTATAACTATCTATATGTATAGTATCATCGGGTACACACATTCTAAGTCTACGCGCATCGGCTAGTATAACATATTTACAGTACCTTTCTAAGACTTAATAGCATCCAGCTAGCCTGTGGTATGACGTGCCCGCCCGACGCCCCTGCGGCTCGAGAAAAATCAAGTTGGTCGACTATGACTCGTAAGTTTGTACAGCTTACTTAGCTGTGATAGTTTCCTTTCAACTACGTTATATATTCCACAACCGTGATTTTTTTCAGCTATCCAAATACCACCATTAAGCTGGCAAAAATTACATCCCCTCTTTACGAGTAGGGGAGGTAGGTACCCTATTAAAAAAATATTTCAAAATTTTATTGTACCACTTTGTCAGCGTAACTAATATGTACATTCATGCCACTAATATGGACAGACGGACGGACGGACGGACATAGCGAAACTATAAGGGTTCCTTGTGGACTTCGGAACCCTAAAAATGTGTATAAGCATGCATTTGTTTCTTTTGCACATCTGAGTACAGAACACCGCCTTCCAGTTTGCTTTCTCCATCTCCACTATCCAAGGGTTGTCTGGTAGGGATGTTTATTTATATAAGATCGCCTGTGTATGCTCAGTTTCTGTGTTATTACGTTCATGTACCTATGTAGGTATAAAATTGTAGGTAGGTAGGCTGTTCCTTGAATGTGGTGTTCAATAAAACTTACCTATTGTACCTATCTCATACAAAGGTTCGGCGGGCGGTTTGATCGCAGCTTACATCACTGAGATCACCCGAGTTTTTACCACTGAGCATTTCGGTGAAGGAAAAACATCGTGATGAAACCTGAACGTATCTGAGAACGGATTCAAGGATGTGTGTGAAGTCCATACCCTCTCGTTGTGAGAGGAAGCATTTGCCCATCAGTTGGACGCAATAGGTGGTTGTGGTGGTGATAGTGCCTACATTTCGACGACCGGATTGGTCCAGTTGGCAGTGATCCTGCCTTCTGTTCCGACGGTCGCGGGTTCGAGTCCCGCTTGGGGCAAACTTTGTGTGATGAACACGAATGTTTGTACTCGAGTCATGGATGTTTAGTATTTATATATATATATGTATGTGTTTCTCTATATAAGTATTTATATCGTTGTCTAGCACCCATAGTACAAGCTTTGCTTAGTTTGGGGCTAGGTCAATATGTGTGAAATGTCCCAAGAAAATATTAATTTATTTAACGTAAGTCCTACGAATGACTCCCTCTATTATCCTTTTCATTACAGATTTTCTAAGGCATTGAATAGCAAACGAACACAGGGCCACCTGATGACAAATTGGTCAGGATAGCATGGACAAAGAGAATTAGGGATTTATTTATTTGACGCAGCGTTTCGTCAGTAAAAAATCTCGATAATTTAAAGGCAAACAGTGCATAAATTGCGAAAATCAGCGTGGATATAAACACGACAATCCAATCAAAATGCGACGGCACTGCGCTTTTCCAGGAATAAACCGATTCCCGGTTTCGAGGGGCAACTTCTTACAATGACTGTAACCTTTTCTATTTCATCTCACTCATATTTGATTGGAGTAAAAGAGATAAAAGCTACGTGAGGATAAAAAGAGTGATCTGTAATAACCTTTGCTGGTTCGAATAAAGTCGAATAAAATCGAGTTCTTTATAAATTGTCCGCCTGTTTCAGTCAGAGTGGAACAGCTGATAAAAACATTTAATACTTGGAAACTGAACTAGAAAGTTATGTTTAGAATTTTGTTTGCTAAGCCTTATTTCAAAAGAGAAGAGATGTTAAAATACAGATATAGAAAAAAATATCTAACGTGATCTATGGTTATTTAAATAGGTAATAAGCCCTTGTATTCAAAAATCATCAACGAGATAAAATTAACATGTAAGTAGTAATTAAATAGACTACCTACCAATATTTCATAATCCGTCGGTAGGCCACCAATAAGATGGTGGATTGGAGCGACTATCCAATGAAGATCACTGGAATATGGTGGCATCAAAACAGTCCGAGTTGAGTGACAGCTTTGTAGGACGCCTATATATGTCCAGTGTTTCGCTGTCATGATGATATTAATGATGATGAAGTTATTTTGAGATTTCTAGACGTTGGAAGTGGAGGAGTTTAAGGCCATTCCTATACCCAGCTCAGCCGTCACTGTCACTCGTGCAAAGATTGAAAGAGAAAGCGCTACGCACAGAACGCCCGATTTAGGTTTAACACGTTTTAATTTCTATAAAAATGCCGTCTAAAAACATGGCATTTATAAAGCTGTCAATGTATGCATATAATATGGATATTTTTTTCTGTTTTATTTAGTTTTACACTGTTTGATATAAAAAAACTGGAGTAAAGTTGGATTAAAGGTCCGAGTTAGAGCTCACTTTGGAATTGAATTGTATCGAGCGAAGTTTCGTAACGTGTAACGAAAGCTGTCAATGTAAGGATGATAATAATCAAATGTAACATGTTTTTCATATTTTTAACTTTTAACATTTCTTAGTAAAGTATTATCTTACATGAGCAATTTGACGATGCTGGGTCAGGGAACGGCTTTAACCCCGTTATAATAACCGCAGGCAGGGTCCTAAATTCGCCCCCATTGGGACATTGCGTCGGCGAGCGTCAATGCTATTTAATTACGTCAAAGGCTTATGCCGTTGCGGCACTACACTTGCGGCCGGACAGTGCCAATTTTGATTTTAGGTAAATTGTAAACCGGTACTTTGTTTCAAATTCGCTAGTCCATATACCATCATACGCACCACTAATTAGCATGAATCGCATAAATTTTAGTTCAGTAGTTTGACTTTCAAAGCCGCGGTGGCCTAGTGAGTCGACCTATCATCTCATGCAGAGGGTCGGGGGTTCGATTCCGGCTCGCACCTCTTAGTTTACTTATGTGCGAAATTCAATTTCAATTTGAATTTACCACTGAGGTTTTCGGTGAAGGAGAACATCGTGAGGAAACCTGCACGCATTGCCAAGTAATTCAAAGATGTGTTTGACGTCCCTAATCCGCTCTGGGCCCGCGTGGGGACTATAGCCCAAACCCTCTCGTGATGAGAGGAGGCCTGTGCCCAGCAGTGGGACGCAAATAGGCTGCAGTAGTATTATTAGTTTGACTTTCTATTCAGTACAAAAGCGTTGTTTTTTTTTGTATATTCTATACATTTTCGCCCTTGTGTTTCACTTTCAGTGCAGTACTTATAGCCCGTGAACGTTTGTCGTACCGGGCACAAAGTCCAACGGCCTATAGTTAGGTAATTTAGCAACAATACAAAAATCAACGATATAAAACTCTCAAAACTTCAGACATAAACTCAACTAAATTAGCATTATTTTGTATTCATTTTCTATTCAAAAACTACTTACCTATATTATAAATAAAAGGAAAGTTCAGAAGGGTTGTCCCTCGTTGGCGTTCCATAACTAAGTTATAATGGAAAGGGCTACCAAGTGAAGAGAAAACAACGCTTTTGCTGACTTCAAAAAGTAGGGTGCGACGAAGATTTCCACGTTTACTGATGCGCCAGGTTTGCTCTAGAAAGAGGGGTGAAGGTTGAAAAAGATACTTACCAAATCTTTGGTTTCAGCTAAATTAAACAAACCAGAACCATTTTTGATTAGTGTTCTTCGTGGAAAATTAATAATACTTTTATAAAAAGGTAATATTTTAATGACCCTTCATTGGGTATCTTCTTTACAAGCAATAATGATTTAGAAAAATTCATTTAACTACTGCCAACCGCATCATTTTACTCTTACCACAAGACCTCTCACTCTTATTTCCCTGCTCTTGTATACGTTTTTGGCCCATAATAAACTCTGCTGAGATTTTCCATTTGCTCATTCTTAGGTATGGAGCCTTGTTACGTTCTACTACCTGTAAGAACAGCTTAAGGACAGTCAATTAAGGTCATTGTTGTTCTCTAACGTCCGCTCATTGTTTGCTTGTGGGCCGTCTTCATCCATTTGATTAGTTATCGACGTTATCGTACTTGTAGTTACTAGAACTACTACTGAAGGTACCTTACATCGATACGTATGAAATGAGTTGTTGAAATTAAATTTTTGACGTGATAACGTCTTATAAATAGGTACATGAACGCCGGCCGCGCGCACGAAAAATCATGAGGCAATAGTAATGTTCCGCCCGAGTCGAGTGCGCAAGCGAGAGCGCGAAACAAGCGATAGAGAGGCGCGATTGCCACGATCGGCCTAAGTCGTGACGTTATCATGTAAAATTATCGTCCGTAAACCGACTATATTTTTTCTAAATATTTGATCTCGAGACCAACTCGCCATCCGTAGCAGGAATGTTGTATTTCGTACATCCCTACGTTGAATAGACTTCTTAAGTGGCGGTTTTTTTCCTGTGAGATAGCAGCAGCTGTTGAGGTTAGGGTGGTTTGCAGAGCGGCTTGTTCGCGAGTTGCCGAACTACGGCTAGGTTTGGGGGTGCTTAAGAATTTGTCCCTCGCCTTTTATACTTAACTGAAATCGATTTATCGTACACTGTTACAACGAAGTTAACGTGATACTACCTAGTTGTGATGGGTAGGCATATAGACAGCCTTTTTTTAAATACACGCAACAGCAATGAAAACGGGTCACTTTTTATGGAAAATTTTATACAAAGTGACCCGTTTTCATTGCTGTTGGTTGAGTGCAGTATGCATGTTGTGAACGAGAAAGTTATTTTTATGTGAATGAGTGGATGTTTGTTACTTTACCACGAAAAGTATTTTGATGGAAATACCTATTGATATTTTAGACCTACTAGTAGTTAATAACTTCTTGCTTCCCTAAAAGATACTGAAAGCCTTTTCAGCGCTTAAATGATCTGAAGTATTTTGTATGGTCACCACAGGGAAAAAGTGCCTACCTAACCTAAGCCTAATAAATGTTCCCTTCAGTTACTTTGCTTTTGTTTAAACCCCTCATTCTGTTTTATTTGGTTCGGTTGAAAGGTTCGGCTTAATGAGTGAGTAATCGAGGAAACTTTTGATGCGAAACACACAGACTAATTTGAAGCCATTACAGTAAATTATCACGCTGTTCTGAGCTTTTGACGGCTGCTTTTACAGGGAAAGTGGCTGTAAAAGTACCTATAATCATTGGGCACTGTTTTACATATTTTACTACTATGAAGTACATCAGCTGCGAATGTGACTACTGACTAAACAGTCGAAGTTTTCAAAATGACAAGTCTAGCATGCATTCGTTCTGTTACAAGCTTTTCCCTCCTAACCTCAACCGGTGGCTGTCTGTGGTTAACTGTTGCAAGGTAGGTAGATTTGTTATGTTTGTTGAAGGATTTAGGCATTAACCTCAGCCTTAAGAGGGTTTATCCCGAAAGTTGGCAACGTCGCATATAGCTGTCAAATGTTTCGCTGTTTTATTAATTTCTCAATATTACTGAATTAAATAGAAGTTATCATTCTATGGTTGAATGACGCGTCTCGTTTTATATTTGTTGGTTAGGCATTCAAATGATAAGATTACATTAAAATGCATGGAAAATGCGATGGAAAGTTTTCAAAAGATAGTACTCCCATAATCCTAAAAATTTCATGATCCTAGGATAATTGTTGCAATCCATACTTAATGTTTTATTCAACCATAGAGCGACAATTCATATTTTCATTCAGTAATATTCATAAATTAATGAAAACAACGAAATATTTGACAGCTATTTGCGACGTTGCCAGCTTTGGGATTAAACCCTCTTAAAAACGATAATTTATTTACGGTATCCTTTCTCTTCATGTCCAAAGTACTATGCCTAAGTTAAGGCCGTTCACTGACCCAGCATCGTCAAATTGCTCATGTAAGATCATACTTTTCTAAGAAATGTTAAAAGTAAAAAATATGAAAAAATACATATTTGATTATATCGTCCTTACATTGACAGCTTTCGTTACACGACAATTTAATTCCAAAGTAACCTCTAATTCGGACCTCTAATCCAACTTTACTCCAGTTTATTATATCAAACAGTGTAAAACTAAATATAACAGAAAAAATATCCATATTATATGCATACATTGACATCTTTATAAATGCCATGTTTTTAGACGGTATTTTTATAGAAATTAAAACGCGTTAAATACTAACTATATCGGGCGTTCTGTGCGTAGCGCTTTCTCTTTCACTCGTTGCCCGAGTGACAGTGACGGCTGAGCTGGGTATAGGAACGGCCTTAACGCATATCAACATGAACAATGTATATAGGATTGCTTCAGTAACGAGCATCTTGTTTAGTATAGTTTAGTATATCATAGTTTTCATACAAGATGGCCCCAAATTTAAATGTACCTAACCAAAAATAGGTGAAAGCTGCATGCATATAACAGTCATCGCATTTCAGTGCAGCAAAGATCTTTGGTATAATGTAACGATTAAAAAAAAAACTTACTGTGATGTATTTAGGGTTCCGTACCTACCCAAAGAAATCCGCTGTCCGTCTGTATGTCCGTCTGTCACCAGGCTATATCTCAATAAACAGTGAAAGACAGTTGACTTTTTCACAGATGATCTATTACTGTTGCAGCTATAACAACAAATAATAAAATAAATATTTAAGATACAAAACAGTCATGATTTTTTCTGGCGTTTTTATAGATAATAGTATGAAACCCTTCGTTCACGAGTCCAACTCGCAGTTGACCGGTATTTTTCTCTTATTTAGATAACTAGTTATTTTGACAATTGGAACAGTCCATATGACCTGGTCTTCAACTCCTCAAAAGTATTTCCTCATTATCATGTCAGCCGAAAGAACAATTTCTGCTTTGCCCAAAGATTTAACTGATAGCGAATGCCTTATGGCTTTAAGTGCGCCTTTTGTATTAGTTTTTACTAATGTGCAATCTAAATATATAAAACTCAATGGTGACTGACTGACTGACTGACTGACATAGTGATCTATCAACACACAGCCCAAACCACTGGACGGATCGGGCTGAAATTTGGCATGCAGGTAGATGTTATAACGTAGGCATCCGCTAAGAAAGGATTTTGCAAAATTCCCACGGGAACGGGAAAAATCGGGATTTTACTTTTTAATATTTCTGCGCATACGAAGTTGCGGGGAAAAGCTAGTAAATAATAAATAAATAAGGTAGGTACTGGATGGTAATAATCTTAAATATAAAAGATTGGAACTATGTAACACATGTAATCTTTACTGAAATAAACAGTTTTTTTTTTCATGGACATATTTATTTAGGATTCACTCAAGGCGCGCCGACCTCGTGCCACACGCTTCCAAAAAGTACAAAAGTACTTATCGAGTTCTATATGTAAAGCTACGTAAGAATCACTGGTAACCATCCCCTCTACAAAACTTCCACACACTTAAAAAGTTGTTGTTGGAGTACTTTTATAAAGCGGCTAGAGTATTTGTTAGAAATAATGTCAACGTTTGTGAGCTTTATTTTGGGCGAGTGATATTACTTACAGGTTTATTTTTGGAACAAATTAAGTCTTATTTATTAGTACAAAGTACCATTTACTGAATGCCTGTTCCCTGACAAATTTATAAAGTATATTCAGAGATGAGATCTACTTAAGTCGATAAAAATCGTTTTTCATCGGTGACTAGAGTATCTTTGGAGAACACCTACACTCAAAATTGGGGGTTGATTTAAAAGGATCCAGTCTAGCTTAGAATTTAGCCCCAAATGAGCTAAGGTTTAATTGTTAATGCCAGGCAAAGTAGGACGATGGAGTACGAACACCGACTTTGTTTGTCAAATTTAATTATGGGAAATGTAAACGTATGTAATGTACCTACCTAACAAGGGTATTTATACGTAAATTATTCTGTTAACCCGCTTAGAAAGTAGGGTAATTTTCTGTTTGTATATATTTCGATATATTTTCACAAATAGCACAGTAAAATCTAGCGTAGCTTGAATGAAGTGGTAATAGGATTAAAATTTACGTTTTGTTTCGAACACAATAGGCAACCTACCGCAAGGAGTTCCAAATAGAGTTTTGAAACTTGAAGAAGTTATTTGGCTTCCTCTCTCCCTGTAATAAATGCGGTGAAAATTAAATACTGAAAAGTTGTTTTACAAAACAAATTCGTTACTTATTTAAGATTATATTTATTGATTTAAAAATAACACGTTTTGTGTTTAATTGCTGGACTTAACAGAACCCCTAACATCATGTATGCTTTTTGTTAAATTTATGAAGTTATGACAGTTATATGTATGACCTACTTTTTTACTCGATTGTAAAGCACAAGCAGGTTTTGTTAGTTGATCTCAACATCAAGTTTCCTTACATAAAGTTAAAGTTCTGTTTAGTTAAATAAAGCTCAGAAAGGACAGGCCCGAAAATCCCTCGGGTGAAGTGATTGTCAACGAAACCAAACTCAACGGGGTAATAGGTATTTCATAATCTCCAATTAATACGTTTTCAGTGGAGTGTAAAATTTAATTATAACTTCAAAGGGGTGAAAAACAAATTGCCGTAGTTTGAATACAATTTTGATTCAGATGAGCTCCCAGTGACGGGGAACAAGGCGTGCTAGTCGACGTATTACCGATTCCACTACGATTCCAGAATCTAATATAGTCATCACTACATAGTATAAAACCAAGTCGCTTCGCTGTCTGTCTGTCCCTAAGTATGCGTAGATCTTTAAAACTACACAACGGAATTTGATGCGGTTTTTTTAATAGATAGAGTGATTCAAGCGAAAGGTTTTCGTATATAATTTGTTATAGTTTAACGCTCAATTCCCGCGGGAACGCTATAACCAAATTCCACGCGGATGAAGTCGCGGGCAGAAGCTAGTTAGTTATAAAAGTCTTGAAATAATAAAGCCGATGATGTGTATTCTGGAAACACATGGACAATGCTACAACACCTGTTCACGAGATGATCAAACACGTTTCTCTCTTAGTTCTCGGTTTCAAAGATAATTGAAAAATAAAAGGAAGACGCTAATACTTTCTCAGAATTTTCTCAAGATACCGCTTGATTATCTTTATTAAAACTTCACGCCGTAAGTTGAAAATATCCACATACTACTAGTAGTCTCAAAGGCACTTCGCCGCGGCTTCAGGCTGTTCTCGAGAATGCACTTAGGTACAATGTACTTAACAACTTGGTAGCTTAACTAACTTAATTTATTAGCTGTCAGGGATATCATAATTATCTCAGAGCTAGTGGTGAAATTGAGACTTTTAAACTCCTCAGGATTACAGCCGGATTTCGGAAAGGTCAGGAAATCTCGAAATTTTCAGAGTGAAGTAGATGTTCGTATTCAGATTAATATGTTGTTGTTATGAAAAAACTATATACCTATTTTTTTTTAAGATAAGTCCCGCATAAGTGCTTGTAATAAGTGTAAGCGAAAAAGCACGACAGTGGTTTCAGGTTGCATTTTTAAGTTACAGATATTAGGGTACTGCTAGAGAGGCGAACGGAGTTAGAGATCTTCTACTATCTAAAGTCTCGCGCCTTCATGTTTCAAAACGCTTCAAATTTTTTATTATTATTTAAAAAGCACCACCTATTGGTGGTGCTCTCAATGCGTAGTTGATGGCTGTCTCAGCACGCACACATGTGTTGAGAGTGTTGGTGGTGCTTTTTAAATACATTGAAGCGTTTTGAAATGTAAAGGCGCGGGACTTTAGAAGAAGAATAGTAGAAGATCTCTAACGCCACACGACGCCAAGTGGTGGAGCCCAAGCACATATCTAAATACAATTAATGTCGTTGAAAAAGTCAAACGGAGTCACAATCCGCAGCAGTGAAGAAACGACGTAGAAGAACGAGAAAAGTTTATCTATTAGCAACTCCATCAAATTGTTTAAAGGCTGTTGTTTTAAAACCAAGAAGTCCAGGTAAACAAAAGTACTTATTAATTCAGTTTGAATAGAAATTATTAATTGACTGTTGTATACCTTTTTACATCTCACGAAATAGAGAAGTACGCTCTTAATGGGCTAATTAATAAATTATACTCAAAATATCACTGTATAAAGATTAGTAGTACCTAGTAATGTGTTACATTTATCAGTTAGGTTTTGGAGGCGTTAGGTAAGTACTGTTTATCGTTAATCAATTCTGATTTGAACGCACATGAACCTCTTTTTACCCGACTGCGTCAGAAGGAGGTTTCATTATTATTATTATTTTAAATGTAGTATGATAGGCAAACGAAAATACAGGCCACCTGATAGTAAGCAGTCACTGCGGCCATTGGACACCGAAATCTTTATGATTTCTTATTAAGAAAAACCATAAGATCTCGAATGCGTGGCCTAAGATGCCTGTGTGCCAGTAATTTCACCGGCTGCCTTAACCCCTTATCGGAGCACAACAGTGTGAGCAGAACTACTACAGGTTTACACAACTTAGAAGGCGCGTGGATTAAGCAATAATAGACTCTGCATCAACGGCTTACGTGCTTCGCCGCGCGCCTTCTTAGTTATGTCGTGCTGTACTTATGTATTTGGTTGCAGGTTAGCGGTTAAGACGGTAGGTGCTAGGTCCGTCCGGGTTGAAGGGCGTTTTCAGAAATTGTAGCAAAAAACTTGTTTTCCTTACAATCCGAATATTTTGGATGTTTACTATTCAGAATCGATAGCTCAATCGATCTGAATACAAAATAAAAAAAACTGGCCAAGAAGCGAGTTAAACTCGCGTGGAGAGGGTTCCGACCCTTGCTTATTCACAATGACGTCATTTTCAAACCGTGTCACTGGTTATAAGCTCTTTTATATGATACTAGCTTTTTCCCGCAACTTCGTATGCGCAGAAATATTAAAATGAAAAATCCCGTTTTTTCCCGTTCCCGTAGGAATTTAGGGAAATCCTTTCTTAGCGGATGCCTACGTCATAACATCTACCTGCATGCCAAATTTCAGCCCGATCCGTCCAGTGGTTTGGGCTGTGCGTTGATACATCACTATATCAGTCAGTCAGTCAGTCAGTCACCTTTGAGTTTTATATATTTAGATATTTCAAATCCCATGGACTTCTTAATAATTTTCCTGTAATCAATAACTATCCTCCGTATTTTTCCAAAAATTTTAGGTCCAATCGTTTCAGGGATAAGGGGGGGGGGGGCGAATGTCAACTTAATCGGTTTAGTAGTTTTGGAGAAAATCGACTGTGACAGACGGACGGACAGACACACGAGTGATCCTATAAGGGTTCCGTTTTTACCTCTTGAGGTTCGGAACCCTAAAAAGTCCCGAATTAACTATTCCATTACGTCACTTTTTGGTGTTAGTATTTCTACGAGGGTGACGTTAACGGAAAATAATTATTTATTATTTCTATAGTATAATCTGGGTCACTTTTTTTCTTATAACAAGAATGAAGCACTAATTCTGAGTAAGAAAAACCCAAAAATGTACAGATAAGAACAAAAAGTTTTTACAACAATTCCTGAAAATGCCTTGATACCATATCAACCTGGAATTATTTATCTACTTTTTTATTTCTATATTCGTTTATCAAATTACTATCCGTTTCCCTACCTATAATCTACGTAGTCCCGATCCCGCAGGAAAATTGGTATATATGTAATTTTCGTCTACTACTACTACTACTACTACAGCCTATTTGCGTCCCACTGCTGGGCACAGGCCTCCTCTCATCACGAGAGGGTTTGGGCTATAGTCCCCACGCGGGCCCAGTGCGAATTGGGGACTACACACGACATCTTTGAATTACTTCGCAGATGCTTGCAGGTTTCCTCACGATGTTTTCCCTCACCGAAAAGCTCAGTGGTAAATTCAAATTGAATTTCGCACTTAAGTAAACTTTCGCACTTAAGTAAAGTAAATTTTCGTCACTAAAGAATAATGTCTTTCTATTGGTTAGTTTTTGACTTGATCCATTAAAGAAACAATAAAATAATTATTCCTCTTTATAATATAAAAGTAATTATAATAATCAACCGCAGTGAAATCGGGTCAGTTTGTATAGGATTTTCCATACAGCGTGAGTACCTATTATAATATGTTACCTACTTAACCTACATAGTTCTTTTGAACTAAATGTTAGTGCTCTGTTCTTGTAACTTTCGACATGCAATGTAAGAAAGTTAACTTATGGTTATTATTTCAGATATAATATCGGAACAACTCAATAATGGTTATTGTTTTCATCCTCTTGGCTTGCGGATGATCATTTTCTATCCCATTTTCTATGTTATTTATTTTTATTAAATCCTTAGGTTATTACTTCGAGGAACGAATCCAAGTTCTTGAGTTTCACCTCGACGGAAAATTGCGTTTAAAAATTTGTTTCAAATCCGTTAAAAAATGGGGGATGCGTGAGAAACAGAATCCGCTTGTATTGGGAGAAGTAGTTTATGTCATCCAGCCTTCTATGTCTTTTGGCTGAAATGATGATGAAGTTGGAAATAACGAAACTAAAGTACCAGCCAATCATGGACATCCAGTGATGGACCCTCGAACTCTCATGAAATAAGAAATAACATTGTCATTTAATCACATATGGCCTGTCCTTACTTTACAGTCAACAGTGGCGTTTACACTACACTGAACTCAGACTCCTTTGATTCCATTAGCTATCACCATGGAACGTTAAGTCACATATCTCAATCACGCCTCGAGGCCATTAATCCCACTACTGTACACCTGCTTAATCAATCATGCTCGCTGATTCGCCACTCCACAGTGCCAGGCGTCACGTATACGCCGTTATCCTTATTGATAGGGTGTAGACACGATACTAGGTCTATATAACTAGAGGAGCTGTTCAAAGGTGTTTTGTGGCCAAAGCTAAATGCCAGGTCTCTCTAACTGTCTTTATTACTCGTCATGTAGTTAAATAAAATGGACAAGTTTTAGCGTCAGTCACTGTTCTACTAATTAGTTACTACTTTCATGATTGTGACAAACATGTGACAAATATTTGTCTGCCTAATAATAAACTAGAGGATAGTAGGACACTACTGACAAAAAAGCGCTTTGTGCAGTTTCTACGTTTCGTTCGGCTCTTTCAACAATTTAACTACCAAATTATCATGAAGTGTGTGCAGTTGGAGGCAGACAATAAGCCCGCCGAGACTCGAGATTCTGCAATTATGGAAACTCGTTTATTGTTCTACGAAAATTCTACACGAAAATATGCTGTGTTTTCCAAGCTTTCTGTTGTTTTCGATGGGTTACGAAAAGGAGGTAAAACTGTTTTAAAAGGATTAACGAGGTTAAGGCAGCCGGTGAAAAATCTGGCACAGAGGCATTCCATCTTAGGACTCAGAGTAGGCTGTCGCATTCAGGATCTTATTTAATGGGGGATCATAGGATTTCGGTGTCCATGGGCCGCAGTGACTATTTACCATCAGGTAGGCTGTGCACTCGTTTGCGTATACCAATGACTTAAAAAAATCATGAATCTCGGAACAGGGAAGCACAAAGATTTTTGTGTTGGTAACCTAATAAATATCTCGCGAGCAATCTATTCGATGGCAGAATTCGAGACTAGATAACGGGCGGGGTAGATTAACGGGCAGGGCGGAGCGAACTTCCCAACGGCTAAATTCGGAATATATCTGTAGGTAGAAATAAGCAATGGAGCTCATCTTTTCGGTCCTTATTTGCTCAAAAAATGGGTAAAATTCGTTTTGCACAGCGCACGGGTATCGTGGCCGTTTATGTTGAAGAATGTCGTCCATTCCAATGGATGAATGTTGCCAATGCGAGTACTTTTTTCGGGACGGTTTAAGGCTGGAGTGAAAATATCATGAAAATATGATGCTAGTATGGGTGAAGTAAACTCAGTCGATGCCGTTTGCAAATAACGATCTGTGATTACTGTGACATGATTTTTAATCTAAATAGCTACGTAAGTAACTTATTTTCTCGAAAGAAAGGTGTTCTGGAAGCTTTTCCAGAACACCTTTCTTTCGAGAAAATAAGTTACCTACCTATTGGCAATGTACATGACAAAAGTGCCAACTAACAGACGGCGTATGAACCATGGAAGTCGTAACTGATATAAGTGAAAATACCACCGTGACCAAAACGTTTGTCAGATGCGTGGGGATGAGGGCGTAAAGAGCTTATTGTATGTATCTAACCTCATAACGATAGATAAAGACAAAACAAGCCTCGGATGACACTACTCGCTCCGGAGGGACTTACTAGCCGCTTGCCCGCAACTTCGTCCGTGAATTTGCGTACCCGGTGATACTATGCTATACATATAGATGGTTATAGTCCAAGAACTATAGAAAAATGTAGTTTGATCCGTAGAAAACCCGTTCCCGTGGAAATATAGGGATGAAAAGTTCCCAGGGTCTTAAAGCATCGCCAAACCAAATTTCATCTAAATCAGTCCCGTCGTTCCGACGTGAAGTAAGGTCAAACAAACAAACACACTTTAACTTCACATTTATACTATTAGTAAGGATTCCTTTGTCAATGGCGGTCACTAGGTTTCGCAGGTAAAACGGTTTGGGCAGCTCGGCTCTTTTTTAATATTATACGAGTATGTCATAGACGACATAGTAGGTATTTTTATTTTTCAATTTAGAGTCATTCGACGTTTTTCGTTTTCCGAATAAAATTCTGTCAGTATTCGACGCTCGCACTTAACTAATTGCGTGAATAAATGAAACAAACTAATAGCTTATTTGGGATAGCTATCATGAATATTCAACAAGTAATCGAGTATGAATTCATGATATATGACAGGATCACGTCATAACACTGCACTGACAACTATATATCAATTTAATATCCATACGCCTATTATTCCTTTGACAGGTGTGAATGCTTCGATAGACCAATTACCTCTAGTGATATATCATGATAATCAGCGTTATATGTCTTATTAATGATTCAGTACCTGGGCGACCGAACTTTGCACGGCTGAAAATAGCTGAAAACGAAAATTCCCATATATGAGATCTAGATCGATTTCTCACCCGCATAAGCCCTATTCCGAATTTCATCGAAATCGTTAGAGCCGTTTTCAAGAACGTATATATACATAGGTATATATTATATATTTACAAATATTTCTCGTTTATTATTAGGCAGAGCAAGGGATAGGATGAAGTAATGCACGTTCATACTTGATTGATTAGGTAATTTTCGGCTAATTTAATTTTAGGTACTTTATATATATATATAGGTACATATATTTTCGGTCCATGGACACCGAAATCTTATGATTTCTTATTAAGAAACCATAAGATCTCGAATGCGTTGCCCACCCTGAGGCCTAAGATGGAATGCCTCTGTGCCAGAAATTTCACCGGCTCATCACCGGCTAACCCCCTACCGGAACACATGCGTGCAAGCACTGCTATTTGGCGGCAGGTTAGCGGGGAAGACGGTGGTACCACCACGGACGGCACCAGGTCCTACCGCCATAAAAAAATAACGCAAGTTGGTTTACTATTGACGCGACGGATCATAATACCTATTCGACTTTGGCGTGAGCTGCAGCGATGATGAGCGTTTTACAAAAACTACAGCTAACGTGTGCTTTTCTATAACCCGATATGAGATACGGCTATGAGATTACCGCGCATAACATCGCATTGCAGCGCACTTCTAACACAGTATATCTAATAGGTACTATCGTACCAGTAGCAACACGTCCCTCCCCGCACTAAAACGGGATAACCTCATACCGCCCGCGGAGAAATAGCGGTCGGAAGGGTCATGGACATCACTCGCATTTAGATACTACTTAATTAATTAAGAATAGATATAATTTTATTCTCTTAGTAACCACAGAATAAAGTATTATAAGTATAACTAGCTTCTGCCCGCGACTTCGTCCGCGTGGAAATCGGTTATAGCGTTCCCGCGGGAATTGAGCGTTAAACTATAACAAATTATATACGAAAACCTTCCTCTTGAAACACTCAATCTATTAAAAAACGCATCAAAATCCGTTGCGTGGTTTTAAAGATTTAAACATACATAGGGATATAGGGACAGAGAAAGCGGCTTTGTTTTATACTATGTAGTGAAGTATTTTCTTTATAGAGCCCACCTTATGTAAGATATCTTAAATTCAGTTCTATGCGCGTAGATTCCACTATTGGATAGTAATTAGTAAACGAAGGTAGTTCGACGGCGCGGCGCCTTCATTAAGACCAAGCCTGTATAAACTGAACCACCTGCTTAGAATTCGTAAGAGATTTCATTCCTTTCTTCTACCATTCCTACGTGCGCGAATAAAATTTTTAAGGTCTTGCCACATCTACAGCCTATTTGCGTCCCATTGTAGGGCACAGGCCTCCTCTCATCACGAGAGGGTGTTGGCTATAGTCCCCACGCGGGCCCAGTGCGGATTGGGGACTTCACACACATCTTTGAATTACTTCGCAGATGCGTGCAGGTTGCCTCACGATGTTTTCCTTCACCGAAAAGCTCAGTGGTAAATTCAAATTGAATTTCGCACATAAGTAAACTTAGAGGTGTGAACCGGAATCGAACCCCCGACCCTGAGACCCCGCCGATGAGAGGCGGCGGCAGGTCGAACCACCAGGCCACCACGGCTCAAGCACTACATGGTCGAATTTTTTTATGTCTTCGGCTGAGCCTTTTTACACAGCTTTTTAACTTGTAATAAAAAAATAGATATTTAACGCGAGTCAGACTAAACGAAATAGTGGCTTATAGGGTTGGTTGCGATTACGTTTCCCGAATAATTCTGTATATTATGCCTACTAGTACAGCCTATACATTCGCATCCCACTACTGGCCACAGGCCTCCTCTCATATTACGCCTCCTTACACCTTACTCAAATAAGTATACATTTCAGTTCTATCGTGTTCCAGTAATACTCTCCACTCAGGAAGACCACGAACTAAAATAGTTTCTGTAATGATATCGCAAACAGCTATGAAAGACATTAAATACTCAAAGCAAGACGTTGAGAAAACTTGCGGCGTCTGAAAATTCCCAGGTTTGAAAATATATAAGCAAACCGCTTAATGGATATTCCGCTTCCACGGGAATGTTTACGGCTTTTTTATTTGTTTATCTGAAAACGCGACGATACTTCGATAAACTTTCTCTTCTACTAAGAAATTTAATAATGGATTTCTTCGTTACGGTTTGTTTGCTCTCGAAGCCTACTCGGTTCGTGGAATGCCCGGGAACTGATTCTTAAAAGAAAAACGGAATTTCAGAAGTGAAAATGATACTTTGTCCAAGTTTTGGCGTACCTTGTTGAGCGTGGGTGTAAGGATTTATTATGTGTAAAAAAGCTAAAACCGAGTTTTCACAGATAGGTACCTATAAGACCTAGGTAGATTGATTTGTCTCCCCCGTAAACCCCCTATATTCCAAATTTCGAACAAATCGTTAGAACCGTTTCTGAAATCACTTGTATAAATAAATAGAGAAATATACAAGAATAACGCGTTTAAAGTATGAGATAAGATTATATTATATTATAAGATAATCCTTCGACTGGTGGAGTGATTACGTACTCTATCTAGCTGATTTAGGACATGATTGGAAGCAAGCAACGCTACATAAATCAGTAAATAATAATTGAGACCCCGTTGTTAACGGCGGAAATAGCTTTAGGTAGGTTAAAAAAATCGAAAAAGGCGAACCGGGAGACGAGCTGTCGGTAGGCCTCCAACAAGACGGAACGACGACCTCGTGAAGGTCGCGGGAAACCAAGTAGCACAGGACCGGTCTGAGTGGCGAGCCTTGGGGGAGGCCTATGTCCAGCAGTGTACGTCTTTCGGCTGAAATGATGAGGTTAAAAAAATAGTGATTTGTTGTTTAAACAGTAAGTAGGTACAAAATAATGATAAGTTGATAACTTTAAAATAGTAAACTAATTAACATTAAACCTTCTTGACAGACTGTGATTTAGATATCATTAAAAAGAAAAACACCGCAGGCAACCCGCAAGATGGACAGATGATCTTGTCCAAGTAGCTGGAAAAGATTGGATGCAAAAAGCCCAAGATCGGAAGGGATGGAGTGCAATGAAGGAGACCTACACTCAGCATTGTGTGGATATAGATTGAAGAGAGAGAGAGAGAGAGAGAAATAAAAAAAATAAGTAAGTAAAAGGTAAAAATCTAAAAGTCTGGCTAAGGCTCGAGAACTACTGAACCGATTTGGCTAATTATTTTTTGTTTTATTGCCTGTGATTTAGGAAAGGTTTAGAAATAATGAAAATTGGGAAAAAATCTAAAGCAACTGCTATCAAAACAATAATAACGTCATATGGTAACCAGTGGGGATACGAAGTTCAAAATAAAAAAATGTCACATTATAAGCCACGAACATTCGAATAAAGAATGTCGATACTTGACATACACATCCATACTCCATACCTACTTGGATGACATTTAGTAGGTATGGTAATAGTTTGAGACCCCGGAAATGACATAGGATACTTTTTATAACGGCTTTTTTTATTTTATTTATTTATTTATTTAGGTTTATCAACAGTTGTTACATCAAGATAACATCAGAAATATAGCAAGTAAAAATTAAAGCTAAATGCACAACCAATTATAGATAAACTCAGCATGCATATTAAATTTTACTTAACTAGACAATCGAGTGTTTTGATGGTACATTTTGCATCGTTATAGAATTTATACAAAAATATATTATAATAGTAGAATCTTGTTGACATTGTAGGTTTGCAAGTTATGCTCATGGCGGTAACATATTAGAAATAAAAATAAATGGATAGGTAAACGTTATTATTATTATTTAAACTAGTTTCTTTTTGTATTGCATGTCTGGCATAAAAGGTCGTGTGTTGTCCTGCGAAGCCGTTGCAGCGAATCCGAGTGGATATCGACAGATCCGCTGCACTCGTTTAACAATTTGCAAAAGCGCGGAATAGGTGAATTTGAGCCTAGGACGGTCCTACGAGGTTCGTTTTCGACGGATGAAACATGTTTTTCAAGACTTCTATAATTAACTATAACCATCTATGTTTATGTATAGTATCATCGGGTACGCAAATTCTAAGTCTACGTGGGACGAAGTCGCGGGCAACGGCTAGTAATATAAATTGATAAGTTAACATTATTTAGTTATTAGTTGTTGTAAATAGAGACAATCGTAACGCTAATTTAACAAAATATAGCTTAAATTAAACTGAGTCAGAGACGACTAGTTACGATCACGTCTCCCCGTCTATCGAATTGAAGTTTTAGGGATCACCTTAACCCCTCAATCGGTGGGTTTGAAGTCTGATAATATATTCGATCACTATATATTATGTATAAATACCTACTTGAAAAATATTTAGAAAACTTTTGTGAGAAGTTTACAATAAATCATCATTACAATTTTCTAGCTAAAAGTAAGTAAATAAATAAAAGAAAACTTGATTGACTGCCATTTTTCTCTAAAGCAGTGGCAATAAGAGGCTGGAGTAAATTTATCGTTCCAATAATTTGGTACTTCATTTCCAGCTTTATTCGCAGTTTTCTTATTTCAACTCCGAATTAATGACGATGTTTTTTCGAACACCAAGTCAGCCGCAACAGGGAACGGGAAAAGGCAATTCAATTAAGTTCCATTTATCACTATTAATCTTGATTTGCTTAGTAAGCTGCTTTGTACTGTTATATAGTCCAGGAGTCCATGAGGAGATTTGTGAAGTGATTTGCGTCCGATCAAGATATGGCAGATTCCTGGCATCTTGTAAATTACCTCTACCAAATCTCAGCTTTATATACAGTACCGCTACACGCGCGGTGTATATAGAGCTGAGATTCATATATAAAGCTGAGGCAGTTTCAAAACGCCACATCAGCGCAGCCAGCGTCACATCCGGACTGTCAGATTAAGAAATGTTGGTTTCCTTAGGCCCTTTTAGGAAATCAACATGTTTTAATCTGCCAGTCCGGATAGTATTTTGTCTACTTTCACGTATATCCCTATTGTAAGTGTGCCACCATAATACCAACAGGCAGATGTTTCAGCATATTTCACAAGTGAGGCATCATCAATATTTGGTGCTCTAGAGAGTGTGTCGTGTCCAGGTAAATGCTAACTAACCACTAACTACTTTTTAGGGTTCCGAAGTCCACAAGGAACCCTTATAGTTTCGCCATGTCCGTCCGTCCGTCCGTCTGTCCGCACTATTGCTCGGAGATGCTTAGTTCTAGAAAGCTGTAATTTGGCATGAATATACATATTAGTTACGCTGACAAAGTGGTACAATAAATTTCATTTTTATTTTTTTATAGGGTACCTACCTCCCCTATTCGTAAAGTGGGGATGTATTTTTTTTTCTTGCGTACCCCATGGTGCGGCATATCGTTGAATAGGTCTTACAAATTTACGAGTCATAGTCGACCAACTTATGAAATGATTAAAAAAACAATGATTTTTCTCGAGCGGCAGGCACCTCATACAACAGGCTAGCTAAGATGCTAAAAAAGTCTTAGAAAGGTACTGTGGGCATCGTCAACTTCGGAACCCTATACTTTGCGCTCACACTTGGCCGGTTTTTTATACCTTCGAAAGCTTCTAGAGCTGAAAACTCACCGTTGAACTGTTTATTTTTAATTTAAGTAAGTTTTTTTTTATTTCTTTAATTAATCTTCAAATTCCAATAGGTTCCCGCGACGTCCGAGTAACTTCAAAATTAGCATCCGCTGCTCCCTAACTATTTACCTTTCTTTTGATTTTTATTCGTAACTATGTGAAAAACTATACCTAGTTTCATTTCACACAAAGAAACACGGTCGTGTGCCAGTCATACGGTGACAAACAAGAGGTGAACAAACAGAAAATACAGAAATCACACACAGCTCTAAACGAATGCTAAGTCAACGCCAATAACTAGCAGATACGTTACATACTATGAGTCAACACAGTAGTATATTTCATAACACAGATCAAAAGGCGGTGCAAATAAGTGAAGAACCAATTTAGCCAACAATGCGGACGGAATCGATCGCGGCCAGACAACACCGGCGATTGCAATTTCCCCCGCAGAGTGCCTGTTATGAATAATGGGCCCTGGATCACGAGATGGCTGCGAATGATCAAATATTTTAGCTGGCCTTGGCCGACTTCGGTTCCGGTTGAAGTGATTACCAAAAAAAGATTGAAGATTTTGCGAGATAATTACGAGTCTATCGCCGTTTGCTGTCATAAACGTAGACAGTAGGTCTAGTGTATTTTTTACACCAAGAATGCAAAACGATGTCACGAAGTTATTCGAGTAAACTATTCACGATCAGTTTTGTTTTAACACACGAGTGTAAGCTTCAACTTCGGGCTCGGTTTGTTTTTACCTCTTCTCACATGAGTGTAAATCTTTATGCGCGCTAAACGCATCGAACACGTTTGAGTTTATTCATCATTTTTGTATGAGAACACAAACAGCACCCCTAGCGGCAAAACATGGAGTCAAATCAGCGAGTGACATTTACTTTACGAAAAAGAATGCGAATTCGTTTACACGTTTTCCGACTAACTGCGAGTGTAAGCTCGTATTTGACAGTTTGAAAAGTAAATTAAACGAAACGCAAGAAGTAAAGTTACTCACCCGACTTTATCACGTGAGAACGTGAGAACTTAGGTTTTCCAACCTGTTGAATCCAAATTTACCTCGAAATTTTAGATTTTTCAAGTGAAATAAATGATATATGTATGTCGTCTATGTCTTAATATGCTTGTATTGTGTTCTTGAGATAATTTTTACTAAGTATGTTATTTATTTAAGCTTTTTCGCATACGTATAAGTGTGTCTTTCTTTTTTAATGTTGAGATAGGTACTCCACGTTTGTGACGAATATACCTATAACTATGTACTTCGATTTGGTTTAACAAAAAACTAAATTACATAAATTACTCCGGGTTGCCTAGAAAAGAAAATGTAGGTAACTTGGCAACACTTATGGCCATTTTGACAATTTTGACAGGAAAAACCTGAAGAAACGCAAACGCGATCGAGACGTTTTAACTCACTGCCTTCCGTCACATACCTATATTTGACATTGTCGTGATTGACGTTTAACAAGCCTCCTTAAATTTGATATTAGGTTGCTCAATGGCCGTCGTCCAAGATGGTTGACGTTTGTTGAGCTTCCCCATTTTTACTTGATTTATCTTTTGTACCGTACATTTATCATTATTACCGAACAACTTGCAGGCCTGTGGCCCTAACTTTGATATTGGCAAAGTGTCCAAGACAGAAGCCATTAATTTATATAGAATAGAATAGAATAGAATTTGATATTAATGATAATTTAAATGTTTATTATTGAATAATTGCCGGCCTGAGGCCAATATTTTGATAATGGCAAAGTGTCCAAGACAGAAACCATCAATTTTATAGTATATAGCGGATGTCGCAAAGTGATGGTGACGATGGTGACAATACATGAACGTGTGCGAGAACGGTGTTGACAAATGCACTCAAAGGTTAAAGATAAACGTTTTACGAATAGTTTACGCGAAGTGTTTTGGGTTGAGAAGATAAGATGGACGTTGACGTTTGTTGAGCCTCACCAAGTTTACTTGATTTATCTTTTATATCGTACATTAATTGTTTCCTCCATACAATGCTCGGCCCGTAGGCCATACTTGAGATTGGCAAAATTGTCTTGCATGTCGAAAGAAGAGAAGAAGAGAAGAATCATACTTTAAGATCCATACTTTGAATTGAACTAAATTTCCGGCAACGTAAAAAGAATTGGCGGCGCGCGTGGTCTGTTTATCAAATACGAAGGAGAATGCGTTCATACAAGCAAAAGACAGTAAGTATTAGACATAATATTATAGTAGGTAATTATTTTTATTTAAAATAATATGCAATACCTATAATGCACACCCACAACAGTCTATTTACGTCTCACTGCTTCCTCTCATCACCAGAGGGTTTGGGCTATAGTCAGGCGCGGCGCACTCTTTGATATCTTCGCGCTTGATACAAGTACCCGCCGGCTTCGCACCGTGGCGTGATGATTAGTGGTTGCCGCGCACTGCTAGCGAATGCACGCGCGCGCGTAAACTCTTAATGTACGTCGCGACGCAAGAGTCAAATGTGCTATGAAATTTGAATTATGTCAAAAAAAAATTGTATAGCAGAGTATTAACAACAAAAGTAGGTACAATTGGCTATGGGTGAAAAATGACAATGTGCTCGATTCTTTTTTTAAGGATAGGAATAACCTTCCATATCAAGAGAAAAAAATCTCAGAATTTTCGGTGCCTTAGATTCTGCGTAAAAAATAAAATTAGTTTTGCGTTACGACGATTGAAATAAAGGTGTTTCCTTGGTCCAAGTATGCATCAGTACTGCTTAAAAAAAAGTGTTGACACTATTGACATTGTTGATTTTTTCAAGTAGTAGTGCTGCATACTTGGGCCAAGGAAACACCTTTATTTCAATCGTCGTAACGCAAAACCAATTTAATTTTTTACGCAGAATCTACGGCACGGAAAATTCTGAGATTTTTTACTCTTGATACGGAAGGTTATTCCTATCCATAAAAAAATAATCGAGCACATTGTCATTTTTCACCCATAGCCAATTATTTGGGAAAAAGTAAAATGATGAAATTTGGTATGGAGGTAGTTCAAGACAACCTAAAATTATTATTATTTTCAATAAGGATACGCAAATTCTATGTACTCGGGACGAAGTCGCGGACAACGGCTAGTATATTATGATAATGCAGTTGTGTGACTGTGTGTCTTAATTTTGAATTTAGCAGATTCATAAATTGACAGATAAAGTATGTGATAACTTAATAGTAAATTACGTTGTAGCATCTGTGTAGACGAGTATTTTTAATAATAACAAAAATAACTAACTAATATTTTGTTAATAACACTATTCTACCCAACCTATGTATACTAATACTAGACGCATCATTTAATATGATCTCGAGTGCGCCAGCCCTAGCGCTAGGGCGTGGCCTCCGAAAGAGCGCGCTGCATGTGATAGAAAGAGATGGCGAATTTGGGAGCGTACGGTGCAACAAAACCGGTTTTTTGTTAGCAGTCGGCCTTCTGTACGTTAGTACTATTACTTATTCTGTGCTATAGTCCCTACACGGGCGCAGTTTGGATTGGGGACTCGCACACATCCTTGAATTACTTCGCAGATGCATGCATGTTTCTTTAAGATTTACTATGTTTTCGTTCACAGTAAAGCCAAGTAGTAGATAATTTTGCACATAAGTAACTCAGAGATGCGAGCCGAATTCAAACACCCGCCGATCCACTGCATGAGGAGTTCTAAAGGTCGAACCACTAGGCCACCATCACGGATTCAAACAAATACTTACCTAATATAATAAACAAACACTTATACATATTTTCTTTCAGTGTTCCTTCTGCCTCTGCCCCGGCAAGTCAAGAACAACTGTGGCAACTTTAAGACCAGACCCCTTGGCTGAGCCAACTGCTGATTCCTACCTGAATTTCATCACAGTTAATTTTAAATACTAATAAATCATGTAATATATTCCATTGAGTTTTTATTGGTGTTATTTATTGTAAGTATCTATATTTCTTAAGCATAATGTCAGCAACTGATCGATCAAAGCACAACCAAAGCTACTGGCCGTAGAAAGCTGAAATTTGGCATATGGGTTCCTTGGGGAATTGGGGGGTGTTACTAAGCATAATCCCGCGGGAGCTCTCCAAATTCCACGTGAATGAAGTCGCGGTCAGAATAAGCTAGATTGATATAATGCTGGTAGTTATTCACTCATAGGTATTCACTCATACGTATACAGCTATAAGTACTAAGCCACAATTTTCCATTTTTACATATTTCCCTTTGCGTAATATACTTACTTACTATTTTATTTATTTACTTGGATACTTTCAATTTTATTTATTTCATAATAATTTAGAACGCTTAAAATTTAAGCGCATATTTATGTACTTATGTAGTACCGAAACGATAATCCATGACACGGCCTATCTCTCGTCCGTGCCGTGCCTTGTGGACGATGCCAATGGTGCTGGCACAATCCTCCACGCCTGGAAAGACTAGTCCTATATCGATTACGTCGCGATGTACGCCTTTTCATCGTTCAGAAAAAAGGCTGGTTTCAAGCGACCGATTGATTCGCACGTCGCTTTGACTTCTCTATTAATCAGGTACCTCCTCTCAGCATTGCTCCTCCTCTCGACCTCTAGAAATGGGCCATCATAAAGTGGCGTTAGGTAGGGCGGAGTATGACGCTTCTTACGCTTCTTGTAAACATTTCTGTATTAGGTGAAGGAAAATTGATCGATGGAGCCTTTCCGTTCTTGGACCGAGACAACATTAGCAATACCTAAGTATCTTCCCTTAAACATCTTCTCTGTAAAATATCGTAGGAACAGTTCCTCATTGAAAAACATTCCTGCGGTAGCCTAATCGGTATTCCATATACTTTCCTCGCAGCGCAATATCCGGTTTCTTCCTCTAAACTATGCTTGTAAACAACTCCTAAGTCCCAACTATAATAATGGTAGGTAACTCTTCAACCGAGTTCTCTCTTTCGCTTCTTGCCCAAATACATACTAGCTCTACTGATGTCATGTAGGAAATACCAGCAATTTTGTAAGGCACTGAAAAGTCCTGCATGCCGCGTGTCTTCTTAATTTTATCTCCATGTTTAGTATCTTCAAAAATGTTCAAACTATTAGCCTGACAGTGACCTCGACAGATCGAATTGCGTATACTACTGCGTTTCAGTCATACTAAAAGTCACTGGAAAACGTGAACGTTTTCGTTTACTCATTTACTCGCTCATCACTCATGCGTATTAATCAAAATATACTCGCTAAACCTTGTTACAAAACGTACCGCTAGGGGCGCTGTTCGAGTTTTCATACAATCTTGATGTAAACGCGAACGCGGTCGAGAAGTATTATCCAGGTCCGCAAAATACACTTGAGGTACAGGTCACCAGTAAGATGTATACCTATTATAAGGGTAGGTACTGAGAAGGGTAGCTACCATCACCAGCCTATTACACAGCAGTTATTATTTATTATTATTTATCATTTATTTATTTAGGAAACAAACAGTCTTATACAAGCTTATTACAAAACTAAAATTTATATTTAGACCTATAGTTCCGTAAAATACAGGTATATTAAAGTTAGGTAAATTGAAGTTGTAAGTTGCCCGCGAGGCATTAACTACTTTATATTAATTCCATAACTAATTCCATGCAAATCAGTACAGCATCAAAATATATGAGCACAAAAAATTAAAAAAAAAAAATGTGATAGACGTAAAGCTCAATAAAGTAAGGTAATTAATAATAATAGTGACATGAAAGTAATGATATAAGTTATTAAGGGTGATCTCACGAGCGTGCGTCCATGCCGATTTAATATCCAATTTCCAGTAACTTTAGATCATCTAAAGTACCTAGATCTAAATTAAATGGCAGTTTTTGACACATACCGGAATTTTGACCAATTTCCTATAGAAATTTATACGAGATTGGACAAAATGCGTCAAGGGACTGATAACGATTGAAACACTCGTGGAATCACACTTAATTAACGTGCTGAAAAACAAGAGACTGCGGACATCCCTTGCTTTACGTACAATAGGGATGACGACAGGGTGAGGAAATCGAAATTCTAATAAGTCCGTCAGTCAGGTAATAAAAAAATATTAGACACGTATTTTTTGTTTTATCAAATTAACAAAGAATGACTAAGTTAAAACGCATTAAAGTTGGAGAGTGGGGGCTAACTACGTCACCGTTAGGTATAAATCGTACCTAACCGTGACGTCACGCGACATTTCAACTCAATATATCTCCGTATAAGTTTGATTACGTAAAAAAAGAAAAAATACGTGTCCAATACTTTTCAATAATCTTCCTGATATACTTACTAAGGAAAAAAAGTTGTCGTCAACCCTATTCACTATAAATAAATATTAATCTCGCTTACCTCGCGCAAAGGATTTCCTTAGCAATCCACAGAGTTTACGCCGGCCGCCAGCGTTGTGGGATCTTTCGGAAGGAGTGTTTTTTTTTTATAGTTCTATTTCTTTGTAAATATTATGTTTATATAGATACCTATAATAGTAAGTAAGCAGTTTATAATAATGTTATTTAACTATTAGTTACTTTGCAATAGTATTTTTCGCAATCGTGACATAATAGAGAGCTTTTCAGTCGAGTACCGTGTTTAGGCCACGAAGCTTGCTGAGTGGCCTAAGTAAGGTACGAGATTGAAAAGCTTGATTATGGCACTATTGTGAACAATACTTTTTGTACGAGTCCATTAAAATTAATAATTTAACTCATTAGTACGAGTATATAAGAAAAATAAATGTCGTTTGAATTTTGCTCTTCGTGGTAGGGCCTGTAATCTAGTTGGTCACGACGTGCATCTAGATGGCCATGCCGAAACGTGAAAAAGTATTTCGATCGTCTAGAGCGAATCGAAATAACTTATTTCGGTTGTTTCGGAAGTATGACTATTTAACGATGAAAAGAGTGACATTGCAGTATTCTCTATGAAATCTTAATACACATATTTCAATTGACGAGTACAAAAATATTATTTATGAAAGTAAATTATTTCGCGATGGTCAATTTTAAATTAAGAAAAAAAACCGGCCAAGTGCGTGTTCGGACAGGCGCAATGTATAGGGTTCCGAAGTTGACAATGCTTCTAGTACCTTTCTACGACTGCATCTTTGCTAGGCTGCGGTATGACGTGCCCCGTGTGCCCGCCCGACGACGCCCCTGCCGCTCAGTAGATTAGTATGTATAATAGAATTTTACTTTTCCGTACCTACGCATTTTTGCTTGCTTACAGTTGGTCGACTATGACCCGAAAACTTATAGCCTTCTTAGCTGTGATAGTTTTCCTTTCAACTACGTTATATATGCCACCACCATGATTTTTTTCAGCTATCTGAAAACCACCATTTAGCTACCAGGGGGGGGGGACACTTGACTCTACCAAAAAATAGCACTTTAAAGCTTTATTGTACCACTTTGTCGGCGTAACTAATATATATATGTATATTCATGCCAAATTATAGCTTTCTAGAACTAAGCATATCCGAGCAATAGTGCGTACAGACGGATGGACGGACGGACATGGCGAAACTATAAGGGTTCCTTGTGGACTTCGGAACCCTAAAAAAAGCAATTAGCTTTGTACGTATTTATGCAATTTGGGGATAGATACACTCAACAGCAATGAATTCGGGTCGCTTTTTATGGAAAATGCTATACAAAGTGACCCGAATTCATTGGTTTTGAGTGTATAAATACGTGCCCGAAATTATAAGGAAGTTTTATTTTATTTTGAACGAAGCCGTAACGAGATTCGGGTCATCCGATCCTCACCCAGAATCCCCGCTGGCCAATAAATAAAAGGTAAAAAGATTTTCTATTTCTTATTCTACTTTTGGACAACTCTATAAATTACCTATTTTGAATATTCATATCCCACCAAAAACATAAATGTAAAATAGGAGAGCCAAGTTCAATACAAAAACTATTCTCTGATGTTGGCTTCGCCGCAAAAAGAATGGAGATCTGAGATTGAGTGCCAAGTTCTATGCAAAATCTAAATATGTAGTCTAAGGGCTGACTTGGCTGGTTTTCCCATACGAATTATTGTTTATGTTTATAATTATTGAATTACACAGTCATGGAAGAGCCTTATGTTCGATGGGTAGTTTCTACCAGCAAGCCAAATTTTCGGAATAATAAAATAAGAACCGAAAGGTAACAGGTTTAGAACATGCGAAGGCTATATAATTCGTATGGGAAAACCAGCCAAGTCAGCCCTTAGACTACATATTTAGATTTTGCATAGAACTTGGCACTCAATCTCAGATCTCCATTCTTTTTGCGGCGAAGCCCACATCAGAGAATATTGTTTGTATTGAACTTGGCTCTCCTTTTTTACATTTATGTTTTTGGTGGGATATCATTACTTTTTGTAGGTAAGTACATATCCTCGTAACGCCGTGGGTCTTTTTATTATAGGAATTGTAATAATAATATTACTACAAATTATAAGTTTTCCTTAAGAAAACTTTCAATTTCGCAGCATAAATCGCAATTATAGTTTCGCCATGTCCGTCCGTCCGTCCGTCCGTCTGTCCGCACTATTGCTCAGAGATGCTTAGTTCTAGAAAGCTGTAATTTGGCATGAATATGCATATTAGTTACGCTGACAAAGTGGTATAATAAAATGTTGAAATATATTTTTTTATAGGGTACCTCCCCTACTCGTAAAGTGGGGATGTAATTTTTTTTTCTTGCGTACCCCATGGTGCGGCATATCGTTGAATAGGTCTTAAAAAAATATTGTGGGTTTGTTAAAAACATTTTTTGATTAAGTGATGCGTTTGTGAAATATTAAGCTTTAAAGTGCTATTTTTTGTTAGGGTCACGTGTCCCCCCCCCCCCCTGCCAGCTAAATGGTGGTATTTGGAAGACTGAAAAAAATCACGGTTGTGGCACATATAACGTAGTTGAAAGGAAAACTATCACAGCTAAGTAGGCTGTACAAACTTTCGAGTAATAGTCGACCAACTTATGATGATGATTTTTCTCGAGCGGCAGGGGCGTCGGGCGGGCACGTCATTCATACCACAGGCTAGCTAGATGCTAATAAGTCTTAGAAAGGTACTGTGGGCATCGTCAACTTCGGAACCCTTTACTTTGCGCGTGGCCCGACACGCACTTGGCCGGTTTTTATTATACCTATCTATGTGGCAAAGTTGGCCCCTAGCGGCATATGAACATGAATATACCTTAGCCACAGTAAACTGGGTCACTAAAAATTACAACTGATCCACATTCGTGACACTTAATTTCAATCTACTTAAATTACTTTCATTCAAACTTAATTAATTTCTTTTGACTCAACTTTTAATCTTTCTTCAGTATACAACTGCCCCTTTTCATTTAAGTCTTTTATTATAGCAAGGCCCCTGCCTACACCCAGTTCCTTTTCTTATCTTTTACCTTTGGCGTACAAAATGGGGTTTTAATTAAAATAACAAGAATATTTACAAATCGAAGAATTTTAATTTTTATCAAGAAAAAAAAAATGTGCATCGAATAAAATTCGAAACGCTTAGAATTATAACAGTAGTGTTATAATTCTAAGCGTGCCCAATATTTTGGAATAAAAAAAATGTTAATTAACTCCTATAGAGAACTAGAGAGACTCAATCATGACACGTAAAGTAAATGAAATTGCTAACCATAGCGAAATTCTGGGATTAACGAGAACTGAATACTGCATGAGGAAATTCCCAGCAGTAAGATTGTTTCATGATATGATATCAAACGAAAAGATCGAAATCCAAATTATGATATGGATAAATGATATTTCTGCACACTTTCTGTTGCGACAATTTTTAATATCGACAATGCATTGGTAACGTCTTTTGATAGATAATTATATATATAATTATAATCCGTGTATTTGTGTAAGTATTTATTTACAAAAGAAAGTCTTATGCAGCATCTTTTTTCTTAGTGGGCTGTGACCACTCTCACAAATGAAACGTTTCGTACACATAAAACAGTTGACGCTAGCTTGGACGGACGCTACTACTGAGTAGCCCTTTCATTTGAACCTTTTCAGTCTAACAGAACAACGCTACACTGAGTACGAACATTTGACTCTTGTACCAATAATTATAAGGCTTTTCTAAAGGAGTTGTTAGTGAATAACCTACAAAAATAAAATCGCCCTTTATAACTTTTTTCATCAAAATGCTACAACAAGGGTCAACGGGTCTTACTTCTAAGGTTCACAGGACTACGTAGGGGAGGACGGTAAATTTTAAATAGTAAATTGTAAATATGGAAACTTTGCAAAATATGTGCCTGCAGCAGACCAAACACAGAGTGGGTTTCTAATTTAACAATTTGCACAAATTGATCACTGAGCTGTTCACAAACATTATTTATTCCCAAGGTTGGGAGGAATACAATAATGTAGTACTAGTAACGAGAAATTACGTGTTTCCGTCACGAACTACGGAATACTAATAAGTCACAACAATGCACACATGTCCCGATAAACGTCAATTTGCAATAGGTGGTCGTAAAATTAATAATTTTAAATTTAAAGACAGATAGAATAGGCCAGCTAATTCGAAAGATGTATCATCTCGTTTCAACTTTGTGAGTATTTCATTTAGATACTTACTGTTTGTTTTCACTCAAACAGACTCATAATTACTGAAAATCTAGTCCTGTTTTCTTTTATAATAAAACCGCTAACTATGAAGAACATTGTCTTGCTAGCAGTGGCAGTAACTTTCCACCGCATCTTTCTGCTACGACTTTTCATTTAACACATTTATATGTAACATTCAGTTTGTAGCGCTAATTAAAGTTTATTCCTAGCAGCATTGTTCTGACGTTCCATTTTGTTTATCAAGAATTTAATTTGATATTTGAGAGCAATAGACGTCAGAAAAGTTACCTTGTTAGTAGGTATCACGTTTCTTCAAACAATGATCACTACCTGTAGGTATTAGATTTAACGAATCATGTTTACGTTTGTTGTTTTCCATCAGATATGTAGGTAAACCTGATTATATTAACTAACTGAAGGACAGCCATTGTCGAACATAAAACTTCCGCAAGACCGGTCCTACGTCATCCGCCACCACCGGATTCCTGGATTCCGATCTATGCACCAGGTTGTATCTCTCAATGAACAGTCACCATTTTGAAATATCTTTGTCACTTCAACATCATCATCATTTCGAACTAAACGACGTCCACTGCTAAACATAGGTCTCCCCCAAGGCTTGCCACCAAGACAGGTCCTGTGCTACTCGACTCGCTTTCACCAGATTCCGAGACTTTCACGAAGTCATCGCTCCAACTTAATGGAGGCCTACCGACAGCTCTACAAGCAATGTGCCCCGTCCACTGCCACTTAAGGTTCGCAGTTCTCCGAATGAATGGCATTTGGTTTGTGGAAATAACCTACATTTCAGAGTCAACACCACTATAGCAAAGTCACTATTAATCATAGTGTCATAAAATAAAAGAACAAGACGGATGAAAGCATGTCAATAATTCATGGAAAAATATTGCCAAGTTTTCGTGACAGATTAAAATGTTATAGTTGTCATAGGCGGGTGGTGAGGCAAGACATGATGAATATGTCATCGAGTAAATGTTGTACAGTCGGTAACAGAAGTTGTCTGTAGCCTCAAAACACTCAAAATCTGTGCAATTGTAGGTGGTTTTGTTGCTCCAAAAAATGCACATACCGATTTAATATTTTTGTTAGATACCCGAGTTAATCTAGAGTTTCTTTAGCTATTTTTAAAGATTATTTTTTATAAAAAAATACTGAAGTATTGTCTTTTTTCAGTTGTTTTTTTTACGTGACTCTTATTACGTCATTGATTTGTATAAAATGGGCCTAATATACGTCTAGGCGACGTACTTAATTACGACCAGCCTAAGAGTTGTTATTCAGCACATTGTGGCTATCAGAAAATATTATTTGAGTAATTTAAAGGAATTCGTATACAATATATAGACACCGTAGCTCCTTGTGCTGCTGGTTGTACCGAAATGTTAGAGGTAAAAAATGGCCATCACCATCACTCTTCTTTTCAATAGTTGAATCGATTCGATATTTCTCGCGTATTATTTCCTGTCTTTTAGGAAGGTTTTTACGAGACGGTCTCGAAGAAATGAGGTCCCTTATTATGAGAACGATGTCTTACGATATTTGAAAAGTTCGTTGCCTCGGTAGTTTAGGTGTAAAGTGAAAATAAAATAACCTACAACTTACAAAGGAAGGAAGATGCAGTTAGAATCGTGAGCTTTCATAAAATTTCCATGATGTCTGTCGACACTCGGAACATTAACCATCTGAAATTGACAAGCTTTGTCGTAAAAGAAAATTAAGCATAGCCAACTTCAGCTCGGCTCTTTCGTAAAAACTTTGGTAAATCTATTTTAAGGCGATGAAAACTTTTATATTGAATACCAAAGGGTATCTTCAAATCTCTCCCACGTCCAAATTCCTGAGCAGTTTTGTCTTGAATACTCATCCGGATCATAAAAATAAATAATATTGTATGGCTACTTTACTATTTACTTTCGTCTATTTAGCTCATTCAGTGAGGACAGCTTGTTATATCCGAGCTCGCCCAGAGCAATCGAAGCCGAACATTTGGACTAGTAAAGGTAGAATCTCCAATAACCAGTACCCCCAACATATGAATCATCTTTGCACCTGAGGCCAAATCGTCGCTTCGTGGGCGATCATCACTCCAAAGCACCGAAAAGCACAGAAAATTCAAATCAATCAGGTCTGAACATCGGTCGGGTTCACCCGTGTGGGTTAGATTAGGCTAGGCATATCCTACGTAAGTAGATCATACAATTATTCCATTAGGCTCTAACATCGACCGCGTTCACTCCTGTTTTAATCTCCTTTGTTATATTCTAACCAAACTCTTAATAATAGTTATTAATAAAGAACACCTCATTTAATTTATTTTATATTCTCCATCTACCTATAAAAAAACTATCGTAAATGTTATACGATTTATTTATCACAATATTCTATTTTCGAATAAACACAATAGCCGCTGACCTCTAATCGTAACTCGACATTGCGTTTTATAGCAAATAAAACTTTAAGAGACTTTGCCACGACTACGTGCGAGTGCGACGTTTTCAATATATTACATTGCGCTTAGAGATGGACACCTATTTTTTTAATCAAATTATTCAATAGATAAAATTCGATTAACTTAACGATGAACATTAATCTTAGTTCTAATCGACTAATCTAATGTCGATGTAAAGTAAAAAAAATACCCTGAAAATGATCCAGTTATCAATTTGTCAAGATGCATCAAACGAAACCCATACTTGATGTGTTTATCATCTTTGCTAAAGCAAAAGGTTACGTTTGACATACGGGTGTCAGGCGGCAGCAGACCTTGTTTTCTTAGACCATGGTCATAGAATATTTAATAGTACTACATACAGAATGGCCACGGAATCAACCGCCTGAATCTAGCCGGCGCGCAACTCGCGCCCAATTCGCCCTAACCGTCATTTGTTTCATCCGGAGATGGAGGGTGGATCACTGGCCCGCGTAGTTGGTACACACACATTTACAAGTGTACAGACGTCCTCGGACGCACACAGACGTCCTCGCACGCAAACATTGACACTTCATTCGAATTGTGTTCGAAATCGTGCTTTTATAGGCTGTGTCCGCCCTGTGCCATAGTTTAGTGCTATATTAGCAAAGTGTTCGCCATTGCCGGTGGTCGTGCGAAGTCGTACCTAACCGAATCGTTATTCGTATCCGTTTAGTAGCCCCAGTAGCCCTTCGCAATTACGTACCTAACCCGGACCCAAGGCCGAAATATGACGAATGTGCTCCAACGCCTGAATTATACCCTCGTTGTATTAATTAGGGCCAGGGTGGAAATGAAGTGGATAGAATTTAATATAGGTACTTGTTATAAAAAAGGACTAATTTTACTGAACTGTGTAAGAAATAACAGGTAGGTAGGTAGGTAGGTACATAATGGTTGATATTTTCTATCATATTTTCTTATATTTAGGCTCGTATCTAAATTCCTTGCTTTAAATAAATATAATCCCTTAAGAAAATATTTACTTATAAATAAATAAAACAATAAATTAAAAACTAAAATCGAATAATTAACAGTAATATTTGTATCAAACCGCCAAATATCAATATAAATAACCGGACCCCTATATTACAAATTTCATCGAATTCTTTAGAGCCGTTTTCGAGAACGTGATAACAAATATTATTTACTGACTTATTATTAGTATTGATATTATTATAGGTACATATATGTAATATTTGTATATATTATATATATATATATATATATATATAATATATACAAATATTGCTCGTTTAATAGTATAGGATATGTATAATGCAAATGTGGTGCTAATTTATTGAATAACTAACGAACAGATTAATTAATTCGGGGAACTGATCGAACAAACATCTAATCTACAATATCTCGCTTAATTATGTGCGGATCTTGTATCACAGGATTCACAGGCAATGAAAACATGCCGATGGAAACTGAGCCAAGTAAGTGTATATTCTGATACTAAACTAACTCCGATATAGCAAATTATTGCCCCAAAATTTTGGTCACTGTGGCAACGAATGAAACTACCCATTTATTAATTACCCTGGTAGGTACTTTATTTGAAGAAAGAAAGAAGAAACATTTATTCGTGATGGTGACGACACAAAACAAACATAACACGAAAAAAACAAATCAAACAGCCGTTGGCCACGAAATTATCCTGATTCAGCATATATATGCTGGTTTTGAACCAGCGCTGGTCTTCCGTCAGATAATTGTCACTTAATTTAATACTCAATTTAATGTTTACACCCTATTATTTTTCTGACACCCCTAAATCATTAAGTTTAGATAGGTACTACCAATCAAAACGTTCCAAATTGTCTAAGTGTTGTATCTATCTTCATTTGGTTCAAAGTGGCTACTTCGGATCAACCACGTTGGTACTTTTAATTAATAACACATATACCTCATAGTTAATTAATACATTTAAGGTACTTACTTTAAAAACGTTACCACGCCACGGGATCAGTACCTACTGCCGCGTGTAACCTATACTTTATTCATTATTGAATTTCCAGTCTTCGTTATATTTTAAGCGTTTTCATCCAAACTCGACATACCACAAGTCCCTAAAACTATAAAATGCCACAATCACGGTGTAACACATATACTAACACACACACACATCAGCCTCGATAAACGCACTAAACTATCCGGATACAATAAAGTGAGAATTAAATTACGAATTTACTGTCGCCCTTGTTGAATAATGCAAACCCGAGTGACAGGAGATGAATGCGCTGGCTTATTTGAATACGGAGGTGGTTTTTAGAGACACGCCCTATTGAAGCTTTTGCTAACATTGTTCAGTGAAGGGGTTTGCGGGGAAACGCTGTATGGGCACTTTGTTAAGACGTTCGATACACTAAGGACTTTGTAGTGAAATGTTTTTTTTTTCTTTATCGACTTTTAGTTCTTCTAAAATAAATGTACTCTTGTAGGTAATTATAACGATTAATTTCATAGATGAAATGAAAACAAAATGACTTCACCTTACATAAATACGTAGGCAACTTTTTAATTTCATTATATTTTTGCAGTCCTAGCTTGATTCTTTCGTAGAAGATTTAATCATGATTATTAAAAACTAGCGGACCCGGCGAACTTCGTACCGCCTGACAGTGAATGAATGATACGTGAGCTGTCAATTGTGGAAGATGGCGGAAGCGAATAAAATAAAATACTATTTTCTGTCTGTATAATATTTTTGTGAATGTTTTGATATTTTAATGGTTATCTACCTACTCATCCTATTAGGGGCGGAGTCAAAGATCATTGAAATCGGTTTTGTTTTATATACCTGGGGGCACGGCAGTACCCCCGCCAAGACGAGCCAACGGCAGCGCAGAGCACTACCTACTTATATACACATACTCAGCTTGCAACGTGCAAGCTGTGCTTGAAATCGACTTATTTTCACGTCATTTCAAAGAGTAAAAGGCAATAAAATATTCCGAAATTAATTTAAAAGGTCAGACGGGCCCTAATTGTGCAATGTAGGTACTTAGTAAACAATGAGGAAACTGACGTGAGACCGTCGACGTTATAAATCACCGAGCATTACATATCTCACAAATAACACATGGGGTGTGATAATTTATTTTTCCCGACCACGCGTCGCTTAAGCCGCATGTTAAAACCGTATTTTTGTAAACAGCCGCTTTTATTCCATTTACGGTTTCGTACTCGAAAAAAAAATCTTATTTGACTCGGGAAAGTAGCAGACACTGAGCTGATTTCATTAACAATCGTAACACAGTAAGTAGTCCATAATTTAGACAGGATATAATATTATAATTATACTCCAGTTTTCAGCACTCCTTTCAGTTAGGTAGCTGAGAATAAGACGATATTTAGGAACTCACTTAGCCCTATTTATAAAATCAAATGCAAAAAATGCCTTCTGCTGAGTTTGTTGCGACTTGCGACGCTTCTCCTCACGCAATGGATCTAGGGAGCGCTGGTAAATTCATTTCTGACGTGCCTCTGTGTTGCCAATTTGCTGAATAAATGATTGATTGATTGAATGAGGCCCCTTAGCACTAACGATTCTCCAATACAGAATCAATAACAATGTCATCTACGTAATGTTCATTATGACAGCCCGAATGTTGTCGATGAACAAAATGGCAGGATCTTCTTGAATACATAAATTAACTGATATTAATCCGCTGCCTCTGAGAATTGGGACGAATGATCAAAACTGGCAGTTTGATAATCAAAAGAGGGTTCCCTCGTTTGATTACCAAACTGCCAGTTTTGATCATTCTTCTTTCTCACTTCTAATTTAATTGCTATCGACAAAATGTCCCTTTACATCAAGGTGTTAACCAAGTAATTCTAACGCTTGAGTATCCTTCGCTTAATATTTTGTGATGGAAATGAGAATTTCCACAACTCAAGTTCGTAATTATTCAAGCATTTGTCAAGCATGGACTTGTTTGTATACTTAAAACGTCTTATTATGAGAGATTTTCGTTTATTATTTGACTAGATTATTTTGAAGACTCTGGAGGACCTTGTTTATTATTTAGGTAGTAACTAAAGTTTTTACACATTTAGTCTTTGCGTCACGGCTTAATTGCTTCGGCGCGCGCCTTCTAATTTATGACGTGCTATACCATTTAGTAAACACAAAAAAAAACCAACATAACCGGTAATCGAAGAAGCAGTTCAGGTTGGGCTTATGAATCCTGTGGCATTAAGTGCTTCAGGTATGTTCGCCGATGCGAGAGTGGACTGCTTTTACGCCACCATGCGTAAAAGGTGCACATCCCTGGAGCGCCGGGTGCGCGCCAGCTCCAACAGCATCCTGAGGGCATTCGCGATGCGCTTTGACTGTCACTATCTGAATCACTGCTCGATGATTCATTTACTGACAAGTCGAAGCAGATAAATGTAGTTTTTGTTTTTCTTTTATGTTCTCGTAGTATTAGCCACTAACACTAGGATAGTCTAGAACTGTAATGTTTACTAACAAAATATGCCTCTAGTTGGGTGAAATAAATGATTTTATTATTATTATTATTTATTATTATTTATTATTATTATTAAGGGGAAAATTAATTACTTTTGCAAGCATTGTTTCCAATTTCAAGATAAAATATTTTTTATTTGTAAAGGCCGAAAAAGTTAATTTATAGAAATAGAAATATTTTGAAGTTTAATATCAGCAATATTTTCTAAGTTCTTGAAAATTTTACAATATGGTTTTTGATAGAAGATTATTTTATGTTATTTTTTTGAAATTTGGATAAGTATGGGTTTAAGAAAAAAATACCTAATTTAAAATGTTAACACTATGTACCTAAAAAGGATAACTTAAAATAGATACCTGAAAATAAGTTAAAATTAAAGCATTTGTTAGAGTGACTTAAAATGACTGATATAATAAGAAACACTTAAAAAAATTCATTAGTTTTCAATAAGTATTTGTTAGATGTGTATTTTTGTTAATTATAACAACCATGCATAATTATAATTTTGCATTATTTTCACGATTACACTTTATAATACAGACTGGCTCTTTCATAACTTTGAGTGGTTCTTTCAACACCGAAAAGTTATGAAAGAGCCAAATGACACACTTTGCAAAAATGATTTTTTTTTTGGTTTTTATGATGTTTTTACGGTTTTTTCGTATGAATTTATCTACTAAAAAAACCTAATTTCTTTCATTAATAGTATATTATTTTGCTTCGTTTAGTAAACTGGCTCTTTCATACCACTTCTCCCCTACAGCTAAAGCCACTAGTCTTATTTTTTCAACAATAAAAACAATAGTTTTAATAGGTAATTCTAATCCCCTTGACTTACGGAACGCTAAACCAATCAAAGGCGATGACGGAGCACCAATAATACTTGGTATAAGTGGCAAGTCACCGCAGTGAAAATAAAAGGCGTACTTATTTTCCTCCACTAAGCCACAATCTTGGTTATTGCTTTCATATCGTCCAGTACCAATTTCATTAACAGTGTTGATTAACTGGTATTCATTATTTATGTTTACTGAAAGATCTGCTAAGGATTCAATTAGATAGTCTTTGTTGTTCAATATTCGACGAGACATTATGAGTTTATAGAGCAATAATAATATTGACCTCTTATTCAATAGTTAATGAAATATTTTATCGTGCCACGTTATCACAAACTCAGTGTTTTTGGGAAAAATCATCTAAATTTTTCATGGTTTTGATTTTTTTAATTATATTCCAAGTAAAAGAGAACAGTTGGCTCTATGTACCTAATAAGAGCGAATGAAATGTCGTCTTACGGTGCACCTGCAATTTAATGTATTAATGGAATGCCAATTGGATATTAAAGATGTAGAGAAAATAAAATCAGATGTGTTTCAAACACAATACATTTATTGCAAGTCACGCAATCATAACAAAATGCAAGTATAGCACGGCACAACTTAGAAGGCACGTGGCGAAGCACTTAAGTCGTTGATGCAGAGTCTATTATTGCTTAATCCACGCGCCTTCTAATTAGTGAAAACCTGTAAAATATAGTGTTAGTAACATAAAGAATAAATATTATCAATTTTTGATAATCTTTGTACGTTAACAAGTCAATCGCTATTCACGGCTGTTGGTTTAACCACAAACTTCTCAATTCTAATTAACGCTGTGATCTGTTTGTCGCGTCAAACAGGGCCCGTGGCCCCTCAGGGACACTTATTGACACTGCATTTGTATTAATAGTTACAGATATAGGGCTGCAGTTTTTTTTTATCAAGATACAGATTCAGCGATATGAAAGTTTACAAGTATAAGAAGACAACGACTTTTCATCAACATCAAATCAAGTTATTAGGTTATTATTTTATTCGAAAGGTACGACGCAATAAATTCCGCTCAAACAGTACAGTAGGTACGAGGTTTTGGTAGGATCCTAGGATGGCTCAATGAAAGAGTGGACTGTATAAAAGGCTGGTATTATTGCCGTCTTAATTACAATTAGATCCCGGTCAAACAAAAATTTATTTAAAGCGAAAGTCGTCCGTTGCCGGTGGGGTCCGAGAAAGCGAGTGCGGATGCCGTCGGCTGCCGTCGGGTGCCGTCGCCGCCGGTCGTGACGTCATGGTCGCCGCCGCGTCGCAGCGTCGGTGTTGCCATGTCTCAACAGTATGATTTATATGACTCCAACCGTAGACATTGCTTTAGGCATCCATGATTAGAGATAATCTACTATAGGAAGTCCCGCCTTTCCACAATTCAAAACGCTTCAATGTATTTGGAAAGTATTTAAAAAGCAAAGCACCAACAACACTCTCAACGCATGTTTGACGGCTGTCTCAGCACGCACACATGCGTTGTAGATTGCCTAATAGTAGATTATGTCTACCTTATTTGTGTTATGAGTAAATTAATAAAAAAGTCATTAAATTTGATTAACCGCCCTATTTTCAACGCGGAAGTAGAAAATAAGCAGTATAAGAGGTTCCGTGTCACGATAGCGTTCAAAGAGGTTTTCATTTTGAAAAGTTCGTTGCTGAAATGCGTTAATAGGATTCCCGAATATGATTTTGAATGGACGGTTGGGAGAATTATTATATTTCACAAATTTTTCGGTTTGTGTGGTGAGTATTTAAAGGAGACACAGGTCTCCTCTACGACAAGTTCAGCAGTGCGTTACTTGAATCTGTCGACTAATATTATCATGTTGACGATGACGATGATGATTGTGATGATGATGATAATGGTGATGAAGATGCTGCTGCTGCTGCTGATGATGATGGCTATAATAATGTAACGGTTGACGACAACAGTAAGGCAATCAACTAGATTAGGTATTTCACAAATATCTCTGACGATAATGATCCATATCCGATTTAAGAACGTAGGTGACACTTTACTTCAATTAACTGTTTTATGATAATTTAATACTAGCCGATGCCCGCGACTTCATTCAGCGTAGACTTAGAATTTGCGTACCCGATAATACACAGCAGCTGCGTAGATAATTATAGTTATAGAAGTATTGAAAAACTGGTTTGACCTGGAAAACCCGTTCCCGTGGACATATCGGGATTAAAAGTATCCCATGTTATTCCCAGGATCTCAAACTATCTCGATACCTCATTCAAATCGGTACAGTCCTTTCGACATGAAGGAAGGACAAACAAACAAATCTACAAAATGAGCTTATTATTTTAGTCAATTATTCGTGTACCAATTGTTAGCCATATCATGAAAAAAAAACAAGAGAAGAAAAAAAACCTAAATAGCTGCTTCAAAATTAGAAATACAAGGACCAAGGAAGTATAGGAATAAGCAGTAGCAAACAGATGGCAAAATGGCGTTCAAGAGTCCTTGTGAATTATGCATGTCATTAAGCAGAAGTGTCAAGACTCTGTCTGCTTTTCATACTAACTGCATTTCAAGAAACTAAGTTATACTGAGACTGCTGAGGTTCCATTATACGAGTATATCGGTGTTAACAGGATTAAGTGCCAGCGCTTTGCAGGAGTTAATGATGCTGGCATTATCAATTTCTGGGCTTAAAGGAAAGCGTTTGTGAATGATTAGTTTGATTTCAAATAAGTAGAATATTAATAAAGGTCCCGAGTGTTAGAGTGCTACATTAATTTCAACACATTTTTAGGGTTCCGAAGTCCACAAGGAACCCTTATAGTGTCGCCATGTCCGTCCGTCCGTCCGCCCGTCTGTCTGTCCGCACTATTGCTCAGAGATGTTTAGTTCTAGAAAGCTGTAATTTGGCATGAATATACATATTAGTTACGCTGACAAAGTGGTACAATAAAATTTGAAATATATTTTTTTATAGGGTACCTCCCCTACTCGTAAAGTGGGGATGTAATTTTTTTTTCTTGCGTACCCCATGGTGTGGCATATTCTTCTTAAGGTTAAGAAAATATTGTAGGTTTGTTAAAAGCATTTTTCGATTAAGAGATGCGTTTGTGAAATATTAAGCTTTAAAGTGCTATTTTTTGTTAGAGTCGAGTGTCCCCCCCCCCCTGCCAGCTAAATGGTGGTATTTGGATGGCTGCAAAAAATCACGGTTGTGGCATATATAACGTAGTTGAAAGGAAAACTATCACAGCTAAGTAGGCTGTACAAACTTACGAGTAATAGTCGACCAACTTATGAAATCATTATAAAACCAATGATTTTTCTCGAGCGGCAGGGGCGTCGGGCGGGCACGTCATACCACAACAGGCTATCTAGATGCTAATAAGTCTTAGAAAGCTACTGTGGGCATCGTCAACTTCGGAACCCTATACTTTGCGCGTGGCCCAACACGCACTTGGCCGGTTTTTTTATATATCATTGGTATAGGGTATAGGCAAACGAGCGCACAGCCCACCTGATGGTAACTGATCACTTCGGCCCATGGAAACCGAAAGTCTATGATCCCTCATTAAGAAACCGTAATGCGTTGCCTACCCTGAGGCCTAAGATGGAATGCCTCTGTGTCAGAAATTTCACCGGCTGCCTAAACCTCCTGCCGGAACACAATAGTGCGAGCACTGCCATTTGGCGGCAGGTTAGCTGGGAAAGACGGTGATACCACCCCGGATGAAACATAAAACGAGATAATCGTGTTTATTTATTGGTACAGAACTATTCCAGAAGCGACTCTAACAATTTGGAGTTTACGGGAGCAATGATTCATGTATCTAAATTGGTGACATGTCTGGGGAAACTAATTTTCAGAATTTTTCGAATAATAAAGGACGAATATGTTCTTAAAAAAATATGATCTTTGTGTTTCGTAAGTCCGTTGATTTGGATCGATTTATAGGGGTTATTATACAGGATGCTCGTGAGCATTGCGAGAGATTTTAACTACTAATTCCAGAGGATATAAGAAGTAATAAATGTTATATGCACTTAGGTCGAAACACGTTTTTTTTAAATTATTATTTTCATACATAATAATTGCTAACGTAGTATTAACGTGCCTTTAGGACGAGCTGGCAACGTCTGATATTGCAAAAAAAATATATATACTACGTTAGCAATTATTATGTACCTATGAAAATAACAATAAAAAAAACGTGTTTCGACCTAAGTTCATATAACATTTATTACTTCTTATAGCCTCAGGAATTAGTAGTTAAAATCTCTCGCAATGCTCACGAGCACCCTGTATATAAAAATATTGTTTTTTTTTCAAAATTTACACATAGTTATAACATTTACATTACATGTATAAAATATACATATCGGTACGTACTACAATTACATTGAAGGGATGTATAGTCCCTAACTTAAACTTAAATCTAAGATCTTAGAGATGTATAGTCTCCAAGGGTCCAGAAAAAAAAAATATTATAGAGATGGCCTCCATTGTCAAATAAATATAAATTCCATAGATGTCGACAGTCTTAAAATGTCAATAAATAATGAAATACATCATGTATAAAAGAGTTCATTAATACATGTCAATAAGCTTCATTTACGCACATATGGGTTGAGTACAGCATCCCTAGTTAAGTATGTCTCCGTAAAGGGAACGTGTTCAATTAGAATGTTGTTAAATATTCAGTTTGCGATGTTTTAGGTTTTCAAGGAGGGCTGATTAACATAATATCATTGCCAAAGTTTACGGGCATAATTTTATTTGCAGTCTCGTGTTTTGATAAACTAGGCTTAGGTAATGGGTTACTATAATTAACTATAGGAGGATATTGGGGAAGAATTCATCCCTTTGAACGTCAAGAACACCTAAAGAGGTCATGCCTGGAATACCGTGCCTAATAGGCCAACGAGACCCAAAGACAAAGCCTAGAGTCATCTAAGCTAAGTTGTAATAATAAAAAAATACGTATCTAATGCGTAAGATCCATATTCGCTTTAGACGCCAGCCACCATTGGCGTGCGAGGTGTGAGTGACGGCTTTTGTATTGGACATGCCGTTGAAAAGGTTAATTTATTTTTAACTAGCATCTGCTCGCGACTTCGCCCACGTGGAATTCGGCTATCGCATTCCCGTGGGAACAATGCGTTTTTTCGGGATAAAAAGTAGCCTATGTCCTTTCCCGAGACTCCAACTATCTCCATGCGAAATTTCATCTCAATCGGTCCAGCGGTTGAAGTGTGAAGAGGTAACATACAGACAGTCACATTACTTACGTATTTATAATGTTAATAACTAGCTTCTGCCCGCGACTTTGCCCGCGTAGTGTACACTTTTTTTTTCAAAATGGCGGATCTGTGGGTCTCCTAATGTTTTAAGTTACGCACAAGTAGACTACCTAGGTCTAAAAGCTCTCAGAACCACTAAGTTTATCTACTGAGTCACACACACGGCTGACACGGCCTATAAAAGCACAACTTGCGAACACAATTCGAAAGAAGTGTCAATGTTTGCGTGCGAGGAAGTCGGTACAATTGTAAATGTGTATGTACAGTCAAGGGCATTAATATGTATACACTTTTGGACCTTAACACAACGGAATAGGATGCAAAAGTGTACACATATTAATGCCCTTGACTGTACCACTACGCGGGCCGACGATTCTCTCTCCATCTCCGTATAACAGAAGGCAGGGTCACTTCACTACCAACTGGACCAATCCGGCCGTAAAAGGCTAAAAGCACAATTTCAAATACAATTCGAATGAAGTGACAATGTTTGTATGCGTGGACGTCTGTGTGCGTGCGAGGACTTCTGTACACTTGTGAATGTGTGGTGTACCACTACGCGGGAAAATCATTCTCTCCATCTCCGGATGAAACAAATGACGGTGAGGGCGAGTTGGGCGCGAGTTGCGCGCCGGCTAGATTCAGGCGGGTAATTCCGTGGCCATTCTGTATGTAGTGCTATTAAATATGCTGTGAGCCTGTGACTGAGTGTAAGGCGTACACGCTTCAGCAGTAAGTAATACTAACCGCCGGGTGTCGTACAAAGAAGGCTTTACGGCGGTGGTTTTATTATTACTGCCGGTGCTATGGCTCCGACTCCTCAACCAAGGACGGCTTTATGCTAGTTATCAGCCGTTGCCCGCGAATTCATCCTGCGCACCCTTACCTACCAGCTATTTGCCCGCCACTTCATCCTCGTCATCATCATCATCATTTCAGCCGATAGACGTCCACTGCTGGACATAGGCCTCCCTCAAGGCGCGCCACTCAGACCGGGTCCTGTGTCACTCGCATCCACCGCGTTCCCGCGACCTTTACAAGGTCGTCACTCCATCTTGTTGGAGGTCTACCGACAGCTCGTCTACCGGTTCGCGGACGCCACTCCAGGACTTTCTTGCCCCATCGGCCATCAGTCCTGCGAGCAATGTGCCCCGCCCACTGCCACTTAAGGTTCTCAATTCTTCGGGCTATGTCGGTGACCCCAGTTCTACTGCGGATATCCTCATTTCTGATTCTATCACGCAGGGAAACCCCGAGCATAGCCCTCTCCATTGCCCTCTGGGTGACCTTGAGTCTTCTTATGAGGCCCATCGTAAGCGCCCACGTCTCGGAACCATAAGTCATCACTGGCAACACACACCTTCGTAAAATATTGAAATAAAATGCAACTCGAGATTTTAGAAAATGCTTTTTTGTTGGTGGTACTTAGTGGAAGGACCTGGTGCAAGGGCCGTACGGATAGCTACCTAATTAGCGTAGGTACCCAATCATCATCATCATTTCAGCCGAAAGACTTCCACTGCTGGACATAGGCCTCCCCAAAGGCTCGCCACTTAGGGCGGTCCAGTGCTACTTGCTTCCACCGGTTTCCCGCGACTTTCACGAGGTCATCGCTCCATCTTATTGGAGGCCTACCGGCTATTATAAATGCGATTTTTTTTCTGTCTGTCTTCTGCCCGTCGTTCTATGACTTCTTCATACGCTCTAACTGCTGCGCCGACTTAGAAGAAAGTTAGTATGGCGATACTCTGAAGCCCAGGGATGGACATAGGCTACTCTTTATACCGGAAAACGCGTAGTTCCCGCAGGAACGCTATAACCGCAAATTCCAATTGGATGAAGTCGCCAGCATAACCTCGTAAATTAACTACCTACAGTCGTAATATTTTCAGACAACAGTGGATGAGTAACACGGAAGTATAATCCAAATTCCGTGCAAATTGTTAAAGTATAAATCCATACTAGTCCATACTAATATTATAAATGCGAAAGTAACTCTCTCTGTCTGTCTGCCTCTCTGTTGGCTCTGCACGCTTCAACCGCTGGACCGATTGAGATGAAATTTGACATGGAGATAGTTCGAGTCCCGGGAAATGACATAGGCTACTTTTTATTCCGGAAATAGTTCCCACGGGAACGCGATAACGGAATTCCACGCGGGCGAAGTCGCGGGCAGAATCTAGTAAATAAATAAAAGATTAGCGCGTTTAAAGTATAAGATAAGATGAAGATCAAGAAACACTCTAATATGATGCAAACATACAAATATTTGTATGTTTAAATATTTGTTTGAGTATTTACTCAATTTTTGGTTCCGTTTCCCATAAACTAGTCCAATTACGTTCCTGTATCGTCTCCAAGTATTCGCCCATAATAATGCATAATGGCCATTCCGAGTGCTTAGATTCCACTGCGGCATCCTTACAAGTCCTTTACGGCCCGGGACGTGACTGGCGTGCTGAGCGTTTGCTTTTGCGATACGGCCGCAAGGACCAATATGTACCTATATTGAAATTAACCACAACAGCTAATAAGTTTTTAAAAAAAAAATATTTTTGGGACACGCTTTTATTGCTGACTGTAATTTTCTTTGTAAATCCTTCATCTACCCTTCAAGACGAATCAAACGAGCCCAAATTCGATGGGTTTATGTAGTTTTATTACGGAGTTCTGTGGCCACCTTCCAACTCCATCATCAGATCAGCTCCACGTTATCATAATATTGCACTGTCATGCGATATACATATTCGTGCCAAATTTCAGCTCAATCGGAAATCGGAAAGTGGGTCAAATTTAACATGCGTTCCAGCGGGAACTATGCTATTAGGAACGCCACTACTATTACTAAACTATTTATTAAATCCAATCTGTAAATCGTTAATACACCTACTTGTATGAATATTTTCAGAAACTAACACTTCTGGGAGAAAATATAAGATTATAAGCATAAGTGACGATATTATAGACACTCGAATATGCTATTAATTATGACAAGATTGTGAAATTTTACCCTCTGCACGAAACTGTGACAACTAACATTATTACCAATTATTATTTCAAGATTGTTCCACAATATAAGCATCGGTAGTTTAATACCAGTTTGTTTCTAATTTCGCCCGGCAATTCGCGGCAGGATTGATTAAAAGGTAGACGAAGTCATAACCACCTTCGTTAGGGGTTAGTTGGATTATTGTTCATGATTGCTGCGGAAATTGTCGCCTCCGCAACGTTGCCTTGCATTTAGTAGTGAGATTAGTAGAAAGTGTAAAATGAATTACACTAGTGGCGTATGTGTTCATTTGCCAACAAATCACGTGAAAAGATGGCGTAGATACCATAAGTAAGGATTCACAATCAGCCGGAGAAAAATGGCCCAGTCAAAACGGGTGCCGGAACAGCGCGGGCACCCGTTTAGCCTTCGTTGTAAAGAGGCGTTATTAGTATATTGGAACGTATTTTCTAATGTCAGTTTGCTCCATATATTTTGACATATTCTGTTAGGAACTGTTCGTCCATAGGTTATTAATTATATAAGGTCTTAAGATACCTACTTGTTTTGAGCAAAAGTCTCGTGATTCGGTTAGTAGTCTAGTCTACCTAACTATACTTACTTAATAGAGATCCAAATCACAAGAAAATATTGTAAAAAGGAGATTAAATATTAATGATTATATTTTCAGTTTCATTTTATGTAAGTATGAATAAAAAATAAAAAAAAATACGCCTTCAATCACCGAAAGATGTCTATGTCAAGTCCTAATTGCAACTTTTTCTGATTTGTTTTTTTAGACTTTCTTTTATAGTGTAAAAATAAAGCACGGTGTACCTACAAACTTTCTTCGATAAAAGAGCACGAATCTCTTATTAAAGTCTTTTCAACGAAGTTACCTGCGCCAGACTTTGTACAATAGCCCCCTATAATTCACACAAGCATAAAAAAGTTCCCGCACCAGCAGTTTAATATTTCGCTCGTTTTTGTTTTTGCTTTTTTCTTTGTAACTTTATTATAGAAAATGTTTCCTAGAAACAGTGTAGATGTAAAGAATTTGATCTTATTTAGAGGTACATCTTTCATAGACCTTTCCATATTTTTGAGTCATACATACATATTTTTTTGTACGAGTTAATGTTACATATCTTTCCTGTGGACAGCCCAAAGTTAAAGGATTTTAAAGCCTAATTTCTTGCTGGGCCTTTACATACATGTACATACAAATCCTCTCTTGTAACCTGTATAATAAACACATAAGTTATGTATACCCAAGCCGTAAACTATTGCATTGTCCACAGGAAAGACCCCTGTTTTCGCGTTCTGTGTAGGTATGACCCTTTTATAGATTTTGTAATTTATTACGATAATAGTATAAACTAAATGAATACTGTTTAAATACTTAGGTCCGGTTCCTATATCCACAAAATGCCTCGATTTGGTCATGGATGGTTAAAATTTGACATTTGCTTCATAGAAAATCTGTCAAATATTAACCTGTCAACGTCACCTGCTGGATTCAGAGACAATACTAATTTACTTAATTAACGTTTCAGCGGTACACCAGTTTCGAGCTTGTGAGGTGCTCTAATTAAATTGCAAGATGCAACGCTAACACTGTATATCATATCAGGAACAAGGAAATTATATAGACTGACAATATCCTTATATTGCGGCGTACATCGGAAAAGCTCTGTATGTGAGCAATATCAAGGGGCGGGCTCTTCTCATGCTACGTTTATACGCGCGTGCTCGTGAACGTGCCCGTTGAATGTCGTTTTAAACGCCGACCGTGTAAACAGGTACGCGAGCACGATCAAATTCACCTTCGATCTTTGCCGAAAGCCGACAGCCGACCGATCGACGGCGTTCACGTGCACATTCACGAGCGCGTTCAAAAACAGCCTGTTTACACGCTCGTGCCCGTGAACGCGGCTAAACAGGCTACCTATACATCTATTATCGCATTTAACACTTATTTCGGGCGTACGCTGATTTTTATAAAGAAAGAAAAAAAGAAAGAAAGGAATCATTTGTTTATAACGACATGCACAATAAAAGAAGACATACACATACAATACAAAACATACAGTCGCTATAAAAAGGCCCCGGCTCAGCGTGAGCTGGCTATCAAATTAATAGCCAGCACTGGTCTTCCGCCAGGCCTTACGAGTCAATCACGGAAGGCCACACAAGACAGACACAAACGTAACAATATATAAGAGAAATTAATTATATAATATCTTATACCTAACTAAAAGAAGAATACAACAAAAATATATGATACAATACATACAATTTTACATAAACAATTACCGTGGCTGTATAGTCGAAAAGACCATAGCCTAACATTTATGAGGATTGTTATGCTAGTTTTACCTTCCTTTTATGATCTAATCAAAAACTACACGTAAGTGATATTGACTTGTTTAGTTCCAAATTCAGCAATACATATAGCAATAGGTCACCGCATAAAAGATTGAGGATGAGTGAATTTCAACCTATATACTGTTTCTTTTCAAGCTTCAAAATGCCTTTTGTGTATTACCCACCCGGTTGATAGAGGTTTGAAAGTGTTTAGCATTTTTTATCTTCTACGAGTGAAGAACGAAATATCTTCTTCAATTTTCGTTATTAGGTTCTTTAACAAATTTTACGTCACTCCTGGCCAGGGAGAAAATCTTACTTCGTGTCCAAGGCAAGACGTGAAACTTAAGACAAACCACGGGCGGTAATTCGTAAAGCCACAGATCGTAAAGCCTCACCTTCGTTTCAGGCCACAAACACCTGCGATCTGGGGCATTAACGAATTCACAGCCCTAGGTCTGTAATATACTATTAACTTAGCCGATTGCAACCTGTGCCAAATTACAAATGAAATTCACAGCAAACTCGGCATTAGCATCGCAGACGTGTCGCGCCAGATGTTCTCGAATAGCGGGTATGACTAACTGTGTGCCGAAGTGAGAACGTAATGTGTAGATTACTACGAAGACAATTTTGGACGTAATAAGACTATTATACTGTCTCAAAATGGTAGGGTCTTAACTGATAAGAGAGAACACATGCAGAGAAAATGGGACACTTGAAGTGGATAAAGTTTTTGTTCACTTTATTACAGCACTGCACTGGAAAAGTCTTAAATGCAATCTTAGACTAAGAATGTGGAGAGAAAATGTTGTCGTTTAGATGTCTTCCTAAGTAACAGTGTAGGTAGAGATCTTCTACTATCTAAAGTCCCGCGTCTTCACATTTCAAAACGCTTCAATTTTTTTATTATTATTTAAAAAGCACCACGAACAGCCTCAACGCATAGTTGAAGGCAGTCTCAGCACGCACACATATGTTGAGAGTGTTGGTGGTGCTTTTTAAATACATGGAAGAGTTTTGAAATGTGAAGGCGCGGGACCTTAGATACTAGAAGATCTCTATAATATAAGTATTATTGTACTTATGTACTAAATCATCAATTGTACCGACGTCATTAGTACCTAGTCGAAGGTTGTTCACAGTTTTACATATGGTCATCACTCCAAGATTCTTCACGCAGCTCCACTACTAAGGTTATTAATCTACTACTACTACTACTTAATAATCTACTATATAAAAATAAGTCGGGTTTTCCTCCCTGACGCTATAACTCCAGAACGCACGAACCGATTTCCACGGTTTTGCATTCGTTGGAAAGGTCTCGGGCTCCGTGAGGTTTAAGGCGGTACGAAGTCCGCGGGGTCAGCTAGTATATATATATTTTTTTAATATTTTTTATTGAACTTGAAAACGAGCATGATTACACAATTCATAAACAACTGCATTAGTATAAAACTGTGTCGCAGTTGTTTACAGTAGAAGGAAAAGAATACGATGTTTACAGTTCAATAGCAAGATAACTAAGTAAAGTAAGTTACAGTATCTTATAATAAGTAATGAGTTAAATGTTAAGTTGTTAAGTTGTTATAAATGTTAAGTTGTTATATATTATACTGCAGCCTATTTGCATCCCACTGCTGGGCACATGCCTCCTCTCATCACGAAAGGGTATGGGCTATAGTCCCCACGCGGGCCCAGTGCGGATTGGGGACTTCACACACACATCTTAGAATTGACTCGCAGATTAGATTAACTCTTAAGCTGCTACGCAAAAACGTGAAAGATAAATTATCATACGCATCAAAATATTTTCCTCGTTGAATGATACCGTACGTATCATGAACAAAAGTTGTGTTTATATTTATCTAACCCTCGTTTATTTATAGCATGGGACGATACAAAAACAAGAGCTGTTTGAAAGCCAATCACGCCGCCTAAACCTTGAACACTACGGCAATAAATTCGGGAGACTGGGTTCACCCTCCAACTTCTTCACACGTGGAAAAAGCAAACATTTAGCGAGGAAAACTTCGTTTTTACGGTGAATGGGTAAAACTGGGTTCTGTTTTGGCGGTATTAACTTCCGCAATTCCGTGTTCAGTATTTTTTTTACCGTCTATTACATCTGATGTTCTTCTTACAAAATTCATATTAGTTATAGATACTATTGAATGGTATTTTTTCTATGCAACATAGACTAAGTACCTACCTACTCACCAGTCACTGCAAGAATCACCAAACTTAAGTTAGTACTAGATATATTGTGCTTATAGTACGTTCATCGTAAGAATGCAGTGAGTGATCAGTGCAACTACAGGGTAAAGGTGTATCCACCAAGGTGTTAAAATTAAAACGATTTTTTGAAGACAAAATTTTAATAATAACATAGAAATAAAGTACAAATGTGTATAATACAATATTTTAATCACTATCATTATCGTCGTTCATATTTATAACAAAAGGACTTATTCAACGTTGGGTAGTCTTTATTAAAATATATTGAATGCACTTTTCTCCTTATTGCACATTTGTCTAGCTCATCGAATTGCGTTGGCGTGCTCTTTTTTTCACTGGAGATGTTATAGTATTCGTTTCCTTTTGTTCGCTTAAAATACCGTAAACGGTTCTCTCGGATACACCACATGCAGTTGCTGTTTTTAGCACTATACTGTCCATAGTTGCACTCAAATCCGATTTAAAGTACTTAAAGACGTTATAAATAACTCTTCTTTCCCCGCTATGAATTATGGAACCACTTTTATTTTTAAGAATAGGTGAGATGTTCATTTTTAAATTTCAATTTAGTTAGCACACTACTGACAAGACACAACCGTTGCGTTCGAAAGCAAGCCTTCAACTGGTCACTATAAACTTGCCCTTACTATTAGTGGCCCTTTGATTGCTTAGGGGGCGTGGCTAGGCCGACGGACAATGATGACTCACTGCATTCTTACGACGAACGTACTATAGTGGCAGTTAGCGAGGCACACTACTCCTTTATTGTCAACTCGGCATCTATTTGGTAGTAAATAATTACAATAAAAAATAATGAACCAAGCCCGATAACAATCATTTGTATCTCAATATTATTTCTGAAACACAAACAAGTTAAGAGAAAACACTTTTCCTGTTCCTTCACCGAAGTTCAAAGGAATTGCTTCTAATAGTCCGGGAGCCGAAGAGAAGATTTGTGTAGTGATTCAAGTGCGTCAGATTGAGATATGGGAGAATGATACCTGGCATCCAGTTACTTAAGTACTTTTACCAATTCTCACCCTTTAATATATACCGCGCGTTTAGGGCAGTGTCCTAGTAGCCTAGTGGTGGCCTAGTGGTTCGACCTACCGCCTCTCATGCAGAAGGTCGGGGGTTCGATTCCGGCTCGCACCTCTAAGTTTACTTATGTGCGAAATTCAATTTTAATTTACCACTGAGCTTTTCGGTGAAGGAAAACATCATAAGGAAACCTGCACGCATCTGCGAAGCAATCCAAAGATGTGTGTGAAGTCCCCAACTGGGTCCGCGTGGGGTCTATAGCCCAAACCCTCTCATGATGAGAGGAGGCCTGTGCCCAGCAGTGGGACGCAAATAGGCTTTAGTAGTAGTAGTTTAGGGCAGTTTCAAAAGTTCGAGCCGGCGTCACCTCAGAAATTGTCCAATTAAGAAATGGGGGTTTGGTTTAGGGGCAAATACAAGCCCTCTAAATATGTGACGCTTTCGAGTATTTTTTTCCTTCAAGTAGTCCTTTGTACCTACCTACGTGTTTTAGTACAATACCAATTACCAACAGGAAGATTAATATTTCAATGACCGGAGACACGTGAAACATACAAACTATCAATATTTGGAGCGCTAGATTATGTATTTCGATGTAACTACGTTTTTAAACCTTCGGAAGCTTCTGGAGCCCCAACCCAGGGGTGAACTATTTTTTGAGATAATCATTTTTTTTTAAAGTAATTTTATCTCCAGGGTCCAATAGGTCCCCACGACGCTCTAACACATTTAGCATCCGCGGCTCCCTAACTATAGAGATAAACACGAATGGAAACGTCAGTTTCAAAACTTTCAAACGCAGCCAGCGACATCTCTCGCTAATGATGTCGTTTAGAAGCGGAGGTCCACAATGCACGATAAAAATACTAGGACGGAAAACTTTCAAGAAAATGACCAAATTCACTGTGCTTGGTGGAATATCCATATATATCCATATACTAATATTATTAGATGGAGTGACGACCTTGTAAAGGTCGCGGGAACGCGGTGGATGCGAGTGGCACAGGACCGGTCTGAGTGGCGCGCCTTGGGGGAGGCCTATGTCCAGCAGTGGACGTCTATCGGCTGAAATGATGATGATGATGATGATGACTAATATTATAAATGCGAAAGTAACTCTGTCTGTCTGTCTGTCTGTTACCTCTTCACGCTTCAACCGCTGGACCGATTGAGATGAAATTTGTTATGGATGTAGTTAAGGTCCCGGGAAAGGACATAGGCTACTTTTTATCCCGGAAAAATGCATACTTCCCGCAGGAACGCGATACCCGAACTCCACGCGGGCGAAGTCGCGGGCAGAAGCTAGTTGGAGTACAATGTAAAGAAAATACTACCATTACTTACTAAGAAACTTGGTAAAGGTATCCATTTTATTATTCAATATACTCGTGGCCTTTTAGGTTAGAGAGTTCATTATTTTTACTGCCGCCTTGTAATTATTTAAATATTTCCACTATAATTGCTTCATCTTTATATCTTCACATAAAATAAAAAATACAATTAACGAAAAACTTACTCGTTTAAAGTATAAGTGTACCTGGGCGAATAGCTAAAAATGAATTTGCCCAGATATGAGACCTAGCTAAATCGATTTATCACCCCCGAAAACCCCTATATACCAAATTTCATCGAAATCGTTAGTGCCGTTTTCGAGAACGTGATTACAAATATATTTATATAGGTACATACATACATATAAACAAATATTGCTTGTTTAATAGTATAGGATATTTAGGTCATGAAATTCGTTGTTTTATTCACCTTGTAATTTAACCTGCTAGTTCATATTTCAAATAAACCCATCGAAACGGACCAGTGCATACTCATAACTTACACGGAAACCACTCATGCAGGCTTCACGATAAAACCACGAACTTATAGAATATAAATTATACATACATGCAGAAGCGGTGTCATAGTAGGTACATTACAGACCTAGGGTGGTGAATTCGTAAATGTCCCAGATCGCAGGTTTCTGTGGCCCGAAACGAAGGTGAGGGCCATAAATATGCGATCTGGGACATTTACGAATTCACCACCCTAGGTCTGTAATGTACTATTAAGTATTCGTATGTTAGGTACTCCACTTCTTAGGTATCCAGAAGAAGAACTCCCGGATGGTACGATCAGATACTTTAATATAGGTAAGTACAATGTTACATGTTTATTTATTTATTTATAAGGATATGTAAAGCACATGTGTTGCGGCTGTGCGGTGCAGTCGGAAGGCGCGAGCGGCGCCGGAGTGAGCTCGTGACGTCACCAGACGTCAGGTCAGCTGCCAGGTGACAGCTGCCAGAATATCACGCGTATGTGCAAGAAAGTGTTGTTGTTACTAGCGTTAAGCGTTAACACCGTATCATAAAACATCAGAACTATGGAATCCATGAATTTGACCATTGGTAACAAAAAGTATGTAAGACAAATTCAAATAAACCGAAAGTGGTTACAACTCAGAATCAATAAAATATTTTCAATCTTATGTAATCGAAGCTTTATCGATGTAAAGAGAAGCTTAAGAACAGTACCTCTGTCAGTCTGATTGCTCACTTTGTTCTTCAAAGAAAACCTAAAATAAATATTTCAACGCATTCATACAACTTTGCTCCAATTCAATTTGTAATACACGGAACCCTAAAAACGGATACAAGAACCTAAAAATCTTTATCAAAATACTGAAAAAATCCCTTTAGGATGATCAAAAACGTAAAAGGGTACGTATTTAATCAACTTACGACTCGACTGTATTAAAACCAATTCCATTAGGGAAAATACGAAACTAATTTCGAAATCGCTCTGAAAAACAAAAGCGTATTTGGCCCCGGAAGGTATTTAGGCTGACCGCACACCTTGCGTCTTTCGGACGTCAGTTTTGTTTTGTCAGCATCTTCGCAAGCCTTAGCCATCAAAACACTGACAGGTGGTATTTCAGGTCCTTCGGATGCATATGATAAAGTATATTACAAACGTCGCTTTTAAGACTACTTACTTACCTACTTTTTGAGGGGCGAATGCTGTACGGTGGGAACAGTGAATTAAGTTAGATATATCACGCATTTTTTCTAGATCTGGATTATAAATCTTGCGGAGACAGGTAATCTCACATCACAATCACCAGCGGTGACGGAAAATGTGAACCATCACATCATCACGTGATTGACGATTCCAACACTTTAGAAACCGCTGACAAGTCGCGAACGCTAGAAAGACGCTAATGTGTGTGTGTGTGTCTATAGTCCGCCTTACCTAGACATACCTTCTGCGTAAGGAGAAATGCAATTTGAATATCCATAGAGACATCAAAGGACCCACATTAGGACGCAACGAGGGGAAATGCGACACTTACACGATCTAAAAAGGGTGTCAACAAGAAAATCCTTACCTTTATTTGATAGAACATGGATAAAACTTTCGATATCAAAGACTTAGCGTGAGGGGACTAAAGAATTTAAGAGCCATAAACGTTGAGTGATTCAAATAAAAATCAGCCTCTTATTTACTTGACTTGCTTTGTATTGAATTTAGTGAAGTTTATTAATTTACTTAGCATGGGTTACATATTTTATTTGAGGACAATATTAATAAAATGATATGCGTGAGAGAGGAAGAAACAAGTGAAACGACTCTAGAGAAAAATACACAAGGAACGGATAGACGCATATAATAGCATCATCGGGTACGCAAATTATAAGTCTACGCCGGACGAATTCCAATCCGCACTGGGCTCGCGTGGGGACTATAACCCTCTCGTGATGAGAGGAGGCCTGTGCCCAGCAGTAGGACGCAAATAGGCTGAAGTAGTAGTAGAAGCGGGACGAATTCGTGGGCAACGGCTAGGGTTTGATAATGAGAACGTAGCTGGTACCAAATACCGTATACTCGTACGTGACCAATATTTTTTATCCACTTCAGTAGTGTTTATGCTGTTGCTGATCTGCGTATCTTTAGGTCTTTCCATTAATTGGTAATTAATTTTCATAGTACAAGCCGATCCTAGTTAGCAACGTTATCTGGCAAGAAGGCATCTGCCTAATACGCCACTGTCACGGAAGGGGAATAAAGCAATTTGTTCAACGACTACAATTAGTTGCCGATGCCTATCCTGCCTTTCGGCATATTTCAAACTAACAAATTAACAAGCATTTGTATAGGACGCTGAGTCAAAATAATTCTTGGATATTACAAATTGGACCATTTTAGGATTCAAAGTATAAAAGTGATGAAAATCTGGAACGATTTCTTACAATTTTTCAAGGCGCATATATTAGTAATTGACTTTTAATATAGATATTTGATGATGAAAGCACACTAAATAATGGTGTAGCAGTAGAACTAAGGTCACCTACATGGCCCGAAGAATGGCGAATCTTAAGTTGTGCTTGTTAATTGTCATTTCGGATGAATATAGCCTCTGCCCTCCCCAAGCGTCTTCATTCATCGGTCCATCTTGTTGAAGGATTTCCAACATTTAGTCTTCGAGGACTTTCCGATTTATCAGTTCTACGAGCAATGTCATAAGGCCCCGCCATTTAAAATGTAATTATATGTAATTCGACATAGCAGCTCTCTCAATCACGCATCGTCAAATGCAGTCAAAGGTTTCCCGGCTTTTACTGCGAATTGCCTCGGAACAGGTGAAGTGAACCACTTGACACTTATTTCAATTTGAATCTATTCTCTGGCAGAAAATTTATTTGCACGTGAATCCTTTCACCCGTTATACTCACAGTACTTACCTAAAACCGAATACTCTAAATTATTTTGAAATAGCGTCTAAGTGGAGTACCTACTTGAGATTGCGAATTATTTGTTATCTAGGATGTTTTGTAATTAAAAAATGGAAATGTTCTGTTAATTTGAAAATTAAACAAATTGTGAATTTCTAAACTGAAAATTACAAAAGTCAAATAAAACGTTTAAAATGTGCTTTTAAATGCAACATTAAATTTAGGACTTATTAGGTAATATTATCCAAAAATCTGTTAACCGATAAACAAATAATAAAACACTAAAGAAATTAAAGCTACAAATTCCACAACATACTAAATGCCATCTTTTCATTTACAGAAAATGGAGCAATGCAACAATAAGAAGAGAAATGCCCGCTTCCTTACATTACATCATCTAAAATTCCTTCTACGTTCGTTGTAAGTTATTTATAAAAATTCAAAGGAACGGGCCCTTTGTTGGCTTTCCATTGATTCGCTGGGCGATTCTTCTTTGTCAAAGTTATTGTATTCATTTAGAAACATTACACACCGCCCATCTGTCTTCCTTCCATAACCTGGTCGGCGTTTTACTAAGAGGGTTTATTCCAAAAGTTGGCAACGTCGCAAATAGCTGTCAAATATTTCGCTGTTTTCTTTAATTTCTTTATATTACTGAATGAAAACATGAATAAAACAATAAGTATGGAGGCCAGCAATTATCATATCAACACGAAATTATATAAAACAAAACGCGTCATTCAACCATAGAATGATAACTTCTTTTTTAATTCAGTAATACTGAGAAATTAATGAACACAGCGAAACATTTGACAGTTATATGTATATGCGACGTTGCCAACTTTCGGAATAAACCCTCTTAAGCGCGCTCCTATACCCAGCTCAGCCGTTACTGTCACTCGTGCAACGAGTGAAAGAGAAAGCGCTACGCACACTACGCACTACTGTTTTTTTTATATTTTTATCTTTTCACATTTCTTAGAAAAGAAATCTTACATGAGCAATTTGATGATGCTGGGTCAGGGAACGGCCATAACCGATACGTTTGGTTCTTACGTTGGTGTCGTATGTTCAGTCAGATATCAGAATACGACAAAAAACCAAAATGTTTAAGGGTACTAAATTCATTATTAGGATTAGACGCAATAAGTAGAAGTTCTAGAATACATTATCGAACGCAATAAATACCATATAAAGTGTTTAGTTTAAGTTCGTCTCGTGTACTTACATATTAAAATATACATATTTTCATTCGCTATGCTACCAGTCTTTAAAGAGGGCGTATCCACACAAAAAAGAACCTCCTTCAAAAGATTTGGTAATTAATACGCCATTACTCTAATGACAACTTTTAATCTATATCATCGTTTGTTTTAAGAAATAGGTACAAATTTCTCAAAACAAACAATGATATAGACATAACCACTCAAAGGTATTATCGTCACACTCAAAAGGTTATCTGGATTGACATGTATTTTCCACATTTACATATTATGTATTTACTGGCACACGGGATTATCTAGTCACGCGACTTTAACACGCGTGTTTTTGTGAACGCAATTACCCTAGATACCTTTTAATCATTTATTAACTTCAAGATCGGAACACAAGACAACTACAACAAAGGGTAAATTTAAATTTAAGAAAAACTCATTGTTAGAAGCTGGCAACTCCCCATGGGGTCTGTGAAAAATAATGCCTTCACTGTATGTGTGCGTGAGTTCATTTTCGGCGGACTAGTCGCGTTTTTTCCTAAATGAAAGGTAATGTACGGATAATTATGTGAAATTGAGATGTATAATATATCCCTTCAATCGCATAGACCATCAAAGTGTACCTTTGGGCTTGGAATTTTGCGTAAATCCTGAAAATTACAATATCTACCACCCGCGCCATCTATTATCGTAGAGGCTACATAAAACCGTGAGTTATCACCTTAAGTTTCCTTGAATAGGACACATCGAGTGTTCAATTCGATCCAGAATTATTGAAAGGTAAGGTACATGGAACCTTATAATTTGCATGTAAGTGACTAATTTTGATGCAAGATTTGTTTAAGGCAATCTGCTGTCCAAATAAAACATTTAATATCGACCTGCAAATAAGTTTCTATGTAACAAATATCATCTTGCAACTTGATGGAAAACATATTTTTCTGCCCGAAGCAAGTGAAAATAATCAAAGTATAATAAATTATCTGTTACAATTAAATTCAAGTATTAAACTCGGACATTTTATGATGCCGGTGCTTTTCTGCATAATTTATCAAGTTTGAAAACCATTTTTCACTTTAAAATTTGAACTTTAAATTAATGAATTTCTATTCAATATTTCTCAATTCATAATCGAGGAGCTTTCGAAGCTCATTGAATTCTTCATTTCTTAACGATGATTCGTCGTGTCAATTTGCATAAGGTTGCCCGGAGTCAAACTTTCCAAGTCACTTTTAAGTAAGTAGTTTAATGCCGTTAAGATGCTGACAAGAGCTAATGACCTTGAGCAATCGAGGCAGGCAACTGTCTCAGCGGACAATGACAGCGGCATGTGGACGATATACGTAGAAAATCAGATAAATGAGGATTAAAAAATAATCCCACATTGCATGAACAATATACTTAAATATTTGGTTTTTAACCGACTTCAGAAAAGGAGGAGCCGAAAAAATTTTTTAAATAAAAAATAAAACCGCCTTAAAACTCCGACAGACTGCGAAGTCGGTTTCAAGTGAACCGACCCAAAGAAATGATAATCATTAGTGAACTGGACATTGACATCGCAGTCTGTCGGAGTTTGAAGGCGGTTTTTAGGGTTCCGAAGTCCACAAGGAACCTGTGTGAGCCAGTGGCTCGTAAACGTACTGCCTTTCTTGGCTCATATAAAAATGTAATTGAGAAGTATATTAATTTCTAACTCCAGGAGATATAAGGGCCGGGACGTGCATAATCATTGCCATAAAATTGCCAATCGGACGAAACGTACCAAATCGAGGGGACTTACTTGGATTTACAGCGATCTCACTCTCGCCGTGATCTTCTAAATTCAAATACCGACGCCGTGCCGGCTCCAACATGACACGAGCAGCGGGCGGCTCTAAGCGCGGCGATGCGATGGCTTGAAAACGGTCTATTCAATTCAAGTCCTGCACTTTACACAAAGTACGACGAATAGTCAAATCAGTAAATCACTATAAAATGACCGGGGCAATGATTATTTCACAGAAAACAATTTAAATGCGGTTCTACGATAGCACAACGTGACGTATCAGTAGGAGTTCCATTGGAAGACTAACTTTTTAATTTTTACTTTTTTTATTACTTAATGGCGGAAAAACGGCCAGCAATGTGCGGTGCGCGCTATTTTCTTCACCCCTTCATGGCAGAGGTTTCGTCAAATTATGGCATCTTCGATTTGGCTTGAACAGAACCCTTATAGTTTCGCCATGTCCGTCCGTCTGTCCGCACTATTTCTCGGAGATGCTTAGTTCTAGAAAGCTGTATTTTGGCATATTAGTTACGCTGACGAAGTGGTACAATAAATTTTTGAAATATATTTTTTTATAGGGTACCTCCCCTACTCGTAAAGTGTGGGATGTATTTTTTTTTTCTTGCGTACCCCATGGTGCGGCATATCAGTGAATAGGTCTTAAAAAAATATTGTAGGTTTGTTAAAACTATTTTTGATTAAGTGATGCGTTTGTGAAATATTAAGCTTTTAAGTGCTATTTTTTGTTAGAGTCACGTGTTCCCCCCCCCCTTGCAAGCTAAATGGTCGTATTTGGATGGCTGAAAAAAATCACGGTTGTGGCATATATAACGTAGTTGAAAGGAAAACTATCACAGCAAAGTAAGCTGTACAAACTTACGAGTTATAGTCGACCAACTTATGAAATGATAAAAAAACCAATGATTTTTCGAGAAAAACCTATCAGCCTATATTTACGGCCACTGCTGGGCACAGGCCCCCTCTCATCACGAGAGGGTTGGGCTATAGTCCCCACGCGGGCCCAGTGCGGATTGGGGACTTCACACACAACCTTGAATTACTTCGCAGATGCGTGCAGGTTTGCTCAAGATGTTTTCCTTCACCGAAAAGCTCAGTGGTAAATTCAAATTGAATTCGCTTTCGTTGCGAGCCGCATTTGAACCCGCGACCCTCTGCATGAGAGGCGGTAGGTCAAACCACTAGGCCACCACGGCTTTATAAACACATGCACCCAAACTAATCAAAGTGTAAACATTACCCTAATTAGTCCAAAAAGAGCGTCTAATTTTCAATCCAAATTAAACTCAATTTTGGAGCGGACTTTTTGACTTATTTTGGAACTTTTTCAATCTGCCCCTGTTTACCCCGTGGAATGTAAATAATATCAAATAGTTTGGTGCTTGGTGTGCACAGGCGTGAGATGAAAAAAGTTTGCCGTGCCGGGACAGCCAGTGGCCGCCTGGGAGCCGGCTAAAAGTCTCTGGATGTCCGTTTTGTTTCACAAAATTTGGGCACAAAATTTACAAATTGTACGACGTAATTGGATTGTATGTAGGGTATAATACGAAGTGAAACAAATGACGGTAAAGGAGAGCTGGGCAGGAGGTGCGCGCCGGATAGATTTAGGCGGATGATTCCGTGGCCATTCTGTATGTAGTACTATTAAATATTCTGTGACTGAAGTGCAAAAGCCCGCCGCGGCCAAACTGGCTGCAGCCAATAAATCAACCCTAATATACTATTCAATGCCAAAATCACTTGAATAAGCAGTGCAACCAAATACAGAAAATGCATTCAGAAGGTCCACTGTTTTAATCACATTTATCTTATACTTTAAAACGAATGAACCTTATACTATTAGGTCCTTACATATGAAATTGGCGTTTGGCGAACTGGCAACTTTGATTCAAAATATGTGGCGTTCGGCTAGGAATTCCAAATTCAAATTTATTTCAAATTTAAGACCATGTATTTCTGTGTTCGAATTACGAAATTTATTTGTTATCGCGTCATTTGTTTTTCTTTCACATCGTTCTGTTCACAATATGGAGAACTTAAAATATCGCTATATTTACGAATATGAGTTTCACCTCGGCACTAGTGCTGCAGAAACGGCTCGTAGGATTAACAATGCGTATGGGGAAGCTACTGCAAAAGAAAATACGGTACGTTATTGGTTCCAACGTTTCCGTTCTGGAAATTTTGACCTACAGAACAAGCCTCGTGGACGGCCGGAGACACAAGTTGATAACGAAGAATTAAAAGCAATTGTGGAAGCAGATCCATCGCAAACCACGTCAGAGTTAGCGGCAGGCTTCGGTGTGAGTGATAAAACCATTTTGATTCACTTGAAACAAATTGGAAAAGTGAAAAAACTTGAAAAATGGGTACCGCATGAATTGAGCGACGCAAACAAAGAAACACGCGTCGAGTGTTGCGTTTCACTTCTCAACCGGCACAATAATGAAGGCATTTTGAATCGTATCGTTACTTGTGATGAAAAACCTTCCTGAAGTCTTCGTCACCCACCATACTCCCCGGACCTTGCTCCAACTGATTACCATTTTTTTCGGAATTTGGACAACTTCATGCAAGGAAAAAAATTCAGTTCTCACGAGGCTGTCCAAACGGCCTTCAAAGATTTTATTGATTCTCGCTCACACACTTTTTTTAGTAAAGGAATCAATGAACTACCTTCGAGATGGCAAAAGTGCATAGATAGCCATGGTACATACTTTGACTAAATAAAAAAATAGTTTCATAAAAAAAAATCGTTTTCATTTCTGCCATATGAAACGCCAATTTCATATGTAAGGACCTAATATTTATATTTATACAAACTATCTCAGGAACAACTCTAACGATCGTAAAAACCGACTAGAAACCCACACTTTGACACACAGCATTTACAATCTTAAGATTGTAAGCACTAACACTGAATGCTGCTTTGTTGATAATTTCACCGTTGAACGGTACAGCCGTGGTGGCCTAGTGGTTTGGACCGACCGCCTCTTATGCAAAGGGTCGGGGGTTCAATTTACCACTGAGCTTTTCGGTGAAAGAAAACTTCGTGAGGAAACTTGCACGCATCTGCAATTCAAAGATGTGTGTGAAGTTCCCAATTCTTACTGGGCCCGCGTGGGGACTAATAGCCCAAACCCTATCGTGATGAGAGGAGGCCTGTGCCCAGCAGTGGGATGAAAATGGGCTGTAGTAATAGTAGTAGTAGCTATGATAACATTGCAGGGTGAAAGTCCGCGAATTAAACGGATTCCAATAAACCTTATGTTCTGTCCCAGAATATTTATATAACATACAGAATGGCCACGGAATCAACCGCCTGAATCTAGCCGGCATGCAACTCGCGCACGATTCGCCCTTACCGTCATTTGTTTCATCCGGAGATGAAGAGTGGATCACTGGCCCGCGTAGTTCGTACACACACATTTACAAGTGTACAGACGTCCTCGCACGCGCATAGACGTCCTCGCACGCAAACATTGATACTTCATTCGAATGGTGTTCGAAATCGTGCTTTTATTGGCCGTGTCCGCCCTGTGGTTCTGTGACAATTATCACGATTTCGGTGAAACAACAACCAGCTTAAATTAATTTATCTCAACAAAATGTAGCTGCCAGTTTCATTGAAACATTAATTCCAGATTGAAAGCGACAGGTCATTGTTTTGAAGGCCGTGTGCGCGGGAGATTGTGACACGTATAATGCGGAAAGTGGATGCTCTGTATTTCGTATATTGTATTCGCGCTTAGTAAATGTAAGCGGATGAATGCGAAGCGATTTAAACGCGAAATTCCCGGCTTCAAATTGCATTGTGACAGTATCTCTGAGTATGCGAACACGAATGACAATGACTAAATAGCCAAATGCAAAGGACACTTAATTTAAGATAGATACATAAAGTGCAAATATACCTCTTTTTTGTCTGTGATAAAACAAAAGATTGGTTTCTTCAAGTGTTATTAAACATCTTTAATTTCGATAACCTAGATACATGGGAACGAAATAGCGTATTAGGAGAAATACTGCTGAGTATTCTCTCTTCTCCTAATATACTTTTTGAAAGCTTAACGAATGCCAAGAACGGTTTGAACCAACCTTTCACTTTTCTTTCTCATCAACTAAACCGTAGATGTATTTTTGATAATCATGAGCTACGGTTCAATGTAACGCTTTTTGGGTATGGGTGAAAAATGACAACGTACTCGAATTAATTATTTTTGGACTGGAATAACATTCCGTATCAAGAGGAAAACTTCTCAGAATTTTCCGAGCCGTAGATTGCGCGTAAAAAATAAAAATGTTTTGGTGGCATGACGGCTGTTTGTCACCTTTACTAGGCCTTTAGTGATATACCGCCAAATAATTTATATTTTTTACCGGCAATCTACAGCACGGAAAATTCAGATATTTTTCCCATGATAAGGAATATTACTCATGTTTAAAGATAAATAAATCAAGCTCACTTTGTTATTTTTCATCCATACCCAATTACTCGTAAGTATAGAAACTCGTAAGATGGACATGGAATTGATAATCTTTCGAATGCGTTACCAATCCTGCGAACTGCGTCACTTTCTGTGTCTGCGTACCCTGCTGAAGAACGCCGTCGGCCCTCGACATCTCCGCCGACCAGCACCATCACCGCCACGCAGTCCAGCAGCGAGGCCACGGAAATGCCGCCTTGCAAAAGTGAATTTAGACGGGCTAACGAAACCACGACCATATTTTATTTATATTTTTTTTTGTGTTGAATAATTGGTTGGGTTTAATTTCTGTAACCCCCACCTAGAAACGTCACAGTTGGTCGGTCTCAAGTCAAAGTAAGAACCTCCAAAATCCATCAGAAAAGTGACGTTTTTTACAAAGTCCTCGTGATGTGAACACGTCTGTCCGTCTCAAAGCGCGCTTCTTCAAGAGACCGAGAACAAAGGCGAAAACTGCATGTTAGCGACGATTACATATGCAGTGATGCGTTTCCACTGCCATCCGACACGGGAAGGGAAAGGAGAATGTGAAGATTTTTAATGTAGACACTAAAGAGATTATAAGAAGCCGAAAATGTCGTTAATTAATAGATTCATTAAGTCATTGAAGTAAATCCACTGGCGTATGCATAATTCATCCACAGCTGCAGTCATGCGTCAGAACCTTTTTTTTTTAAAGTTATACTTACTGACCGTCCAACTTTGGAGAATGACTCAGCAATAAGTAAGTACACGAAACGAATAGTACGAAACGTAATAGAAGGATAGCTCAGCGAAACGCTGCCTAAAATAAACCTTTATCTCTTACTAGCCGATGCCCGTGAACTTCGTTCCGCGTAGACTTAGAATCTGCGTTCCCGATGATATTATACATATAGTTATAGAAGTATTGAAAATTGGTATGACCCGTGGGAAACCCGTTCCCGTGAAAATAACAGGATAAAAAGTATCCTATGTTATTGCCTCAAACTATCTCCATACCAAATTTCGTCCAAATCAGTCCTCTCGTTGCGACGTGAAGGAAAAACAAACAAAGAAAGAAACACACTTTCACATTTATAAATTAGTATGGATTATAATATATACCTACTACTCAGTTTGAACCGGCTGTTTGTTCTACCGGGAACTTAGAGAGAAACGTGTTTGATCCTATCGCGAACAGGTTTAGCATTGTCCATGTGCTATTAATAGAAATCGGGCTTGGTCCGATCATTTGCTATTCGAGGAATTTAATTGTGTTTGTGTTGCGAGCCCGCGCGCGATCCGACGTATGCTAAGCGTAGTGCCAGGCTGACATGCCACCGGCAGTCAGTGGTATGTTTTGCTAGCGACTGCAGTCGTACGACAGAACTCGCGAGAGCGATTCCGCGAATCAGCGCGAACTACGCCAACAGCTTGAAAAGTGGCAGGTCTTAAGAGGGAAGAATACCTACTACGCGTCTATACAAAAACGTTTTTCCACTTCTAAATATTTTCCAATCTCCATGATTTTTTTGTATGTTATTTGACACAATGAAATACAAGGATTATAGGTTTTTTATTTTATTTGTAGTGGATTCAAAGTTATTGCAAATTAAAAAAAAGTAAAACCTATAAACCTAGTATTTCATTGTGTCAATAACATTGAAAAAGATTTAGAAATGGAAAAACGATTTCTCTTTTTGTAATTTTTGTATGGACGAGTACCGTAACGGCCGAGTACCTACCTACTATTCTTCCCTCTTAACTTCGGGCGATACGGCAAGAAAGTTCTCAAATGGCAGGCACGCATGGAAAATAAACACAATACAGTGAATATTGCATGCGTAGGTATTAATCAATGCGTAGGTATTTGTAAAGCCGTGGTGGCCTAGTGGTTCGACCTACCAGCTCTCATGCAGAGGGTCGGGGGTTCGATTCCGGCTCGCACCTCTAAATTTACTTATGTGCGAAATTCAATTTGAATTTACCACTGAGCTTTTCGGTGAAGGAAAACATCGTGAGGAAACCTGCACGGATCGGATAAACCAATCCGCACTGGGCCCGCGTGGGGACTATAGCCCAAACCCTCTCGTGATGAGAGGAGGCCTGTGCCCAACAGTGGGACGTAAATAGGCTGTAGTAGTAGTATTAATCACTTTTTTTTCACCGGCTTAGTCTTAAATTAAAAAAAAATATCATCATCATCATCATTTCAGCCGAAAGACGTCCACTGCTGGACATAGGCCTCCCCCAAGGCTCGCCACTCAGACCGGTCCTGTGCTACTTGCTTCCACCGGTTTCCCGCGACCTTCACGAGGTCGTCGCTCCATCTTGTTGGAGGCCTACCGACAGCTCGTCTCCCGGTTCGCGGACGCCACTCGAGAACTTTCCGGCCCCATCGGCCATCAGTCCTGCGAGCAATGTGCCCCGCCCACTGCCACTTAAGGTTCGCAATTCTTCGGGCTATGTCGGTGACCCGTTCTACTGCGGATATCCTCATTTCTGATTCTATCACGCAGAGAAACCCCGAGCATACCCCTTTCCATTGCCCTCTGAGTGATTTTGAGCCTTCTTATGAGACCCATCGTGAGCGCCCACGTCTCGGAACCATAAGTCATCACTGGCAACACACACTGGTCGAAGACTTTCGACTTGAGACACTGCGGTAATTTGGACGAAAAGACACTGCGAAGCTTCCCGAACGCTGCCCAACCGAGTCGGATTCGACGATTGACCTCTTTCTCGAAGTTGGACCTACCTAACTGGACTGTTTGTCCCAGGTATACATAATGATCGACAGCTTCGAGCGCAGAGCCTCCGATGATTACGGGAGTTGATACAACATGGACATTAGACATAATTTTCGTCTTGTCCATGTTCATTTTAAGACCAACTCGATCGGAAACTCTGCTGAGGTCAGCGAGCATAGTACTGAGTTCTTCCATGGTCTCAGCCATGACTACAATATCGTCAGCAAATCGAAGGTGAGAGATGTACTCGCCATTAACATTGATGCCTCGACCTTTCCAGTCCAGCACCTTAAAAGCATCCTCCAATGCAGCGGTGAATAGCTTCGGAGAAATCACGTCTCCTTGTCTGACTCCCCGCTGCAGTGGAATAGGCTTAGTGGTCTGGTCTTTTAGTCGGACGGACATGGTGGCGTTTTCATACAAACACTTCAACACTTCGATGTACCGGTAGTCAACTTGGCACCTCTGGAGAGACTGCAGCACAGCCCAAGTCTCGATCGAATCGAAGGCTTTCTCGTAGTCCACAAATGCAAGGCAAAGGGGGAGGTTATACTCTTCGGTCTTCTGTATAACCTGCCGCAACGCATGTATGTGGTCTACGGTACTATAGCCTTTTCGGAATCCGGCTTGTTCGGGAGGCTGGAATTCGTCAAACCTGCGTGAACCTGCGCGTCAAAAAAAAAATATGATTCGTCGAAATTAGAAGGCGCGCGGATTAAGCAGTAATAGATTCTGCGTCGAAGGCTTAAGTGCTTCGCCGCGACTTCTAAGTTATGCCGTGCTATACCTACAATTTAAATGGAGTGCGAAAACGGTAGACTTAAGAGGTTTCTTCTTAATATTTTTCGAGTAATTTATTCCGAAAACTAGCTGATTAATACCGTCTGCTGCAGTAATATCCTTTCCATTTTTCTCGTTCCCATGCGAATTTCCGGAAATCATCCCTTAGTGCTCTATTTTTCTCAAGGAACCTACATGCCAAATTTCCAATTGGGTTTCCATACAAATGTGGTCGAGTTCCCCATGAGTCGAACAAAGCGATGCGCTAAATCTTTTCTTGTTCGCTAAACTTTATAATTCCCTCCCTGCGTTTGTGTTTCCCAGTTCCTATAATCTTAGTGTATTCAAGTCTAGAGTGAATAGGCATCTTCTGGGTAAGCGTGTTCCACCTTAGATCCTATCGTTACTTACATTCACTCAGGTGTGATTAGGGTCAAACGCAAGCCCATTTGTAATGATAAAAAAAACGAATACAACCAGTACGTTTTGCTGTTTACATAAATTTATATTGCAGTTGTGGAATGATAGCGTGTTTATAGCGGAACAAGTCTCAACGGCTTCACGACATTTAGGTAGGTAGGTGTCCCAAACTGCCGCTGTCTCAAAGGAATGTACCTTAACTAGTTTTTCTTGTCCAAGTATCTATCCAAGTTATCATAAAACAACAGAACAATATTTCACATTGAAAGGAATCAATAAGTAAACAGATTTTTTTCTATTGAATAATCATTTACTGGAAAAGTGTTCTTCACAAAAAAATTCACGCACGTAATTATATTACATTTGTGAAAAGCTATTAAATAACATTATGTTTACTCGCGTAGTTCAATATACGCACAAATATTTCACTGACTCCGTTATCCATTCACAGAACTAAAATAAACAATATTTAACAAAACTTAAAAACGTATCTATCACAGTTTAAAACGGCACCTATTCAAATACTGACTATTTACATGTACCGGTCTCGTACCCGGGCGAACATTTCGGCGTTGTCTGTTCTGCTGGCGTCCTTCTTGCCGAAGAACGTCGTCTTCGTCGTCTTGAGCATGGCCTTGCCAGAGTCCGCCGACTTCCTCCAGTAAACCGTCTGGACCGCGTGTCGCCCGGCGATGTAGCGGGTCGCGCTCCCAATCAATTGCTTCTTATCCATATTTGAAAGTGTTCGAAAATTCAAACGGAATTCCAAATGCCACTCGCCGATCACGAGAATTGAACGGAAAATTGAAATGCGAATGCGGTTTCACCGTTCCCGTTTAAATCGGGAATAAATTTCGGTGAATGTTCCGTGACGGGTCGGCTGTCTTCGGCGGAATAATGTTGTGTGGCGGGAGCCCGCTTATATACCGGCGGGCACGTGCGATAAAGTATGACTGATAAAGGATCCACAACGCGCGGCTTTGTGTGACGTAATCAGTGTTTACGTGTCTGCGTGCGATCTTTGCTCTGCGGCCGCGCATGCCGACTCATAAACACTTGCATGCATAATGCATTGGTCACCTGAACAAACGAGACGAGAATGCACTAAAGACCGTTGTTATCCATTGATATGAGCCTATGATAATGTTGTTAGGTAACCAATCGATATGTTTTCCTAGTACATTCATGCTAATTTCTTTGTTTTTGCCTCTGACTTTTATATTTACATGTGTAAACGTGACATCGTGCGCGTTTGATGCATTAATTAATATGTGATTGAAGTCTATCGCTTTGTGGAAAATTTGTTACCAGTGATGAACATAGATATTTTAAAAATTGTAACTATAATTATAGGTTTTATGTATTTTTTATTGACCAAGCAAGTAGGTGTTATCATATTGTAAAAATTACAATCAATGTACCCGGATATTGCAAATTATTACCACTTAAATATGTTGGTATCTAATTCCTCGGGCTAATACTATATCGTTGACCCTAATAAAATTCTGCCGCGGATATTTCCTGATTCTATATCACTGAGACACAACAAGTATAATTTCACTTCACGCGCTAATCTTGTATATTTCTTTATTTATTTCTTTATTTATTTATACAAGCGATCTCAGAAACGTCTCCAATGATTTGGACGGAATTTATAATTTAGGGCTTTACGGGAACGAAAAAGCGGTCTAGCTAGAATTTATATCTGAGAAAACTCGGTTTTAGCTATTTTCACACGTGCAAAGCTCGGTCGCCATGGTACCTGAAGTTTGACATTTCTTATGAGTACCATAATTAGCTCATGGTAACAAAAAACAACAATTTCATAGACTCTGTCTATTACTCATTCAGACAATCATAAACATACGACTATAAATCCGTTTAGTTGATTTACCTACCTGATAAAAAATCATGTAGATAAAGCGTGCTTTGTGAGTGTTCATCAAACAGTCTAATATTATTTTACATGTTATTGTTTTATGGTTATATTCCGTGATGCTTACAGCTTTTGATAAAGAAAAAAAGTAAACACGATAACGAGTGAGAATACTCGTATGGGTGATTAAATTTGCGCAAAAACGCAAATACACAAATTATTATCTATCCTAAAACATAACCCGTGTATGAACTCGGTGATGTAGGTAGGTACAGGTTTACTGTTCACGGATTGTTTAGTTCATAAGTTCATATCAATGTTTGTTGTAATGCCTCAATAGATGGCGCTGGCAGTATCCCGAATCGCGCTATCAACTGTTTGTCAAAATATTCTCAAGTAATTTTAAGGCTTTATTCAAAGTCCACTTCATAAGCAACCCGTTCTAGTTTGGTTTACTACTGGTGTACAGCTATTATAGAGGGCGCTCTTGGATTATTGGCACGATACGTGTACAATTTAGAAGGCGCGTGGATTAAGCAAAAGTAGACTCTGCGTCAACGGCTTAAGTGCTTCGCCGCGCGCCTTCTAAGTTGTGTCGTGCTGTATACTCATGTTGGCCGCATGCGCCTGCGACTGCGGTCGATCGATGACCATGACACGCAACCTTTAGAGGTTGAAACGATTTCATTGAAATCTCGAAGTTTGTAATCCATATTAATATTATAAATGCGAAGTAAATCTGTCTGTCTGTCTGTTACCTCTTCACGCTCCAACCGCTGGACCGATTGAGATAAAAATTGGCACGAAGATAGTTGGGGTCGCGGGAAAGGCCATATGCTACTTTTTATCCCGGAAAAACGCAGAGTTTCCACGGGAACGCAATAACCGAATTCAACGTGGGCGAAGTCGCGGGCAGAATCAAATGTGATATAACCAGTCGCAAACGCGTTGGACGTTAGATGAAATGGGAGTTTAAACTATCATTGAGGAAAAATTGAGAGACAAGATTGATACGTTTTCCTATTAAGAAATAGGTACGTATTAATTAACTTCACACGTTTTGTTCCAAGACAAACAAATGAAATTTTACAACGCATTCAAATATAGACCACAGATTTATCAATCTCATTACTTACGAGTAACATCATAATTTGTCTAAAAATTTAAAGATCAAACATCTTACGCAAATAGCGCTTTATAACCTGAGTTAATATTTACACAAATATTAATATTTATACACAAAGGAAACAGTGACGGTGAAATTATTGCTCAGTTAATATTTGACAAGATCTGTCAACATGTTTGTATACTCTTTTAGAGCTCGTTAAAGATAAGTATGTCATATTTGTACACCATTTTAGAGAACACTTCGAGACACTACATAAAAATGGCAGCCAAATGTAGAAAATCCGACATAAATAGTATTGGCGACCGACCTTTTTTACATGCTTTTTATTATTTTTCTAGATTTGTTTTTTTTACACTTTGACACTTGCTTAAAATTCAGTCTTCTTATTACACGTTTTTGGAGCTGAGCTGCGGTTTTATTTAATAAGAAGCCCTAATTGAATCTTATCTTCTACTATATAAAAATAAGTCGGGTTTTCCTCCCTGACGCTATAACTCCAGAACGCGCGAACCGATTTCCACGGTTTTGCATTCGTTGGAAAGGTCTCGGGCTCCGTGAGGTTTATAAAAAAAACTAAGGCGGTACGAAGTCCGCGGGGTCAGCTAGTTTAATATAGAAAAGTAACGGGCACCATCCCGGTGCTCAATAAATAGCTCTCGGCATTTTGCATCAGGAAAATAAACTCTTACGAGTGAAACGTGGCATTTAGCGAAGACTATGAATTACCACCACCAACACAGCAGCCTATTCCCACTGCTGGCCCTGTGCCCTGTACCTCCTTTCGTCACGAGAGGTTTAAATTCATTTCTGGTAAATTAATTTAAAAGTGACGTGTAAAAGTGCCCAGATGTGGCCTATTTGCTGAATAAATATTTTCATTTTCATTCCCCACGCATCCTTGAATTACTTCGCAAATTCAAGTGTCCTCACGATGTTTTTCTTCGCCGAAAAGCTCAGTGGTCTATTCAAATTGGATTTCGCACATAAGTAAACGAACAGGTGCGAGCCAGAATCGAACCTCCGACTCTGCGTGAGAGGCGGTAGGTCAAACCACCTATGTCTATTTATTATTGTGTCTTATGATAATAAATTAAAATCGAATACGTACTTATTTGAAAAAAATAACCTTGAAAATTTGTCAATTTTTTTATGTAAAAAGATTGACAAACAGCCAGACGGCCCACCTGGTGGTAAGTGGTCACCGCCGCCTATAGACATTGAACACCAGAGGCGTTACCAATGCGTTGCCGATCTCGAAAGGGGAGGAGGATAGGGGACATGGGATTAGGGAAGATGGGATAGAAGGAAAGGGAACAGGACAAGCCCCCGGCATCCCAGAAAAACAGCGCAAAGTATTGTTTGCAATATAATTGAGCCAACATTTCCGATAAACAAACTCTTCGAAAACATTGATAATTTATCTTCTATAGGATTTTCAGTGGAGGAGGAAAAACTTAACGCCTTCGAGGAAATGACGCTATTCCCACTCAAGTGTGGACAAACTACTACTCACTTAACATCAATTTGCTACGTGATTAGAGCTATTCTTAGCCGTCCATCATCATCATCGATAGTCAATGTCAATGATGGAAATATTAATCATTCATCAGTAGATTAGATCAAATAAGCAGTAATAAAATGCATTTCATAGGTACCTATCACGTCAATCATATCTCAAGTCCAGTTTGGACTGGGGACTTTACTTTGAGCAGAGGCAATGTAATTTAATTATATTAGACTGTCAAATTTGTATGCAGGCTACCTAGGCAGCGACATCTATTATCGCATTTAACACTTATTTCGGGCGTACGCTGATTTGTTCGAAGGTTGTCATTCTAAGTTTCTTGTATGCTTTTAGGTACTTTTTGGCTTTGATGGGTTTGAAATCTTTAAAGTGGTTGGTTGTAATATTTGTATTTGTAGAATACAACCTATACAACGGGGAAATGCTGCCAGCATCTTCGGTACCATGCCGCGGGGGCTGTTTTTAAATTGTGTTTAATTTCTATGTATTTTTAAGTAATTTTAAGTATTTTAGTTATTTTTAAGTAGTTTTAATTCTTGTTTAGTATATTTAATTCAAAAGAAATTAAAAATAATAAGAAGAGGAGTCATATTCATTCGAACCACATTATTTTCATATTCTTTTACTAGTTATTTACGGTTCAGGCTGCTTGACAACATGCCTACTAATCTAATACGTCTCCTCCAAGTGACCCTTTCGCCGATTACTACTGTAGGTACAGGTCGCGGCACATAACTTGAGCAGTGAGCAAAAGTAGAGGGAATTTCTGCGCATATTTACGACTGAAGGGCCAATAAGCGTGCGCGTAGACATCTTCTACTATCAAAGTCCCGCGCCTTCACATTTCAAAACGCTTCAATGTATTTAAAAAGCACCACCAACACTCCCATCACATGTGTGCGTGCTGAGACAGCCATTAACTATGCGTTGAGAGTGTTGATGGTGCTTTTTAAATAATAATAAAAAAATTGAAGCGTTTTGAAATGTGAAGGCGCGGGACTTTAGATAGTAGAAGATCTCTACAACAAAGCGCTCCCTGCGTCCCGCGCCCCTCTGCCGATGAGACCTTATTTTTGAATTCTGCGCATCCAAGGCCACCGCTCAAGTTACGTGCCGATACCTGTAACTGATGTAGACATATACTTATGTCTAATGTTGCTTCTCTGGTAATTTAATTTTGTCAATTGATTATTTTGTTTTTCATGCTATTTTACTAACCCTACCAGTGTTTATTTTACAATTAGAGTGAATTGTTAACGTGTATGTATATTTATTATTAGTTAACTTATTATATATCTATACTCTATACTAATAATAATAATGCAGAAGAGATCGCGTCTCAAACTTGAAAATTAAAAGAAACTATCAAGTCGAGGAGACTATATAAACGATACTGAACACAAAATAACGATTTTTAGGGAAATTATCTTTATGTATGTATGTCCGGATTTAACTCGAAAACTACTTAACGGATTTGCAACAAAATTTGGTATGGTAATTAGTTTAAAATCCCAGTCGACATTATAGGCTACTTTCTATCCCGAAACAACCCATAGTTCTCGCGGGAACGCTGTTTCCGAATTCAACGCGGACGAAGTCGCGGGCAGAAGCTAGTATTATATAATTGGTATACCTATTATATATATTTGATTTTTAGTTGGTTTAGTTTTAATAAACAAAACTATGTCAGTCACAAACTTGTATCATCGGGCTCCAGTTGAAAATCAGTGTTGCGAGCTGAGCCGGAACCTTGTTGGCAAATCTTGGATTCACTTATGAAGTAGAGTAATTGTAATATATGTGTATTATTTTTGTATTGGCCCAATAAATAATTTTTACTGACTTATACATACTATACGGGGTATAACGGGGTCCCATTCCAACTGAGACCGCATTATTGTTTGCGAAAACACGGCTCTTTCATCTCGATTCGTTTTCCAAGCTTTGAACTCACATTATCAGATGAAACGTAAATAATGAATATCTACCTTGTTACGGAAAGAGCCGCATGTTTTTCTCCATTTGCCACTGAATGTTTCTTTGTTTCATTAGAGTAAATATTTGTTCTGATACTTGTTTATTTGTACTTTGATCGCGCCTGAAATTATTCTACAACTAGCTGACCCGGTGAACTTCGTATCACTTACCTCTTAATATAAACCATTTGTCTTATGTTAACAAATAAGGTAAGTACCTTATTTATTCGGTCTCTATCGATTACGCCACATTCCTAAACGCAATATTCGAATAGTAACCTGGCAACACTGTTGACTGTCAGTGTCATTGTCACCGAATTTTCGAAGAAAATTTCATTGATATATTTTTTTTCAATAGTTTGAACATTTTTGAAGATACTAAAGATACTAAACATTTTTACTTGATTTTTCTTTTGTACCGTACATTTATCATTATTACCGAACAACTTGCAGGCCTGTGGCCCTAACTTTGATATTGGCGTAGTGTCCAAGACAGAAGCCATTAATTTATATAGAATAGAATAGAATTGTTTTTTTTTTTCAAAGTTATAATAACTTAACAATGCATTGTCCCTTTTGTAAAAACTGGATAGAACGGCAGAACAAAAGTACTACCTGTCCTAGTTGTACAAAAAAAATGTTAAGATGCGACGAATGTTTCACAATAACCGCTGATACCTTCAAGTTTTGTATAAAGTGCGGTCACAATTTGAGCCGAATGATACGAATTAATAGGGCTAAGGAACAAAAAAAATCGAGTGAACCAACAACTGTTGAAAAAGCCGAAGTTCGTCTCAACAATGCCATCATCATCATCTGAAATAACATTTTCCGAACTGAATTAACTGTAGAGGAACTAAAATATTTGGATGAGATTGAAGAAAGCCAGGAGCACAACATCGGCAATATTCTGGTTCTGCCAGACTCGTCCGAGTCACCGACGCCTTCCGCCACGCCGTCAAGTCCCGGCAAGCGAAGTCAAGACATCATTAGCAAGCCGGATTCGCCTTTGCTATTAGATTAATTGATATGTTGCTGATTCAAGTCTCATTTGCGGAAATTTTAGAAAATATGGTTCGAATATAATATAATCTACACGCGCTCTTATTCTCTTGACAATAGAATCGTGTGGAGATCATATTGAGCTCTTCGACTGTGCATCTACTTCCGCTGCTGGCTGTACTGTGACTGTACCGTGATAAAGATTGATTAATATATACATATAGTAATAAAAAAATAAAAGACGAAACGTAAGCGGTATCAGATAATAATGTTCAATCAATCGCGGTTAATGGCAGCAGAGATGCCTATGCCAATGTCAGTTTAAGGCAGATGGGCGGTAGTCGTGTATTGTTTGACTATGATAAGATTCTGCTCATAAAGTCAAGATTTGAAGGTAGATAATAATGTTTTCGAATCGTAACTGAATGACACAATTGGCTATGGGTGAAAAATGACAATGTGCTCGATTATTTTTTTTAAGGATAGGAATAACCTTCCGTATCAAGAAAAAAAAATCTCATAATTTTCCGTGCCGTAGATTCTGCGAAAAAAATAAAATTGGTTTTGCGTTATGACGATTGAAATAAAGGTGTTTCCTTGGTCTAAGTATGCAGCACTACTTCTTGAAAAAAAGTGTTTCCTTGGTCTAAGTATGCAGGACTACTTCTTGAAAAAAAGTGTTTTTTTTTTAATCTTTTTTTTTTGGGCCTTTGTCATTAAGTGACGATGCCAGCCCATTGGAGCCGCTCTAAACTTCTCCTCAGTAGAGTGTTGTTATGGAGGAGAGAGGGAGGTTATTTAGTCAAAAAGCTTAAAATCATTTTCCCGGCATCCGAGGCAGGCTCAGACAGAAATTTCCTGGAATGTTCCCAGGTTGGACTTACTCAGATGGAATTTCTCAAATAACCTCTCTCTCTCTGGCCGAGTCCGAGCACACTCCGCCAACCGATGATACACGTCTTCGAGCAAAACGCATACCTCACAATTTGGGGAAGGCATCTTCCTCATGAGAAACGCGAATCCGTTTAGCGGAGCATGGCCTGATCTCAACCTATGAACGGATGCAACTTGGCTTCTAGATAAACTTAAATTATCGAACCAGGGCCACCGGGGGGGCTCAGGCTGGATAGTTTTGTACCATATACCCTTATCTAATGAACGCTTGTCGAAAAAAAGTGTTGACATTATTGAATTTTTCAAGAAGTAGTGCTGCATACTTGGACCAAGGAAACACCTTTATTTCAATCGTCATAACACAAAATCAATTTCTTTTTTTTACGCGAAATCTACGGCACGGAAAATTCTGAGATTTTCTTCTCTTGATACGGAGGGTTCAATCAATCAATCGCGGTTAATGGCAGCAGAGATGCCTATGCCAATGTCAGTTTAAGGCAGATGGAAGGTAGTCGTGTATTATTTGACTATGATAAGATTCTGCTCATAGAGTCAAGGTTTGAAGGTAGCAAGGTATTTAAATTAAGAAAAAAACAAGGAAACGGGACCGGAAACTGCAATCTGAATCACTGTTAGAGTAATCTGAAAAGAAAAACAAAATATTCTCTTACAAGTGGATATAAATATATATATTTTTTTTTCTCTTTACAATTTTATGTTATTAGACGAGATAAAATTACAAAAAATTTGGATGAAATCAGAAAAAACAAAGCGAAGCAGGGACTTGCAGTTAATAGGGCGAGGGATAGAGGAAGGGAGGAGGTCATACAGGGAGGAGCTCAACCTAGAGCATTCAAAAAAGATGTGGTCCACAGTGCCTTCATCCAATCCACACTCACATAATGAGTTATCCTTAACGCGAATTTTGTTTAAAAATACGGGAGTGCACGAGTGGCCTAGCCTAAGTCTACAAATAGTAGAAGTGACTTTTTTGCTAGCTTTGCGAAAATTAAAGAACCATGGCCGCGCGGGGATCCCATCCTGCACGTCAGAATAGTGGAGACCTTTAACCTGACTAGATCTGATCCAATGAGCAAACCAATCATCATCAAGACGGGACTTAGCCAAACAGACTAGATCTTGAACATAACATTTGAAAAGGGATAAACAACCAGATAATGTCGCTTCCTTAGCCAATAAGTCCACAGTCTCATTGCCACGAATGCCTACATGACTAGGAATCCAAACCAAAGAGACCTTAACGCCTTTCGTATGTAAGAAAAAAAGAATGCATTTAATTTTAAGAATAAAAGGGAACTTTATTTTGCAGCGAAACTGGTTAGAAACAATAGCCTGCAAGCAGCTTTTAGAATCTGAAAAAATTACACAATTGTTAAGATTGTGAGAGTCTATGTAGTTGAGGGCCTCCAGAATGGCAAGCGCTTCGCCAGCAAAAATAGAGGAGTAGGAGGGAAGTTTATAGCTAAGGATGATGTTGAACTTTGGGATCCACACTGCGGATCCCACAAAGCCTTGATTGCACAACTGGGAGGCATCAGTAAAAAAAGGAATCCAATTAAGCCAAAATCTATCCATAGCTCTGTTGAAGAGGGAATTCGCTGAAATAGAATCCTTATGAATACCAAGATCCAAAACCACATCAGGGCTATACATGAGGGCTAGAAACGGAGAATCATAAAGTGGATTAAGTCTACATTGGAAGATGGGGCAGGGAATGCGGGTGATTTTGAGATAGCTCTTAATAAGACAAGGAGAATCCTTATGAGACCAATAACCACCGGCAGATATGAGAACAGAGAGCGAATGTAATTTGGGAATAAGAGGATGAGATGAATTCTGCATGATTTTGAAAAGGAATCTATCAGACAGAAATTGCCGTCTAAATTGGAGAGGGGGATCAACACATTCAATTTGGAGAGCATTAGTGGGAGAAGATCTCATAGCTCCAATAATAATGCGAAGACTCTTGTATTGAATTTTGTCTAAAGAATTGAGAGCAATTTTATTACACGGTTCTAGAAGAAATGAACCATAGTCGCAACGACTACGAACTAAAGCATTATAAACTAATTTTTGACAGTAAGGATGGGCACCCCACCAAACACCCGAAAGAGAGCGAATAATATTTATATTTAGTTCAGATTTTTTAACAACATGGTTAATATGATGAATTCCAGATAACTTACTGTCAAAGAAAACTCCAAGAAATTTTACTTTATCACAGAAAGGAATACGAGAGCCATCACAAAAAATAGATACATCAGGAATGCATCTTTTGCGAGAAAAAACAACAACGGAACACTTCGGGACCGAAAGGGAAAGACCGTGGTCAAAAAGCCAGGAGTTCAAATAATGAAGAGCAGAATTTAAAGGAGAAGTAGCATCGAGAATATTGCGCACAGAAATATATAAACAAACATCGTCAGCATACTGTAGAATATTACAAAAAGAATTTACAGAACGATCAAGGTCAAAAGTATAGAGATTATATAAGATTGGACTTAGTACAGAGCCTTGAGGAAGGCCTTTCCAAACAGTACGGAGGGGAAGAGAAACATTATTAGCATTAATGAGAATCGAGCGGGAAAGGAGGAGATTAACCGTGAAGTTCACTAGCCTCACTGGGATTCTCAGAGCGAGCAATTTCCTCCTAAGAAGGGGAAGCAGAACGTTGTCATACGCGGAGGCGACATCAAGGAATACGCCTACTACCGACTCACCCTTAGAAAAAGAGAGACGGATGTCAGTAGAAAAAATAGCAAGACTATCCATGGTACTCAATCCCTTTCGAAAACCAAACTGGCTCTTCGCTAGAATATCATTGCTTTCAACAAACCACTCCAATCTATTCTTTATAAGGTGCTCGAGAATTTTAGCCAGAGCCGATGATAATGCAATAGGCCGATAACCTGAAGGGTCGTTGCTCAATTTACCAGGTTTCAGAATCGGGACGACTATCTGGGTCTTCCAATCGTCTGGAATAATACCAGAAATAAAGATGTTGTTGAGCAGGGAGAGGAAGAAAAGTTTAGAATCAGAGCTAGAATTTAAAATAAAAGAATACGGAATACCATCTATACCAGGAGAGGAGTCTTTAAGGTGACCAATAGCAGTAGCAAACTCATCAGAAGAAAAAGGGCCGTCAAAGGTACTATCTAATGAATCTGAACCAGACGGAAAAACGGGGGAAATTTCCTCAAGCAAGGGAACAGATGGAGGAGCTAATTTAAAAGAAAAAGGCTCAATCCAGATCGAAGGGTCATTGGAAATTGTTCTGCCTTGGGGAGAAAAAATCCCACGAAAACGATTAATACTTTTCCAGACTAAAGAAGGAGGCGAACTAGGGGAAAGGCTCTCACAAAACTTTTGCCAACCGATTCTTTTTTTTTCCAGTAAAAATTTTGATGTTTCCTCAGCTACCTTTTGAAAATTTTCATAATTCTCTCGGGTCATACTTGACTTAAGTAACGCTTCCGCAGCCTTGCGCTTTCTAACAGAGACCATACAATCCGAATCCCACCATGGAGGGAAAGGCGTCTTCCTGGACCGTTTCTTTAACGGAATGGACTTATTGGCCGCAGAGAGAACACTCTGTTTAAAATTGTCATAATCAGTTAAAACATTATTAATATTGGGAGGAGGGGATTTATTTAACTCCTCGTCAAGAGACAAACTGAACTGAGGCCAATCAGCCTTAGCCGTTTGGTATTTAAGACGAGGAGAGACGGAAGAAGATGGAAATGAATTAGGAAAGGAGATTTTAATAGGGAAATGATCGCTGCCTAACGAATAAGGCAAGACTTCCCAAATGAGGCGAGACGAAAAAGAGGGAGAGGAGAGAGAAAGATCAACAACACTCATAGGATTTTGGGAGGGCAACACATGTCTGGTAGGAGAACCATCATTTAAGATGCAGAGGTCAAAAGAGTCAAAAAGATCAAGGAAAAGGGAAGAGACAGAGTCACAGTAATGAGACCCCCAAGAAGTATGATGCACATTAAAATCACCAAGGATAATAACAGGAGAGGGAAGTGATGAAATAATTGAAGATAATTCAGGAATCATTGCTGCATGAGGGTCAGGAACATAAATAGAAAGAAAAGAAATGCTATTTACCCTCACAGCTACAGCACTAACGAAGTCACTATGAGGGGGGAGAGGAATTTGGGAGAAAGTAATAGAGCGATTTATTAGAATGGCAGCACCGCCATAGCCATCTCTCCTATCCTCCCGAAGACAAGCAAAACCCGGGACTAAAAATAGAATCCGGCTTCAGCCAAGTCTCCTGGATGGCTAGGAGAGAGGGCAGAAATTTATTAATAAGATAAATGAGATCGGGCTTCTTAGGCGCAAGACTTCGACTGTTCCATTGAAGGACAGTTTGGAACATTAGGGAAGGCTAGAGTAAGGAGATCGGAAAGTTTATGCAGCAAGTTGTTCGGTAAGCCGGAATCAGAGAAACGGGATAAGATGTTGATGAGAGTGTTGATCAATAACTCAATGAGATTGTCGTTATTGGAAGGACGATCGGCAGGAAAAGCACAACCATTAGGCTGAGAAGAAGCAGGAGAACTAACTAGGTTATGATGAGCTACCTGGTCGTAACCAGGGCTACGAGCAGGAGCAGGGCGACGGGGTATGGAGACGGTTTTTCGGTAGGATGTGGGAGATGAAAGGGCTTGGGAAGGAATGAACAGAGGTTGAGATTGAGAGGAAGAAGGGTAAGAAGAGGGAGCAGCAGAGTCCGCAAAGGATTTGCGAACCTGGGGAAAGCGAGCCGATGCATCATGGTATGAAATATTTTCAATGGACATGGAATATTTAATGTTTCTTTGACGAAGTTGCTCTGGACAGGTCTGAACCACGGCCGAATGGTTGCCACTGCAGAACAAGCAGGAGAAGACGGAAGCGTCACAATCAACACCCTCATGAGACTGCGCACACTTAAAGCAGCGAGGCTTCGAACGACATTGGGCTTTGATGTGCCCAAACCGACAGCATTTGTTGCACTGAATGGTGGGCAACATGTAATTCACGACAGGCAAACTATTATAAAAGCAATATACATGTGGAGGAAGGCTCCTCCCTGCAAATGTCAGCACGACCGATTGAGTAGGAATCCAGCGAGGAGAGTTACCCTCATCAAGGGATTTCCTACTCAAACGACGGGCTTTAATGACTTTTCCAAAACCTGAAGGGACTTCAATATTGGAGACAAGCTCCTCCATGGAGAGATCCACAGCGACATCACGGACTATGCCCAGTCTTGTGACATAGAAAGATGGGATCACCGCACAGAAGTTAGATTTGGTTAGAGCCGGGGAACACAAGCAATTGTTGGCATGATCTGCTGTCGAAAATTCAACTGAATAGCGATTACGGCCAACTCGTTTTACGCCATCCCGGACAATGCCGGGAATATTATTCCTAAATAGGAAATGTCCAAAATTAATAGCGCGAAGAGAAGTCCCAGAGGCAGGATCATTCTCTTTCTTCTGGATATTCAGAATGAAAGGGGCCACATCACGGTCCGAATATTTCGATTTGGTCGCCTCAAAATCTGGGTGTGTAAATGCAGACTGGATGGAGGCAGAGGGATCAATAATTGTTTTTTTAGGGGAAGAGTTTGAATTATCATCCACTTGAGGTCTCTTACGATTTTGCACTGGGAGTAAATCCGAAGAGGCCAAAGAAAAACCGGCCGAAGGGTCCCCCGTATCAGGCGGATCCGGCCCCATTGTAGGGCGAGAGGATAACGAAAATTAATCCTAAAACAGGCAGGGAAAAAAGGCAAGCAGAAGCAGAAAAAAAACAGCGGCTAAGATTGCGAAAAAACAGGAAAAACTCACGAATGTCAACGAACGCTTGCTACCAGCAAACACGGTGACAGCAGAATCCTACGGAGGGTTATTCCTATCCATAAAAAAATAATCGAGCACATTGTCATTTTTCACCCATAGCCAATTGACAAATCATTTTTTTTTTCAGGCGTAAAAAACAGTAGGGATGGGCGATTTCGATTCGATTAGATTCCGATAATATGAAGCCAATAATCGATTAATCGCTGAATCGATCAGTAATCGATCAATCGATTATTTGGTGGGCAAAAATCGTAACAGATTATATTCTAAGTGTTGCCATCATAGCGCTCCTATTTTTTTCTACTCTTTATTAACAATTTTGACGAATTTTCTTTATAAACCTCATACAAATTCACATTTCATAAAGAGTTGCTAATCTTTAGTGAAGTACCCAATTCTGATCGTATAAAAGGAACTTTACTGTTTCAAAGTATATTTCTGAACGCATCCAACACAATAACAAAGTGTCATTGTCATTATAGTCATTATTTGTCATCTTTTAAATGTAAATACGCGATAATGCGACTATTATGGATATATGTTGTCGATTCCAATCCCTTATTTAATCTAGATCTACATGTAATTATCCTTAAAATACCGATCCGACGGGGCGAACATCGAACGTTTGACAGGTAAGAACATTTTGTATGGGAAAATAAAATTGTCGTTTTTTGTATTTTCCTCGCAATTTTTCCATATATTCTAATCGTTTAAACCTTCCCTGGACTTCCACGAATATTTCAAGACTAAAATTAGTCAAATCGGTCCAGCCGTTCTGAAGTTTTAGCGAGACTAACGAACAGCAATTCATTTTTATTTATATAGATAACCATTTACGAGTATCCTTACATAGAGAAGGGAATCTTTGAAGAAGAAGAAGAAGAAGAAAAACATTTATTCGTGACGATAACACACAACATGAAAGCATAAAAAGACGGGTTACGGTTGGTCACGAAATGGTCCCAACTCAGCGTAATGCTGGCATTAAAGCCAGCGCTGGTCTTCCGTTAGGACCATTTGGTGAAACCACGGCCAGCTACACACGAACAAGAGACAAAGAAAAAACAACTAACAGAACAAAAATAGAGTAAAAGAGAAAAAAATAAAATAAAAATGTTTATACAATAAAATAAGAATAAAATGAAACAATAAAATTAATATGAAGCTACTTTTAAAACACCGAGACACACTCAAAACCATAGACTTAACTAACTTTGAACATTTTATCTCAAGTAGGTAAGTAACAGTCAAGGATATTAATATGAATATACTTATTAAGCACCTTTAAGATGCTGACGATTATATTGCTAATAACCTTGAGCAATTGAGGTAGGCACAGGTCAAGGCACGGATCTTGAGCAGTGAGCAAAAGTATAGGGGATTTCTGCGCATTTTTACGACTGAAGGACCATAAGCTGTACGTGTCCCGCCTGCATCACTCCACTATGAGCGAGGAGATTGTGGAGTATGTACGAGTAAAGACCAAATTCACCCTGAGGGTTGAACGGTTGGAGCCACGCCACAGCGTGAATTTTAGTTCGTTCGTGGTGAGGGTTCCCACCGAAGATCTGTCAACCTTCACGAGAGAGGAATTTTGGCCGAAGGGAGTCGTGTTCCGTCGCTTCCGTGGAAGACTGAACAGCGATTCCAGAGTGCGCCTCACGACGAAGAAGCAATCGTGTTAGTTTTTAAGATTCATTTTAATATGTATGTTAGTCTTTAAGGTATATGTAGTATGGGCCTAGATGCCTGAAATAAAATTTATTATTATTATTATTATTATAAGCGTGCGCGCTCGATCAAATTGCATGAAATTTGGTAAACAGATAGGTTATAACCTAGATTGACACATAGGCTATTATCCTGGAAATCCCGGAAAATACAGTAAAACCCCAGTAACTTATTAGAGGGACTATGGGAAAGGACTTTGGATAGAAATCCCGGGAATCCCGTTATCCCGAAAATCCCATAGTCCTGGAAATTCCAGAAATTATGAGCGATTCCTGAAAAAGGTTTTAAAAGTATCCTGGAAGGGGCTTTGGAAATATAGTGCTAAATTCCCTGCAGACGAAGTCGCGAGTAAAAGCTCGTTTATCATAATCCCAAAAAATTATCATGTCTCAAGATACCATAGGTACCTAATACGATAAACATGACACCACCGAGTGGTACCCAATATATCTTGGGTTCTTTCCAAGCGCCCGCTGTTCATGAATGGACAGACTGTCAGTTTGCTGACCCCACCTGTTAGTGATAACCTTTAAACTGTAGACGTAACAATGATGAAATAATTTATTTATTTACATATGGTATATATGGTATTACGTATGTACAGTCGAGTTCGCCAATATATACACACTTTTGCACCTTGCCACCTTGTAATAAGGTCCAAAAGTGTACACATATTAACGAACTCGACTGTTCTTAATCTTATACTTTAAACTTACCTACTTATTTATACAAACGATTTCAAAAACGGGTGTACCGATTTGGACGAGCAATATACTGGTTTAGGGGTGATAAAAAAACGATCTTAGGTAGGTACTATTTTCACGCCCAAATACCTACTGTTAAATGTTCATCATCATCATCATCAACCGCCCATAGTAGTCCACTGCTGGACGTAGGCCTCACCCAATGCACGCCAATGAGCTCTGTCCAAGGCGTGCCGCATCCAATCTACACCGGCCACCTTGCGCAAATCGTCACTCCACCTGGCAACAGGGCGCCCTACACTTCGTTTGCCTTGTCGTGGTCTCCACTCAAGAACGCGTTTACTCCAACTACTATCCGCAGTTCTCGCGATGTAAAATGTTAACTTATTGTAATTTAATGTCGATTCATGTCGAGAGAAGCGATATTTAAAAAAAGCCGGCCTAGTGCGTGTCGGGCCACGCGCAAAGTATAGGGTTCCGAAGTTGACCATGCCCATAGTACCTTTCTAAGACTTATTAGCATCTAGCTAGCCTGTGGTATGACGTGCCCGCCCGACGCCCCTGCCGCTCGAGAAAAATCATCATCATAAGTTGGTCGACTATTACTCGTAAGTTTGTACAGCCTACTTAGCTGTGATAGTTTTCCTTTCAACTACGTTATATATGCCACGACCGTGATTTTTTTCAGCCACCCAAATACCACCATTTAGCTGGCAGGGGGGGGGGGGGGGACACGTGACTCTAACAAAAAATAGCACTTTAAAGCTTAATATTTCACAAACGCAGCACTAAACCAAAAAATGGTTTTAACAAACCCACAATATTTTTTAAAGACCTATTCAACGATATACCGTACCATGGGGTACGCAAGAAAAAAAAAATTCATCCCCACTTTACGAGTAGGGGAGGTACCCTATAAAAAAAAAATTCAAAATTTTATTGTACCACTTTGTCAGCGTAACTAATATGTATATTCATGCCAAATTACAGCTTTCTAGAACTAAGCATCTTCGAGCAATAGTGCGGACAGACGGACGGACGGACGGACGGACGGACGGACGGACATGGCGAAACTATAAGGGTTCCTTGAGGACTTCGGAACCCTAAAAAACGACTTTTAACCGTTCAGTTTTAGATTCTTAATTGGTTACTGTAAAGGTTTTAATACCAACAGCAATCTGATTATTTATGTAATAAAAAAATAAGTTAATAATGGACCAAAACAAAATTATTCTGTTTTGGAAGGTCAGTCTAGGCTAGACATGATGATAATAGTCTAGGAAAGATTACAAATTTATCATAATTTGTTGTTGACCTTGTAACATTCCCTGATTCACTTGCTATCATAACCTCCCAGTATTAGGATAGCAAGTTTAACAATAGGCATTAGTAGTTAGGTTGTTGACGTTGTTGTAACGTTATACCGAACGCGGAAGTTTTTTTCGATAGCATTATCACAGATAATAACATAATAGTAAACAAAAGTCAAGGTCTTACCTACAGGGGTAACGGGAATTTTCCATACAGAATCTTGAAACCGACAAAGTTCGTGGTTTTTAACCGACTTCAAAAAAAGGAGAAGGTTCTCAATTCGACGGAATCTTTTTTTTATGTATGTTCACCAAATATAAATAGTAAACGTGAACCGATTTCGATGATTCTTTTTTTGTTGGAAAGCTGCTACTTCCAAGTTTGTTTCATATTAATTTCGTTCAGTTCTGATGATGGATTCCATGAGAAAACGAGGGAACTCCTCAAAATTTGCTAGCACGTAGATGATTTTGGTGTCAATTTCGAAGACTTCAGAGTTACTTATGTATTTCTATAGTAATGTTTGGAAACTGTAGCCGAAAAATATTTTTTTAATAAAAAAATAAAAACCGCCTTCAAACTCACAGACAGACTGCGAAGTCGGTGTCAAGTGAACCGACCCAAAGAAATGATAATCATATAGTAGTGAACTTGACATTGACATCGCAGTCTGTTGGAGTTTGAAGGCGGTTTTTATTTTTTTATTAAATAATTTTCCATGATGTCCATTGTTGAGCAGTTTTAGGTTTTTAGCTAAAATACTTTTCACCTCATTGGCTCGAAAGTGGTCGTTTTGCAGCTTGATATCCGAGCGCAAAAGTTGTTTTTATCCGCTAGCGTGGAAAGTGTTTTTGAAATTCGAACGACGCATGACGCCACTGTCACAATAAAAAAACAACGATACGTTCTGAAACGCAATTCGTCGTGAGAGCTTTATTAAAATAAAGGTTCAATTTACTTAATATCATCATTAATAAAATTATATTAATAATACACCGTTTCAGATGTATTTCATTATTTTACTATGTTTTATCACAAAAATACTTAAATATGTGTATATTTTAACTGTATTCAATGAATAATTGAATGTTGAAGTACGAGTAGGAGTGATTTGGAACGCAACCTCCGGAAAAAAAACATAAAAATTGAAAAAAAAAGTTTTAGATTTAATTTTATGATTTAATGTGTTATTTTAATAATTAAATATTGAATTACTGGTAGTTGAGTTGTTTTCCTTGCACTTTCTCGCACTAGTGAGGTGAAAAATTTTGTGTTGCGCTCAGCAGCAAAGTCGTTTGCTGTCTCGTGCCTTGAAACCCTCGTTACACTCAGGATTCCAGGGTTGAACCACGAGCGAAGCGAGTGGTTCAAATATAAAATCGTTCACTCGGGTCTCAATCACGCACTCACAGCAAACAACAACTTTGCAGCCTTGCATAACAAATAACTATTTTTAATACAGTTGCTCAAAAAGTGCTACTTTACGTAGCTGTTTAGCGTGCGCAAAGTTGGTTTTTGCGAACTAGTGCTTTTCTCTTTTCCCAGTGGCTCAATCTTCACAGACATGTGAGATTAATAATTCAGTCAGCCAAACACTTAATTTACCAGCAAAAAAATTCAATATCACACTCAATAATTGTACAAATTGTGCCATTAACTATTAAGTAAATAAAAAATAATTAAAAAAAGATTGAAGATTTTTTTATTAGGAGATTTATTTTTATTTTTGTAGAACATTATTATTTTTCAGTTCTATTGCAATTACAAAATTAATAATATAAACGTTTCTAATTCCTTACTTGTTGTTTTTCTTATTGTTTCGCAACTGTATTAAAAAACGTCGTTCGATACACGTGCGGAAGTGTCATTCTTCACTTCACAGTAATGACACACTTTCCGTACTAGTATCGAAATGTACTATTCTCAATGCTGTATTCTTTAATTACCTACTACGTGATAAATAACGTTTTCATCTAGGTACTGTGTGAAACAGGCAGTCCGAGTGGAAATCGTTAATTTGTACAAACTCCATGTGGTTACTCTTACTAATATAAGTATCTAATTTAAGAATAAGTACATTTTAGTTTGTAGTAGTTAGTTGTGTCGGTAGGGGGTTAAGGCAGCCGGTGAAATTACTGGCACAGAGGCAATCCGTCTTAGCCCTCAGGGTAGGCAACGCGTTCGAGATCTTAAGGTTTCTTAATGGGGGATCATAGGATTTTGGTGTCCATGGACCGCAGTGACCACTTACCATCAGGTGGGCTGTGCGCTTGTTTGCCTATCTATACCAATGACCTGAAACAAATAGAAATACCCCAATGGTATTGCGACATTATAATCTACCGGTCAAAAATATTTATATTTGAGTATTTAAAACTTTGTTTCATCATCATCATCATCATCAAAATTCAGCCGATAGACGTCCACTGCTGGACATGGCCTCCCCCAAGGCGCGCCACTCAGAGCGGTCTTGTGCCACTCGCCATTTTGTTGGAGGCCTATCGACAGCTCGTCTACTGGTTCGCGGACGCCACTCCAGAACTTTCTGGCCCCATCGGCCATCAGTCCTGCGAGCAATGTGCCCCTTCTTTGTTTCAGTAGCTAATAGGTAATTCAAAAGTACTTTTTTCAGGCTTAATGGCTAATGGCATTCTCTATTAATCAACCGAATTTCTGTTGAACAGAAAAATAATACCATACAAAAGAAAGAAAAACAAATCAGAAATATTTCCCAATAGGTATGCTACAAATAACAAAATTATACACGAGTAAAACATCCCTACATAAAGATTTGCATATAATATGCAAGAAAAGTAACATTTACATATTTTTTCTAGTATTTACATTACGATATGCCTACGTAAAATTGTAATAAGTAAATGACGTGTAATTTTTTCCAGACGTATGGTTCATTAGAAAGTTAGGAAAGTTATTTATATATTTAAACGTCTAAGGGACTGCTGCTCCCCGGAGGTGCTGCGTATTGTCTACCATGCGCTGTGTCAGTCCATGATACAATACTGCATAGCGGTCTGGGGCAGCGCTGGCAAGACGGCAATGCTTGAGTTAGAACGTGCGCAACGGGCAGTCCTCAAAGTAATTCTAAAAAAGCCTTTCCGCTTTCCAACAGACTCGCTATACAACAACTCGGGATACCTCCGAGTGCGGCAACTGTTTATCCTAAGTGCAGTTATTCGAACCCACGGAAGTATTGCATCGTCTCCTCTAGCAGATACAATTATGAGTAGACGCACATATCGGGTTCCAATCCCAGCATTTAAATCAGCACACGCAAAGGGCTCAGCAGCATTTATGCACCCGTTTGTTTACAATGCAGTGAACAAATTCTGCGACTTGAAAAAATGTTCCATCTCCCAAGTTAAACTAACTTTAAAACAGTGGTTTCCTACGCTCTCATACTGTGACACGGAAAACATCCTATCCATCACTCAGTAAAACCATCACCATCGTCGTGATCTTGTTTTCTTTCCCGGAAATGAAACCTATAAGTACTATTGTTTTTGACTCAAAAAACTATCCACTAATACACACACACACACACACGCCCATACTCACAGACCCATAAACAAGTTTGTTCTACGTAAACTACCTCTTTTATTGTATAAATTATAGATTAAATTAATCACTCCTTACTTATATTCTAACTAAATTACTTACCAATATCAAATACCCACTTTTTAAAAATTGTAAATAGTTATATTATTATTCTTCTTCTAAATGTTTATGTCTCAGTGTTCAATTTAGTATCAATGTGAATTTGTCAAATCGACTCTGTGGGCCCCAAGATACAGGCTCAGCCTAGTTTGGGATCCACCGGATATTTCAATATCTTGTAACTGTGTATTTTTGTTTAATAAAATATTCTTATTCTTATTATTCTTATTATTAATTTATTTTTACATAATTTAAATAATCATTGTATTATAGAGTGACGGCAAATTTTCCACAACTCATTCAAAGATTAATTATTACTTCACTTAACCATTATCAATAACAACATAAAGATTAACATAATCGTATTAAAATCTACGGAGTAAACAATTTATCGTTTTAACGTAAAGATATTAAAGTTGATTATTAAACGTCGGTAAACTTGATTTGAACTAAAGGATTTATCAACACGTATCGATCGCACATGTCAAGCTAATTTTAACTTTACAGTCGTTTATTTGAGTTGAATTTTCATTGGCTTCACACTTTATTATGCAGGTGTAGGTAAATGGAACCATGAATCATGTTTTACTCATACATATATATATAGGGTCTAATTTCTACGAATTATTGTATAACGAATTGTACCTAGCATGAATATGAATGGCAAAAAGCCGTGGTGGCCTAGTGGTTCGACCTACCGCCTCTCATGCGTCCCACTGCTGGGCACAGGCCTCCTCTTATCACGAGAGGGTTTTGGGCTATAGTCCCCACGCGGGCCCAGTGCGGATTGGGGACTTCACACACATCTTTGATTTACTACGCAGATGTGTGCAGGTTTCCTCACGATGTTTTCCTTCATCGAAAAACTCAGTGGTAAATTCAAATTGAATTTCGGACATAAGTAAGTAAACTTAGAGGTGCGAGCGGAAATCGAACCCCCGACCCTCTGCATGAGAGGCGGTAGGTAAAACCACTAGGCCACCACGGCTAAATAAATAAATATCTCGGCATGTTTCACAGAACTGTACTATGTTTGTTACACAATGATATAAATACTTAGATAAACATTACAAACATTTGTGCTCATCAAACAAAGTTTGCCCCAAGCGGGATCGATCCCGGGCTCGAACCCTCGGCCTCGGAATAGTAGGTATGAACACTAACCAATGGAGCAAATCTTCGTTAATAGATATTTATTCACGGAGAGGAGTGAGACATTGATTACTCAACGAGTGGTCCTTTGAGGCCCGACACGTAGCGGAGGGCCTTAAACAACACGAGTTGAGTAATCTATACTTACCCTCGAGGGATGTATACTACTCCTACGAGGAAAAATATAAAAGAGAAGAAAGCATCTGCTAAAATGTACATAAACTCTTTATATTGCTCTACAAGTTGTAGTTTGTATAACGAATCTCTCTCGAATCCCTCCGTTATCATTATCGTATCACTAAATATATTATCAAATAAAAAATATCTTTTTTTTATTAAATACAAAACGATAACCAAACACAAAATAAACAAAAGGCTTTATTTTTCGTCAAAGTAAAAATGGCGCTAAACAACTTTTTTTTTAAAGTCGCAAGCTTATGACAGGTCTTTCGAACATCCGATGGTGCGTTTACACGCTTGGCAAGCTTCGGCAAGCATTCCATTCCAGGACACAGCTTTACGTTATAGTGAATCGTTTACTCGCCAAACTTGTGAACGCACCATGTAGTTAGTCGAAAAGCCGCTTGTGTCAAATAAAGTGTTTATGAATTCGCATCCATGGCTCGACTTAAAAAAAAAAACAAGTATGTAGTAATGGATTTTCATAAAACATTATTAACCAGATATTGAAGCAGCATTAAAGGATTAATGATCAGCTTTCTCCTCGATTATTACGTTAGCTCGAATGAACTTTCAGAGTAGGTGTAGGTAGTATAAAAGATAATTTTAAATACCTACGTAGTAATATAAACAAAAATATTATTGTTATCGTCAGGCTTCTTGATTGTTAGCATAATACAGGAAAATTTGCTCACTCTTTTAGCATAGGAAGACAGAAATATTGTTTTAGAATATTAGAAAGGATGTCATGAAATATCTTCGAAACCAAGCAACGCATTAGTGACGCCTCTATATAGCCGGCGGTGACCACTTTCCATCCGCCGTCTACTTGTTTGCCCGTTTGTAATAATAGTAAAAAAACAATTCGAGGAACCGATTCACACATTCTATTATCGCTTTATCCGAGCGTATATTGACCAATTCCGTTTCACACGCAGTCTGGCGAAGACAGCCAGGACAAATAATTGACTGGTGAAGCAATGAACGTTATTAAGGCGAGTAGTGAGGCAAAAATGCAAATTCGAGGTGTTTTTGTAACCATTTTTCTATAATTGTAACAAGTTGTCATCTGTAAAGTTTACGAATATGGAACACAAATATAGTCAATTAGTGTTTCTGGTATTTTATATCGTCTTATATGTAATGATTTGTACTATGGATGTCATTTAAGAAATCCTTAATCCTCGTATATGTAACCATTTATTTCCGCTTAGGAAAAAATCTACGTTGCCAAATTTTTTGCAAGTACTTTTCAGAATTTTATCTAGGGCTTTACCTTCTAACTTATATGATAAATAGCTTTTAGACGAAAAACCTATCTGTTCCTTAGTGTATAATCACAAGTATCACAACACACATTTGCTGCGCTTGTTATGGTAGGCGTTTTGTTGAATTATGCGGCGTTTTTTATATTTTTAAATATTTTTATTTATTGATTAAAAAATATCTAAACTATCGTGATTACTAAAGAAAGAAGGATAAAAGTTCGTTTCATAAATTTGACTTTTATATTGGATTTGAAGTAGTGTTATTTTTCTATAACTTCATTGCATTAAACAGAAAGTTGTGGTTGAGAACAAGGCGACGTTGCGAGTTTCGGCACTCGTGTTGTTTACCTCGCGGTCGCGCGCGCTGTTGCCAGCTAGGTAGGTATCCCGAACTCGATCAGAGGACGCACAGCATGGTCGGCCTGCCGGCCGGCACTCGGAAATGAGTGAATAACGAGTGAGTAACTAGCGAGAGAGTAAGTCGAGTGGAGTGATTTGTCTCGAGGATTTGCATTTTATTGTTGTTATAGATACTTATTTGTTAAGTTTGTTTCGTTACTCCATAATAGTGTTCTTGTTATAATATTGTTATTGTTACCTAGTGTTAAAATGGGTAATAAAAAGGGGAGAAGATCACACTGCTCTATAAAGTTGATACGAAAGCGACAAGGGCGAACCGCTTATTACCTCAAGAAAGTCGCTGAAAAGTAGGGTCGCTTCGCCTGTTTGCGTCCACTTACTGGAGTTGGCAAGTTTGAAGGTGAAAATAAAAATGTTCTAATTGAAATTTTGATTATAAAACGGATGTAATGTATTGATTATATAGTCCTTTTCAATATAACTTATAGTTTTGGTCGAAACATCTGGTAGTTTTCAAAAAAACGACACAAATAGGCAAATTAGGCGATTTACCCAGTTTGCGTCCACTTAATCCAGATTGCGTCCACCTATGGACCAATTCGCGTCCACCAACTTAGAAAAGGAATCTGAATTGATGTTTTTATAGTAACTAGCTTTTTCTCAAACATGCTCGGTAATGTTCGTGTTACTTTCAAAAAAAGAAGACGCCAGCAAAAACATTATTGTCGTGTGTGTTTTTTTTTAATTCGCTTGCTATTTGAGACACCTCTGTAGAGAAACTGACAAATCCATGGAGGTAATGAGTACAACTTCCATGGCCAAATCATCCACGGTCATGGAAGTAGTAAATACTGATGTGGGGTAAGTGCGCCTAAATTTATTTCTCCCCTATGCCTTGTAAACAGCCAACTACTAGTTGAGTAATATTTATAGGTTTCGATATATTTATGTTAGGCGCACTTACCCCGAAACTGACAAATCCATGGAGGTAATAAGTACAACTTCCATGGCCAAATCATCCACGATCATGGAAGTAGTAAATACTGATGTGGGGTGAGTGCGCCTAAATTTAATTCGGCCCTATGCCTTGTAAACCGTTGGTTGGTTCGACCTACCGCCTCCTATGCAGAGGGTCGGGGGTTCGATTCCGGCTCGCACCTCTAAGTTTACTTATGTGCGAAATTCACTTTGAATTTACCACTGAGCTTTTCGGTGAAGGAAAACATCGTGAGGAAACCTGCACGCATCTGCGAAGTAATTCAAAGATGTGTGTGAAGTCCCCAATCCGCACTGGGCCCGCGTGGGGACTATAGCCCAAACCCTCTCGTGATGAGAGGAGGCCTGTGCCCAGCAGTGGGACGCAAATAGGCTGTAGTAGTAGTAGTAGTAGTAGTATGCCTTGTAAACAGCCAACTACTAGTTGAGTAATATTTATAGGTTTCGATATATTTATGTTAGGCGCACTTACCCCATCCTGGCGCACTTGCCCCGACTGACCTTCCGTATTTTCTCGCTGTTTGAGAAAAGCATTATATATACCTCGGCCGCAATTGCGATTACCGGACTCGTACTAATAGAATCGTCCGGCAATGCGCTACTTGGCGGCCTCTGCAATATTGTACTATTCCCCGCAACTTCGTATGCGCAGAAATATTAAAATGAAAAACCCCGTTTTTTCCCGTTTCCGTGGGAATTTCGGGAAATCCTTTCTTAGCGGATGCCTACGTCATAACATCTACCTGCATGCCAAATTTCAGCCAGATCCGTCCAGTGGTTTGGGCTGTGCGTTGATAGATCACTATGTCAGTCAGTCAGTCACCTTTGAGTTTTATATATTTAGATGTACAGAATATATATTTAGATGTACAGAATATATATTTAGATTGTACAGAATGATCGGATTTTAACAATGAATTTATTCAAGAATATTTTACATTAAAAAATCATGATTATAATTAATAAAACCATGAACATTTTTTTTCCAGACAGGCCAGTTTTCCTGCTGTTTGAACTTTATTATGAATGTAGTCATTTATCGGGGTTTTACCCTACATACGCATAATGCCTAATTGCATTGCATATTCTTAAACTACGACTTTCAGTGGCGTGCACTCCATACAGACAAAAAGACACTGTCTACCCTACCCCAACGTTATCTAATTTGCTTTATTATGATACCTAATAGCTTCATTTACATATAAAATATAAGTGCATTAACTTAAATTCTTAAATCACAAAACAGCTCCATCTATCGGGTCATCATCGTATTCGTTGTACTGTTCTGTACTCGATAATTACATCCGAAGACAGTCGCAATTTCAATCCTAGCGCTGCTACGCACGTTCAACGAAAAGACGGACACTATTCTGTCTTCCGTCCGAAAACGTTCATGCGTGCGTCATCATATTGGCAGTGTGCACGACGACAGCGCCAACTAGCGGGAGGCGTATGAACCAAACGCACGCTTCCCGGCGGAGTTTAGACATGTCTTTTCGAAGTAATCGCAGCGCATGCCGTGGCAGAAATTGGAACAAACGGAAAGTCGGGCGGGAAGGAGTAGGAAGCTTTCCATGCAATTTTCTGCTATGCATTTTGTATGTATGGTTGTTTAATATTATTTGTCGTTTTTCTATTTATCTGTTTTGATTATTAAATTATATTTCGGCTGAAATGATGTTCTTTGGTTTGTTCTTGTGCTTTGAAAATTTTGATAGTCAATCGAGTTTGTATACGAATTACTAATACTATTCTTGGCCCCCGGGGTGCACTGATTATTCTGCTTCCATTGTTTAGATACATGGATATTTGGATTGATATAAATATACGCCATTATTAATCGAAAAGACGAGATAATATGCTGAATAGGTATCTATTTGGGAAGTCTAATATTATTTTATATTTTGTTGTCTACCCTGTCTAAAAGCTCTGTGCACGCCACTGACGACTTTGATACGAAAAAACATTAAAAATATCTAAATATCACTAGTACCATGTTCAGCATGTAAATTAATTAAAAAAGTATTCAATTCATAAAAAAAATATACAAAAAGTTATTATAAGCGGTGATTTGAACCCGCGCCCCTCTTGCGCGCTCTCATGTATGTCATGATGAATTTGGACCGCTGGGCCACGGTAGACTTAAGACAGCGGGCGAAATTAACCATTGCTATCGTTGTAATTTACGTTAGCGTATTTGGCGCGGTTATTATTGAGAGGATCGGGCTCAAAACGCTCAAGGTCATCGACGGCTACAGGCGCCTTAAATCATCATTTCAGCCGATAAACGTCATCAACTATATTATTATATCACGAAATTAAGCTTGGATTTAGAAACAATCCGTTCTTCTCTGAACAATGGCCAATTTTCTCAAATAATAAGAAGCTGTTATAATGCATAACGTGCCGAAGGTTGGTAGTTCAAATCTCGGTAGGTAAATAGTCTTAAGATAAATCTTAATAATCTCCACCGATTATTTAAACGGAATTCATAGCAAAATTACGTTTCTACAGCCATCATTTGACGGAACTCACTGTGTGAAAAAATCTCAAATCCTTCAACAAATGGCGTAATTGTCTACTGAACAGATTATTCACGATTTCGTCATAAGTGTAGCATGTAAACAGCTCGTGGTAGACTTCTAGATAGGTATAGGTAATTAGGATTTTCCTCCCTATACTTACGCGTGATATCACAGGCCGCGCGGGCTGTAAACCAGCGCTGGGTCCCGTGACCGCAGCACACGCTGAGCCTAAGCCTTTTGCCACACTTTACCTATCCTATAATATTATGTAACCTTTTTATAAATTTAAGTAATTTTAATTTAAGAAACCTGTAAAGTTTTCCTAAAACTAAATGCGTGTTGTATTTTTTGTATTTTTTTTCTCTATCGTGGTGTGTGGCAATAAATGGATTTTTATTTTATTTAATTTTTTTATTTTATTTATCATTAATTGCTGTTAGCCATAAACTTTTATCACTATCAATAAATATTATTGCTTATTTCAAAAAGAACTGAAGTCTCAAATTATCTTTCAAGATTCTATTGTTCTTGAAATGAGACTCAGTTTTCCTCGAAATTTTCTTGTGTAGATATGCATTATAGAAGATAAACAGTCTGTAAGATAAACGATTAATGTCTTACATAGTGTAAAAGAACTTGTAATTTTAATGTCGAATAATTGTTTATTCTCCCCTGTAACAATATATTGTAAAGGAAATTCTGAATACCAGGTCGTATTTGTAGTTACTCAGGCTCGAAGGCCTAATCGGGATTGATTGGATTGAACTGGACTGGGTCGAATGAATTGTGTGCTTTCAGAAGTAATGACACCGTCATTCATCATTATTCGGTTAGAAGTTGGATACCTGCAATCATAATATGGTCGAAGTGAATGTGGGGTTTTAGTAACATACTTAGTAGGTTCATTTTGATTCAGGTGCGAAACGTTCGAAAAGGATAAGGTGGGTCGACCAACGACGCCCAATTAGTTAGGTACAGCACGACACAACATAGAAGGCGCGTGACGAAGCACTTAAGCCGTTGACGCAGAGTCTATTTTTGCTTAATCCACGCGCCTTCTAACATGTGTAAACTTGTAAGTAGGTAGTTATTTTAATTCGCAAACTTGGTTTAATGTTTTTAGTATAATTCCAAACCAACTTGACCTTTCTGTAATCAGTGTTATCAGCCAACATTAACAATTGTTTGTCCAATGACCGTGTTTGTGATACAATGACGTACCTAACTAGAACCAATTCCGGTTACAAGCTGTTTCGTGTTTTGAAAACAGTTTTCATCTGAACAGAATTTTGTTATGATTACAAACGCTGTGAGTTATCATCTCATAGTGCGTTGCACTGGAGGTTAAAGAACTTGTTGAACTACCTTGGGTGACCAGAGTCTGACAGACAACGCACAGTGAAAACTACTAGTCGTAGAAAGGTGAAATTTGGCATGTAGGTTCCCAGAGCAGTGTTTTAGGGGAGAACTGAGAGAGAGTTTGCCTTGTAACAATGGGACCTATATGGGATACAGAGTACAGAGTCAGGGAGTTACTTTTAATCTAAAGTTTGGTACATAATGTAGGTTAAAATTAAATGCCAATAATAGAACACCGAAGTGGATATCAAAGGGTTTAAAAAAATCGTGTACTAAAAAAAGAAATCTCAGATACATTTATTACAAACATAAGAGTCAAGAAAATAAACAAAAATTTAAAATATATAGTAAACTTCTCAAAACATGTATTACTAAATCTCAATGGCATTTAAATAATAAAGCCATGCAAAACTCTAAAAACAAAGGTAGAACGACTTGGAACATTATAACAGGTAAATCAAACGTTACAAATAACCTGGTCAACATAAACAAAATAAAAGTAAATAACAAAGAAATAAGCGACCCTAAGGAAATAGCACATATATTTAATGAACACTTTACAAATATAACAAAATGTGGAATCAAAAATAAACCGAATATCTCACGCATAAAATCTGTAAGTACAAGTATATTCCTTACACCTTGTACAACAGATGAAATAATTAGATATATAAAATCTTTAAACAATACACGGGCGGTCGGTTTTGATGGAATTTCGACGCATATATTAAAAATATGTGCAAATATCATAGCACCAATTTTAGCTCATTTAATAAATATATCATTTAGTCAAGGAAAATTTCCCACATTATTAAAAAAATCATTAGTGAAGCCACTTTTTAAAAGAGATGACGCACAAGACATCAATAATTATCGTCCCATAACACTCATATCATTTTTTTCTAAAATTTACGAGAAAGCGATGAAATCCAGACTTATAAAATTCTTAGATAAACATAATATCATAGCCAAAGAACAAAACGGATTCATAAAAGGAAAGTCTACATCTGTGGCATGCTATTCTTTGATGAAATCAATTACTGAAAGGATTGATAAAAAAATGCCTGTGACGGGCATCTTTTTTGATATGTCCAAGGCATTCGATTTCGTAAACCATGGATTACTTATAAACAAATGTGAAAAATATGGAATAAGAGGAGATGTATCATCTTGGCTTCAGAGTTATCTTTCCGGTAGAACTCAGAGTGTAATTATAAATAAAATTAATGATAGACACGAATTAACTCAATATTTATCTCCTGCATAAATCAATGAATCGGGTGTACCCCAAGGTAGTGTCTTGGGTCCGTTATTATTTATAATTTATATAAATGATCTTCCAGATATATCTGAGTATCAAACCGTATTATTTGCCGATGACATATCAATTATAATTTCAAATGACATTAATAATCACAATGCATATTTAAATAATATAAACAGCACGATAATATTAATAACTAATTGGTTGGAGGAAAATAATTTAAACATAAATGCAAAAAAAACAAAATATATACAGTTCAGTAACATTAAAAGTAAAAAAACAGCATTAGATGTTTATTGTAAAGGACAGACGCTAGAAGAGACTAAGGAAATAAAATTCTTGGGACTTACCATTGATCAACATTGCAACTGGAAAAGTCACGTAGATAATATCTGTACGCGCCTGGGAAAATTTACATATGCTTTGAGGAGATTAAAACGTGTAGCTGGGGAAAAAACTGCTCTTACGGCTTACCATGGTTATGTAGCTAGCGTGCTAAGGTATGGTTTAGTGGTCTGGGGAAATTCTACAGATGTATCCAGAGCTTTTATGTGTCAAAAAAAATGTATTAGAGCGATCTGTGGAGTGGGACCTCAGGAACCCGGTAGACCCCTTTTTAAAAAACTTAATATTCTAACCCTGACTAGCATGTATATTTTTGAAATAGCCGTTTTCGTCAAATCAAATCCGTATTTTTTTGAACAAACTGTAACGAATCCGATATTAAGGCTAAGAGATCCGACTAAATTACTAATACCCACGTACAAAAGCGCATTGTTCGGTGCCAATTGTCATGCCATGGCCATTAAGATTTATAATCATATCCCAAAGTCTTTTAAGGAAATGCCAATAAGAAAATTTAGATACAGTCTTTTTACATGGCTAATTAACAGTTGTTTTTACACCGTGAAAGAATTTTTCGAGCAAACTGAGACTATTAATTAATATGTATTTTTAGTTTTAAAATTATGACATTTTTTGCATGCTGAACGCAGCTAAGTGTGCGAACTGATTATAATTATGTGACATCTTTGTAAATACCCACTTACAGCAAATAAACTATTTCATTCATTCATTCATTCATTCATTCTATTTCATTCAAACTATTTCATTCATTCATTCATTCATTCATTCATTCATTCATTCATTCATTCATTCATTCATTCATTCATTCATTTCATTCATTCATTCATTCATATATGTTGTAAATGTCTCTTTACGTTTGTCTCATTATTACCCCACCTGCAGCGGCATTACGTTTGGCCATCCATTTCTGATGTGGATTACGACTATGAAAAGGGCGTGGTGCGTGAAGTAGTTTTATATATGAAACTGAACCTTATGGGCGCCACTCGTATTGAAAAAGGTCGTAAATCATAATACGAGCAAAACGAAACAACAAGTCTCGTCAAACCGGTAAATCGACAGCCATATATCTCTTTATAACAGTAGGTATCTATGATCAATGTAAACATTGCACTCTACATATCAGCACGCTTCCTAGCCGTGCCGACTATTGGTGTGCGTGAATTAATCTATTCGCCGCCGTCGACATACGCTGACAGAGTCCGCTATGCAAAAAAGACTTTTTATCCATACTCGTGTAGTTCATTATTGGCTCTACTTTTCCAAGTGACGTGGCGGCTAAAGGGTTAATTGCGCAATTATTCGCCACGTTGGAATACACGTGGATTTGTCATATGAGAACTCGATCACTTGCACGGACATGTGCATTCAAATATTATAACCATTGTGTATAGTGAGTCGTTGGTGTCTATATAAATCAACTGGAACAAACATCACTAGGTCTAGACACTTACACTTACCTACTAGTGCCACGAGCGGGCCAAACAATGCTGCAAATGGTGTTAAAAGCATGAACTTCGGTACGACAGATCTTTAGTCCGTATGAGTCAATTTGACCCGTAGCACCAAAAAAGAAACCATCCATCTTAGGCCTCAGGGTAGGCAACGCATTCGAGATTAGGATTTCGGTGTCCATGGGCCGCAGTGACCACTTACCATTAGGTGGGCTGTGCGCTCGTTTGCCTATACCAATGATATATAAAAAAAAATTTTTTAGAACCGGCTTAAAAAGCGCTTTTATTTGATACCACACAAGGTAAGTTTCAGAGCATTTTTTTTTTTTCATACAAAATAAATAGGACGACGTATAGGTTATAGGTATAGGTTCGCGCGGGCTAGTTTTCCGTAACTCGACGTCATGATTGCGCCTAGGACGACGTAACTTCCCTACTTTATTTTTATTTTTTTAGTGTCAAATTAATTCATATGGACTAAATATCAAACGTACCGATCTTCATGTTTTTAACACCATTTACAGAATACCTACTTATAACTGAAATTCGGCGTGTGCCAGTTGTAGACGACGCACTTGCAGACACGGCTGTCAAAATGTTTATATTTAAGATATTATATAGCGGGTAGTTAAATAATTAGATTGTTACACTGCTATATTTGGCCTGTTGTGATGTACGGATGCGAAGCTTGGACCATAAAAGATGATACCAAGAGGCGACTCGATGCCTTCGAGATGTGGTGTTACCGCCGCATGCTCCGCATTAGTTGGACGCAAAGGGTCAGAAACGAAATTGTGCTCCAGCGCGTCAACATGCCCCGGCTGATGTTGCAGACCATCAAAAAGCGGAAAATTGAGTACTTAGGTCACGTGCTTAGGCACGAGAGGTACGCTTTATTACAACTCATAATGATGGGCAAGATTGGAGGCAAAAGACGCGTTGGCCGCAGAAAGAATCGTGGCTGCGAAACATTCGCGAGTGGACCGGGGTTTCATCCGTCGAGCAGCTGTTTCGTGTCGCGATGGATCGAGAGGCATACAAGAAGCTAGCGGCCAACCTTCAGGACTGAAGAGGCACGCTAAGAGAGAGAGAGAGTTAAATAAAGAAAATCTGAGGGTAGCGCGACGATGGCCACGCGAGCTGTCAAAGTCAGGAGGTCACGTTTTTTAGTTCGGAAAAATGCCCTCGCGCGCGCCATCCTAATACGCTGCCGCCACATTTGCTGTTATAGATTCATTGTTTTTCATTTAATAACCTACTTTACCCAGTTCCTAAGTTCATCCTCTACACCGGTACTATTATCCGAAGCGTCTACTTAAGAAAATTAGATCGATTCATAACAAAAACCGAAAGACTGTGACGGTTTAAAACCTATTGAAACGTTTGATAGTTTCGTAAGTATATCACCGAATTAGAATTTTTACAATTAATTTAATGAATATTACGTATTTTAATTAGTCATTTAAGAAATATGTTTGTAGGATCCCTAAATAATTATAGTTTTCAACATCTAGCTCAAACATTTACTTTATTGTAATAAAGTTTGTCAATTAATTTGATTAATTCAGCATGTCCTCATTAATACAGTACCTATTAATTATAAAACCCTAAGGACTTAGAATTAAAAGACTTATTTCGTTAAACAAAAGGAAACTGTATACTAGAACGGTGATGATAAACCTACGAGTTAGAATTTCCCAGGAGTGCAGTCTTAAATCCCATTTTAAAGAATGAACTCATTTTGTTTACGGGCTTCAAAACTTATACTACTTATAGTTAACAGCAGTTGGAAGATGTAACGGATTTTTTTTATTTGTAATTTTTTGAAAAGGTATAATAATTTTTTGAATAACATAAAATGCCCAAACATTTATTTTCAACTTACTTGAGAAATAAACGTCATTATTTTACTTTCATTTGATTTAAAACTATATTTTTGGTGTGTTGACGGTGTGTGCTATCTGTAACAAAGGATCCTTCTGGATATAATGTGGTGTGGCGAAGGAAAAAATGTTAGGAAAATTGCAAAGTATTTACAAAGTTACGTGTTTGAAATCCCTAGTATTGTAGCCCCTTTTGAATTGAGAAGACAATGTCCAGTATGACGATGTTTAAACTTATAGGTTGTTATAGAAATGGGATTCAACCATAACTATACAATACTGAAATTCCTGACAGCTATAACCTTATACCGTTATAAATACACTGGAAATATAAAACAAGCGCTGCACAGCGTTGATAAGGGCTTCAAGAGATTAATCCTTTCAAACTAAACCTATCAAATTGGTTACCTAATTTTCCAATAATGGTACCATTTTAGTTAGCCTTCATGGTGACGATCTAACGGCTTTATTTGGTCGAATTATGGCTAACAATGCTTTTAAAATTATCCTAACCGTCCATAAAGTCAAAGAATACTTAAAGATTATGCAAAATTGTGACACTTTTTAGGAAATTCACCTATCCTCCCTTATACCGCCCTATCTTCCTCCCCTTTTGAGATCGGCAACGCTTTGGTGACGCCTCTGGTGTTACAAATGTCTATAGGCGGCGGTGACCACTTGCCACCAGGTGGGCCGTCTGCCTGTTTGTCACTTTTTACATAAAAAAAATAAGTTAGGGGAGTAAAATCGCGACTTCGGAATTCGCGTGGAGTTCAGTTATAGCGTTCCTTACGGAACTGTGTATTTTTCCCGGTTAAAAGTTATTTAGCACCGGAACTGGAACTAGTTATTTCCATAAGTACTACTACTACTACTACTACAACAGCCTATTTACGGCCCACTGCTGGGCACAGGCCTCCTCTCATCACGAGAGGGTTTGGGCTATAGTCCCCACGCGGGCCCAGTGCGGATTGGGGACTTCATACACATCTTTGAATTACTTCGCAGGTGCGTGCAGGTTTCCTCACGATGTTTTCCTTCACCGAAAAGCTCAGTGGTAAATTGAAATTGAATTTCGCACATAAGTAAACTTATAGGTGCGTGCCGGAATCGAACCCCCGACCCTCAGCATGAGAGGCGGTAGGTCGAACCACAAGGCCACCACGGCTTAAAACTAAGTACTTAAGTACTACTACTACAGCCTATTTTCGTCCCACTGCTGGGCACAGGCCTCCTCTCATCATACCACCTCACGAAGAGGGTCGGGGGTTCGATTCCGGCTCGCACCTCTAAGTTTTCTTATGTGCGAAATTCAATTTGAATTAACCACTGAGCTTTTCAGTGAAGGAAAACATCGTGAGGAAACCTGCATAGGTACTAAACTTCATATAAATTGGCCCATCGGTTGAAGAGTGAAGATGTAAACGTGATCGTACCGACCAGTTAGATAATATAGGTAGGTTTTCTAGACATAGGAGACAGCACACTTATCGTCGATCTAGAAAAAAGCCGGGCAAAATCTGACAAATCACTGACATACCCATAATGACGGATGAGTCTTATACACACGCAATATAGAACATCAAAAAGCAAAAACAAACGTTTTTTCCTAACTTCTCAAGACAAAGTGAAGTAATCTATCAAAGGAAAGGGTACGAATAACCAGTCGAGATTTACGAGACAAAGAATTAGGGCCAGCTTTGTTTGCAAGAAGCGTCTTTGCGGAGCCCCTTGAGCGCACTTGACCTACTACTGATACCGGCTCTTGACATTGTACTTCGTTCGAACACTCTTGACCGAAAACGTTTTACCTCAGTGACGATAATGACGAACGCTCTAAAAGGAACTTTAAAAAGACTACATTAGGAGTCTTATCACATTAGCGTTTTATCGAAAACCGTTTCGCTTTCTTTGGGTGGTAGGGTATTAATCCTTCAGTTTAAATTTGTTGTGATTTTTTGTGCTATACAGTTCAACGGGAATGATAAGTGTATTTTCATTTTAAATAATATTTACTCGCAATTTTAAAACTTTGCAGCTTCGTATTACAAATAACTATTTCTATTGGAATTTCAAATAATTTTACAAGTTTATCTTTCGCCTTTTACGAAGCCGTCTCTCTCTCTATGGGGGAAATCTTTCTGAGAGTAACAGGATCAAATGTGATTATGGTTTTTGTTTTTATAAAGGTCGGGAAAATATTTGCAATTTCGCTTGTTCTTCGTTTATCTGGAGCAATAATTGTTTACGCAGTTGGCTTGATTATTTGCTCAATAAATCATTAAAGGAAAAGGAATGAGTACTTTTCGTATATTTCTTTTTAAATAGTAGTGGTATAAAATACTTAAGTTGATGTGGGAGTAAATATAACACTAGGTATATCCTACGATTGATAAATAATGGTCCATCATATCTCCAACCGCCGCTTCGCATGCAGAGGGTCGGCGATTCGAATCCTGCTCGCACCTCTCTGAGTTTAATTATGTGCTAAATTCAATTTTAAGGAGGGAAGCACTACAGGTAATTTGCAAAATATATTAAAAATGTGTGGATGAGGAGTGGCGTCCTTGAACCGGTAGACGAGCTGTCGGTAGGCCTCCAACAAGATGGAGTGACCACCTTGTAAAGTTCGCGGGAACGCGGTGGATGCGAGTGGCACAGGACTGGTCTGAGTGGCGCGCCTTGGGGGAGGCCTATGTCCATCAGTGGATGTCTATCGGCTGAAATGATGATGATGATGATTAAAAATGAAGCATAAAAATAAAAGTGGTAATTACCTAGTATAGAGCGACTTAAAACTTGTTATTTAAATATCCACGCGTTTTGTGCCTAGTTTGTAATTCACACTTCATACCATGTTGGCTAAATCTTGTTTAAAACGTGCCACACTAGAATTATAAATTAACTTGAGATGACTTTGCGTGTGTCGGGACAGCTCAAAGGGTTTAGCTGCAGACGTGATTTCTACTCATGCTTGGACTGCAAATTTTCCTGCTGGATTTTCGGTGTGTTGAATATATATTTTTTTTGATATAATTATTTGAACGTTGAATACATAGCTCTGAATTCAAGAAGTAGCTGAATCGTAGTTAGTATTTATAAGCCAACTTAATAAAGACTTCAGATAATGACATAGAATGTTCTATGTAGTCTGTGAATTTTCTGTGACTAGAACGTACGATTCTATTTTCATGAAATGTACCTAAGTATATGTTAATATCCTGTAAACGGCTCCTATGTTTCTAGAAACTTACCTAACAACTTTCTAGCATCATACATAGCATGCGTGGGCAGAAAAACAGCGCTCAGTTACCTTTATAATTTTCCGAGACACATTTTTTCCAGCAGGTTTCGTTTTATAAAATTTTACTGCAGGAAGAAGAAGAAAAAGAAGAAGTACTTAACTTATTGCAGAATAAAAAAGTTCGTCATCAAGATCTTCTCTGACATTAAACTGGGCGTCTTTTTCTATTGATTAACTTCAAAGCTTATAACTGTATACTGTGTAGTTTCAGACGTAAACATTTTCATGCTTTCATTAAGTAATGTACCTTTTCCCAAGTTTTCGTTCCACGATTTTCAATGGGTGTGTTTGGTCCGCCCCAGAGTGATAAAACTTCGTCCGTTTGTCAATGAGGCTGTGTCGGCTCGGAGTAATTATTTCACCGAACCTAACCGCAGCATTACAACCCATATTAAATTTCTCCCCCGTGGTATGCTATGGCCGCCCGTCGAAACGTATCGATTTTCCCAAAGAACTCGAATTTGTATAAGCTAATAATTAGAGAATCATCCGCGTGCTTAGTGCGGTAGAAAGAATCGTGCGCGGCAATGACTTTTTATGAAATCGAGGGCCTCAGAATAGAAGAAGTAAGGTAAACTTAGAATGACAACCTTCAAATAAACCAGCGTACGCCCGAAATAAGTGTTAAATGCGATAATAGAGGTCGCTGTCTAGGTGGCCTGCATACAAATTGGAACTCCATGAGCAACATCTAGATGGCGCTGTACAGGCGCAGTATGAAAATTGGAAGCTCCCTGGCTATTTCCGATGTACGTCGTAATGTAAGGAGATTGACAGCCTTATATAATTATATTGTTTCTGGCCTCAGTTAGACAAATGACAAAACATTTCGCGGTCCGCGATTTTGCAAACGAACATCCCTTCAGCGCCTGCACTTATAGGCTAGGTTTGACGCTGTTTTACGTCTCTGTGGGATGTTGTAATTCAAGGAACATGATTGTTGATTCCATTATATTATTGTTAAAACATTCCCAAACAATACAACAGCGTGAATAATCCTTATAAAAGCAATTAAACATTGCAATTGAGAATCGTTTTATTGAAGACCGTTTCCTAATGGTTCTCGCTATATAGTATTTTTTTTCCTTTGCTCCAATTATTTCCCTGTTGCAGCTTTCTTTATAAGTCTTGGGACACTTTTGTCGTGAATAAGTATAAAATGTATATGCCACTTTTTTGTGTTGAAATGAAATTAAATTTAATTTTAATTACCTATGATTCATCCGTATCCTTGACGTAGAGATCTTCTACTATCTAAAGTCCCGCGCCTTCACATTTCAAAACCCTTCAATGTATTTAAAAGGCACCACCAACACTCTCAACACATGTGTGCGAGCTGAGACTGCCGTCAACTATGCGTTGAGAGTGTTGGTGGTGCCTTTTTAAATAATAATAAAAAAAAAGCGTTTTGAAACGTGGAGGCGCGGGACTTTAGAAAGTAGAAGATCTCTACTTTGAGGTCGAGTACCAAAATGATGACGATGACAATTGTTTTGTTTTATTTAATGTAACTGGACGACCGAGTTTTTTTCGGGTTAAAATAGGTGAAAATGAGTTTTCCTAGATAATGAGACGTAGTTAGATCGTTTTGTCGCCCTCTACTCCTTTATTGCGAAAATATCGTTCAAATCGTTGGAGCCGTTTCTGAGAAGAAGGTCCATTTCGTCTTTAAAAAGTAATTTAAGAAGAGACGTGAATGTATTAAGAAAATTTTGTGGTTAATGATGATGAGAAACAAGTGAATATTTCATCGACTTTCATGTGCGTCATAGATAATGGTGCGTAAAACTGAAAAGGCTTAAATGAAGATAAAATTAATATTCACTTACGCCGTTTTAGGCTGATGGAATGTGGTCATTAATGGTAATGTACGCACATAATCTGCGAACAACGCATGCTCAATAACATGCCCCGTCGGATTGCCTTAGAGGCTTTTCTGACAGCTTGATCAAGAATTACATCTTCAACGAGTTCATAAAACTCTGCTGTTATGCGCAAGTTCCAGCTAAGATAAAACAACTTAACAAAAGTTTATAATATACATATTTTGATGTTTCGCAAAATTTTACAGAAAATTAAATAATAAAGAGGTGGGAAAGGAAAGGACGCAATTAAATTTAGTTCCATCATTTTAAAGATCTTTAACATGGACTCAATTACAGAAATAATTTACAATCAAATGTATGTCGAATCAACTGTTTAAGGGCCCACAACAGCCTATTTTTGCGTATCACTGCTGGGCACGGCATCGTCTCATAACGAGTGGGTTTGGGCTTAGTATATCGTATTTGACTATAGTGTTTAGGACTTAATGGATTGATAAAAACATCGCGAGGATACCTGCACACGTCTGCGAAGATTTCCTCACGATGTTTTCATTCGCCGAATGACTCAGTAATAAATTCAAATGTCGCAAATGTCGTCATGTCAAGCTAGAATCAGAGGTGCGACCTTTAAAGGGCGAAGAAACAGCGGTGTGTTTTAACTCTACCTAAGGCGTGTTACAAATAAATTACCCAGTAGATTATCGCTCGCAACTTGAACAAAATAATTGTTCTCCTGAGCTAATGCTTCATTAGAAACAGCGCTCCCTGGGTCGAGTTTAATTAACCTAAACGATCTGCCAGCCAGGAGAGCGTTTTGGTATTTGGAAACACTGCTGATATTTTACGATTTAGTGTAAGATTTAAAAACAGTACGAAAACTACGTTTACCTAAAGATCTTCCAAGTAATCAAAATATATAAATAGAGACCTATAAATTGCTACGATATGCCGTACTATAGGGCACGCAAGAAAAAAAAATTACATCCCCACTTTACGAGTAGGAGAGGTACCCTATAAAAATATATATTTCAAAATTTTATTGTTCTACTTTGTCAGCGTAACTAATTAGAACACTAGCCAAATTACAGCTTTCTAGAACTAAGCATCTCCGAGCAATAGTGCGGACAGACGGACAGACGGACGGACGGACGGACGGACAGACGGACGGACGGACGGACATGGCGAAACTATAAGGGTTCCTTGTGGACTACGGAACCCTAAAAACAAATGGCACCTTCGTAATGGTGCCAGTTGTATTACGTATAATATTAAATTTATAGCCTTAATATAGGTGATGGCATATTTTATTTAATTCATAAATCCAATCAAGAAATTAGATATCCAAATAACTACCTACCTATTTCCGCTTAATAGCTCACCAAAGGAAGACACTAATTGCGCTCATAGGGGAAATAATACATGTGTAAGCCAATTTTGGAATAGTTGTAGGTGAAGGTGCCTTAAACAACATACTAAAAGTACTGATGGGTGGGGGTGCCGCTAACGTGTGGGGGGGGGGGGTTCAAAGGTCCCTTTTTTAGGTTTTTCGTAAATATCTCGTAAACGATAACCCGCAACAAAAAATGTACTAAGACATAAAATTTTCTACAAAACGATATACATACTTTTTTGCTAGTGTAAATATTGAAATAGATAATGAAGGGGAAAGTTAACGATAAACGATTTTACGCGTAGGTTCGGGATTTGGTCCGCTGTACCCTGATTCTTTTTAGATAAGCGCTCATACTTGACACACTTGTACTTTGGATAATTCTGAGTGGATTCATACTGAGGGCCACCGCGGGACACCCGCGTGGTGCGTTGGTGGGGGGAGAAGGGGAAACTTTGCTTCCGCCGCGCTTCAGTTAGACCTATATATTTCCAAAAATTGTAGGAGTTAACAGATGTTGTTTATTGCGAAATGATCCTTACTAAATGCTTCATCAAATCTAATCCACAATTATTCATGTTTATTGGTGTTTTTTCTTAACTTTAGATCGATATTACAAATTTCTATATTTAACAATTTCTTTTAGTAAGTTTGATATCAAAAATGTATGGTGATGTGCAGTGCCACTTTTTTAAAAGTTGGCGCATGTAATGCAGATTTGAACATGGTATAACAATACTGTCTACTTTAAATAATAAAGAAAATATTGAGAATATTAACCAACTAGTTACTCTGATATTTTCTAATTATCATGGGCCATTTAAATTGTTAATTTCAAGGAATTTCATTTAAAATTGAATCCAGTTTATCACATTAAAAGAATAAAAATTGAATTAGTCCACTTGATTAAAAGAAAATGCTGTTTGAGGTAAGATGCATTTTTATATAAGGCAGTCATTAACTTCAATTAAGAGCTTCAAAAGCGATAAATCCAGCGGTCGATTGAGTTCCTGGTTGACTTGGCACACGTGGTATGTCTCGTTTAAAACTACTGGACCGATTTTGATGAAATTTGGTTAGAGAATAGTTGGAGTTCAGAAAAATAAAAAGTAGCCAATGTCCTTTCTCGGAACTCCAACTATTTTCATACCAAATTTCATCAAAATCGGTCCAGTAGTTTTAAACGAGACACACCACGTGTGCCCAGTCAACCAGGAACTCAATCGACCGCTAATTTTATCGCTTTTGAAGCTCTTAATTGAAGTCAGTGAATGCCTTATGTAAAAATGCATCTTACCTCAAACAGCATTTTCTGTTAATGAAGTGGACTAATTCAACATTATTTCTTTAAATGTGATAAACTGGCTTCAATTTCAAATGAAATTCCTTGAAATTAACAATTTAAATGGCCCATGATAAATAGAAAAAATCAGAGTAGTTGGTTAATATTCTCAATATTTTCTTTAATATTTAAAGTAGACAGTATTGTTATACCATGTTCAAATCTGCATTACATGCGCCAACTTTTGAAAAAGTGGCACTGCACATCACCATACATTTTTATATCAAACTTACTAAAAGAAATTGTTAAATTTAGAAATTTCTAATATCGATCTAAAGTTAAGAAAAACCACCAATAAAAATGAATAATTGTGGATTAGATTTGATGAAGCATTTAGTAAGGATCATTTCGCAATAAACAGCATCTCTTAACTCCTACAATTTTTGGAAATATATAGGTCTAACTAAAGCGCGGCGGAAGCAAAGTTTCCCCTTCTCCCCCCACCAACTGAGCGGTGTCCCGCGGTGGCCCTCGTATGAATCCACTCAGAATTATCCAAAGTACAACTGTGTCAAGTATGAGCCCTTATCTAAAAAGAATCAGGGTACAACGAACCAAATCCCGAACCTACGCGTAAAATCGTTTATCGTTTAACTTTCCCCTTTATTATCTATTTCAATATTTACACTAGCAAAAAAGTGTGTATATCGTTTTGTAGAAAATTTAATGCAAATTATTTATGTCTGAGAACATTTCTTGTTGTGGGTTATCGTTTACGAGATATTTACGAAAAACCAAAAAAAGGGACCTTTGGACCCCCCCCCCCCCCCCACACGTTAGCGGCGCTCCCCCCCATCAGTACTTTTAGTATGTTGTTTAAGGCACCTTCACCTACAACTATTCCAAAATTCGCTTACACATGGATTATTTCCCCTAAGTTTTGCTTCCTTTGGTGGGCTATAAACACGTTCTTATTTGGAAAATCTCACGTGAGATTTTATATGGGAGGAAAGGGGTGGAGACAACTCATCATATCTCACGAAGGAGGGAGGAGGCCAAAAAATCGCCTAAATCACCACACGTAATTTTATGGTCGTACCTTTATACCTACTGATCTTCGAGGGCATGTTGAATTCTAAAACATCACGCGCGAGCCGTGCCTCTGAATCTGTGATAATAAAGGCGAATCAAAGTTGTCGCGACTTACCGTCTGGTGCTACTGACTCACATCCTTTAGAAGTTTGGTAAATTTCCCTTGTTGCTGGATACAATGGAAACAAGGCATCTGTTTCACAATCACTTTGACGTGGAAATAATATGATACGATTTTAAACGAAAATGTTTCCTTCCGTACCTCTTCGTTAAATTTCAAAGTAAGTACAAGTTAAACGTGGAAGGAAAGTTATAATAAGGTACAAAAGAATCCCATATACAAATAGATATAGTTAGATAGAATAGAATAGATAAAATAAATAAAAATAAACACTGCTGCCAGTTTGTTCTTTGGACTTAAAGTATTTTGCAAGGTTGTAAGAAGACTCGGGAACTTAAGAGGTCACGTTAAATTCGATATAATATTCTATTTTGATTATGATGGTTGGTGTCCTCCGGTACAGTACAACTGGAATTAAGCAACGGGTAAATAATATTTAAGAAACCAGCCGGGTGCCATGTATGTAGGTTATCCAACAACATTTTAATAATGATGCGTACTCAGATGAATGTGTAATTAATACAGCATCATTCAATCAAGACCTATTGAACATTGGTTGAGCATATTTCAGTAGCTGCCGTCTTTAGCCCAATTTTTTTTACGTTTGTATTTCACTGCCATGCTGTTGCCCGCGAATTTGTCCCGTGTATAGAGTTAGAATTTGCGTACCCGATGATACTATCCATATAGATGGTTATAGTTACTGCTGGGCCCGCGAGGGGACTATAGCCTCTCGTGATAAGAGGAGGCCTGTGCCCAGCAGTGGGACGCAAATAGGCTGTTCTATTGAGATGGTTATAGTTATAGAAGTATTGAAATGTGTGGTTTGACCCGTACCGTTCTCGTGGAAATATCGGGATAAAAATGTATCCTATGTTAGGGTCTCAAACTATCTCCATACCAAATGTTATCCTAATCGGTCCCGTCGTTTCGGCGTGAAGGAAGAACGAAGAACAAACAAACGCGGTTTCTCATTTATAATAATAGTATAGAGTATAGATAGTAGGTATAGTATATAATATAGTATCTATGAATCTAAATCGCAATGGACGCCACGCATCGAGTGACTGAAACTTCGACAAAACCAATATCCTTTTCCCATATGCGCATGCATTTTCAAAGATGGCTTTCGTTTTTAGAGCCAGGCCTGATGGGAAATAGCTTTTATACAATACGCGGTCATTTTCCAGCAGAGTAGAGCTTCGGTGGATCGGATATTGGCATGACACATTTGAGGAGCGCGCTGCGCTGTATTTACTTGTTTGACTTGACACGGGCTATTTTGCTTTGAACAAAAGGTAAAAAACCGGCCAAGTGCGTGTCGGGCCACGCGCAAAGTATAGGGTTCCGAAGTTGACGATGCCCACAGTACCTTTCTAAGACTTAATAGCATCTAGCTAGCCTGTGGTATGAATGACGTGCCCGCCCGACGCCCCTGCCGCTCGAGAAAAATCATCATCATAAGTTGGTCGACTATTACTCGAAACTTTGTACAGCCTACTTAGCTGTGATAGTTTTCCTTTCAACTACGTTATATATGCCACAACCGTGATTTTTTTCAGCCATCCAAATACCACCATTTAGCTGGCAGGGGGGGGGGACACGTGACTCTAACAAAAAATAGCACTTTAAAGCTTAATATTTCACAAACGCATCACTTAATCAAAAAATGGTTTTAACAAACCCATAATATTTTTTAAGACCTATTCAACGTTATGCCGCACTATGGGGTACGCAAGGAAAAAAAAATACATCCCCACTTTACGAGTAGGGGAGGTACCCTATAAAAAAAAATATTTCATAATTTTCTTGTACCACTTTGTCAGCGTAACTAATATGCATATTCATGCCAAATTACAGCTCCTAGACCTAAGCATCTCCGAGCAATAGTGCGGACAGACGGACGGACGGACGGACGGACGGACGGACGGACATGGCGAAACTATAAGGGTTCCTTGTGGACTTCGGAACCCTAAAAACGGGATTTTCTTATAGCGCCTGAAGTAGGTAACTCTATAGCATAATTCGGTCACATGAATTAAAAAATATTTATAAAAACCGCCTTCAAACTCCAACAGACTGCGATGTCAATGTCAAGTCCACTATATGATTATCATTTCTTTGGGTCGGTTCACTTGACACCGACTTCGCAGTCTGTCGGAGTTTGAAGACGGTTTTTATGTTTTATTTTAAAAAAAAATTTAGGCTACAGTTTCAAAATATTGCTATATAAATACATAAGTAACTGAGAATACACCAAAATCCTGTAAATTTACACCAAAATCATCTTCGCAAATTTTGATGAGTTCCCTCATTTTCTCATAAATTCCATCATCAGAACTGAACCAAATTAATATGGGACCAATTTGAAAGTACCACCTTTCGAACAAAAAAATAATCATCGAAATGGGTTCACGTTTACTATTTTATTTTTGGTGAACATACATTAAAAAAAAAGATTCCGACGAATTGAGAACCTCCTCCTTTTTTAAGTCCGTTAATAATCCCAAAAGACACTCAATTTGACAGGAGAAAAGTGCGTATTCGCCAATCTAATCTTACAATTGACTTTTATTTTTATTTTGGTAACAAGTTAAACCAATTCAATAGGTAGGTACCTACTACAAATATGATTCTCATGGTCCTATCCGATATATTGGTGCCAATGGATATCATAATGATTATGTGGTAATAACATGTAATAAATGTTTTGAAAATTTTTGTACTAGTCGCAGTCAGTGCGGTAAACCTTCGGAACTTTCTTCAGATCTTTCACAAACTACTCGCATTCATTCAAATACTTTTTAATTATTATTTATCATATTCATACTTCGGATTCTAAATTACTTATGTATTCATTCTCGGCGTTTGTATTTTAGACTCTCTCTTTTCCCGAGTAAACGAATTCATATGTACGTACCTAGGTATAATATAGGTGATGTTGGGAGATAAGTAAGATCTCTTGAAAGGACACTCGCCATTTTATAAAGAAATCAGCGTAAATAGGTTAGGATCCTATCTCTCGTCGTATTAAGTTGTAAACATGTTACAAACGAATTCCAAGGTTTCCAAGGTACTTAAGTTGTTTACGTTTTATTCGAGTACCTAATCTGAGAACTTAGCGCTATATTTGCCGAAGAGAATTTTTTGGAAATACCGGTGTTTACACATCATTACTGGGTAATAATATTGTTTTCAAGCTCGGATGAGGTCCTAGTGCTGCTTTAACTAATTAGTTGTTCGCTGTATTTAACCCCCGAATCAAAGAGAGAGGTGATATAAGTTTAACGTGTCGGTATTTATATTTGTATTTGTATTTATTTATTGCATTATGTTGTACAGATAAGGTCTTAATAGTTATGCGTTAGTCTCATACATAACCCTGTCAGGGCACAGCAATTATACATTCATAATTAATTCTTATAGCTAATAACATTATTTTAATCATTAATTATATCTATTCTACAAAGTCAAAGTATTCTGTCAAATTATAGAAGCAATTAAATATCAAGATTTCTTTTAAATGATTATAAAATATAGAATCTTTTGCGACATTTCTTATTGTTAGAGGAAATATCTGTTTGTGGTATCGTAGCTCCCAAGCGGATGAACCGATTTTCGTTTAGTTTTTTTCGTGTCATAGATAATTTTATCCCGAGTGTTCTTACCCATGCAAACAAAGTGATCCGAATTCATTACTGTTGAGTGTATCTCTAACTTGAATTTCATTACTTACGTTTAACCCGCTACAAATTGAATTTATAACGATAGCTCACACGCTTTTAAAATGAGGTAAATGCTTAAGATTTCAACAGAAAACTTCATCGTTTGCAGCAAGTTTAAATAGGGTCCGTGTTAAAGTTTCGCACACGTCTTTGGCAGGCCAGAACTTTGGTGGACGGTAGGAACGTGTATTACCAACGCTAAAGAAATCCGGGACGTCGTGAAGGAGGTGAGAACGAGAGTTGGAAGTTTAAATTGATGCTAGGTATAGTTTTATATGGTACTGATAAAGTTACGGGCAACGGCTAGTGAGATTGTGCGAATACTGCGAGTAGAGACTAGTCGAGACATGGCAATTGTGATTGAAGATTAAATTGGGTCGTGTACCTACCCACAAAATCCTTCTTTAAGGATAGGTGACGTTTAAGGCAACACCTAAGTTATTCGTGTACATACCCATGTATACGAATAGCCAAATCCATATCCATACTAATATTATAAATGCGAAAGTAACTCTGTCTGTCTGTCTGTTACCTCTTCACGCTTCAACCGCTGGACCGATTGAGATGAAATTTGGCATGGGGATAGTTGGGGTCCCGAGAAAAGCCAAAGGCTACTTTTTATCTCGGAAAAGCGTCTAGTTCCCGCAGGAGTGCGAAAACCGAATTCTACGCGGGCGAAGTCGCGGGCAGAAGCTAGTTACAAATAAAAGATACGAAAGAAAGGAAATGTAATAAATACATCACTGTCTGTTTCTGTATGTATAAACCGAACCGTTTTACTTTTGATCACTTTCACACATTCATGTGTAATTCTCAAAAGGTGAGACAGGACTAAAAAATTCAATTGAGAATATTGACCAAGTTTAGTTAGTTAATGATTAACAAAATGGTGATTTTGGGAGGCGGAACAGTTGTTCCAGTCCTATCAGTGGGAGGTAATAGGCTGCGGTGGTGGTGTTGGTACAAATAGTCTCACTTTAAAGTCCTTAATACCGGCACTGAGAACCATCGTAGGTCTAGCCTAGGCAATACGCCAGGGAACCAACTCCGGGAGCTGTACAATACGTGGAGTTCCACTTTAAACTATCCGTAGTGTGTTGCATTTTTATAACAGCTTTCAAGTTTCGAATAATAATGGCCAAGTTAAATTGAAAGGAGAAAACGTAATACTGTACGAGTATTTAATGTCAACAATTAAACTTTAATGGTTAAGAATAGACTTGATATAGCCGGGTTGAAATTTTGGTTTTCGTTTTTTTTTTGGATCTGTTTATTTATTTTTAGAACCTTATTGTTACCTAACATGGACATAAAATAACGTTTAAGTGTCATAATCATACATGGTCTCAAACTTTCGCGATACACACTCTTATTAAACACACTATCACCGGGACTTAATCGCGTAAAAACTATTTATATTTTACCTCGACGTTTACGATCGCGGCCGAAACGTCTAGGTAAAATATAAATAGCTTTTACGCGATTAAGTCCCGGTGATAGTGTGTCATAATCATGTTTATCTGTTGAATAGCTACGATGTCATAGACGGAGTTGAAGAGAATGTATCTCTAAAAAGGAGTAGAGAGATGAAGTCAGTAATAAATTGGTGTTTATAAGTTTACTAGTGTATCCGCATACAGATACACTGTTCTAACTTATAAACACCTCTCTTTTGGCGTCTGGGGATAATAAGAAGTAATGCTCTAAAACATCCGCCCGCTGTATTTTTTGCTATCATAAAAAGTGAGCCTGAAATGTGATGACAGTGCTTTTTCGGAGTTGCGGCTATAAATTGTCATATTTATTCAGCCAACTTCGCTTTTATTTCAGATTTACAATGTTGTAGGAAGCACTTACATTCACAAGGGATCCTTGGTCGTACAGAATTATCTTGTGCCGGCAGATTGCGATAATTTCCTTAGTGGCAATCTCTGGAAGCTGTGGGTTTGTCGAGTGAAGTAATGGCACTATTATAAGACAGTTATATCACAGTTTAAGAACTACTCTACATATACTACAGTATGTCAACGCCCTTGATCCGCCCTCGGGGTGAGAGAAGGGATGAAGAAAGAGCGGTCCCGAGCTGCATAGTATTATGCCACCGTACTATAGCCTATCCACGATAACGAGCTACTGTAGTAGCCTCTCTTGCATTTTTGTAAGCAGATGAAAAGGACAAAAAAGGGCAGTGGGCGTAATCAATGGCAAAATATTTTCGGACTTGCCCATACTGACCGAACTAAATGGATCATCCTGCATATTGCTAGATGAAAACCAAGGGTGGGCCGACTAACATTTAGCTTTAGGTTTAAATTATAATGACTTCGGCCCTACTATATAATGGAATGGAGGGCAAAGGTTTCTGCTACGTAATGTTGGTTAATCAGTATAAAGGCACTTTAATCTGGATATTAGCGTTTTCACTCTGTAACCAATAAAGTTCGTTTTAATAAAACACTTTTCAGTTTAAATGGGTACTGTGTTAATTTCCTTTTGCATTGATTAGCAAAGAAAGTAAGTAAATGGAGGTTAGGTTTTAATTTCCTTCATAGGCTAGCCAGAGCGGATTTTAAAGGTTTTCTACTACTACTTACTACTAGAGATCTTCTACTATCTAAAGTCCCGCGCCTTCACATTTAAAAACGCTTCAATGCATTTAAAAAGCACCACCAACACTCTCAACACATGTGTGCGAGCTGAGACAGCGATCAACAATGCGATGAGAGTATTGGTGGTGCTTTTTAAATAATAATTAAAAAAAATAAGCGTTTTGAAATGTAAAGGCGCGGGACTTTAGATAGTAGAATATCTCTACTACTACTACTACTACTACTACTACAGCCCATTTGATTTGAGTCTAACCACTAGGTCACCACGGCTTTTTGCAAAAGATCAGAACGGCAGCTCAAAAAAGATGAAACTACTCGTAAGATCTAGTGACTGTTGCGCGAATTCGTACGATGCGTATGGCACAGAGTCGGTACCAGAAGGTAGTAAGTGCATCAGTTTTTGGGGAGACATGATTATTAAGTTGAGTGCAATCCCTCAAGTCACTGCAGACACAAAGACAGCGTGAATTACATTCAACAAAACCCAGGTTCTGGTCTCTCATGGCTCAGAATATCTCGACGTACTTGTACTCAATTGAGATGTATCCAAACATCGTTTGCTGCAAATGGAGTATTCAAACAAACTCTTCCATTTGCTCGTTCAAACAAATTACGGCAATGTTTGAACTGCCGCAGATTAGACGGGACAATCCAATGCAAATATGTTATTACCTAAAGCAATTTTTCAAATCCAATTTTTAAAACGTTACGTGTTTTGGCATTAAATTGTCCCAAATGCCATAACGAATTTCGGTGTGAACGTTTTTATCAAACATTTGCAAATAGCGAACTAATTAAAAAGTTGAAACCGAGGCAGTTAGACATCCTAAGAGCTTCTTGGATTTAACTTAATTATAACAAGTTAGAAAATTATTTTGTAAATCATAAAGCACAAAAATAAATTAAGAACGGCAAACAAGTAGAAAACAAAATTAACGTCCTTCATAACGTAATTTGGGTGTCGTTTCTTGAAAAAAAAAACTTAAAAGTTTATTTTTGACAATTTAAGTTAAAGAATACCTAATTAACGTAAAAAATAAATTCTACTGTTCTTTCACGGTACTAAATATTTTTCGGAACTTCGTTAATTTTATCAGGTAAGAGTAGACTTTAGATTAATTATCAAGAATTAAGTTGAATAAATGATAGAATTTGAATCTAGATTCAAATTCAAATTCAATCATTTATTCAGCAAATTGGCCACATAGGGGCACTTTTACACGTCAGAAAAATAATTTACCAGCGCTTCCTAGACCCATTGCTTGAGAAGAAACGCTGCCACAAACTCAAGCAGAAGGCTTTTTTTCCACCTAGCACCACCAAATTTCCACATAGTTCCACAAATTTCCACAAGACACAAGAAAAATACAGACCGCGAAAGAAAGGGTGACAAAAATCTGTCTGCAAGCCTAAAAGCGACCTATTCCATAAAATGACGACGGTTTATTTCTTTACGGTGATGAGCTCATAAATAGCAGATTGTCTTCTAGTGTCATAAAAACATATGGTACAAAAATATCCCAGAGTAACTTCCTATTTTCTATTGTGATTCAATTCTAAGATTCTAATACTATTCGCCACTCTTTTACATACCTAAATGTATATTTTGGCATGCGTTTAATTTCATCTAGTTTTAGTGCGATTAGATACCTACCTATTGTAATGTTTTTGTAGGTATTATTCCTAAAATAACTCGAAATTTTCATAATATAAACAGATAAACAAACAAAAATTCTAAAAACTGTTGGAATGTGTTCTGTTATCGATTCTAAGTATCCCCAGCCAATTTTTTTTTCTCCCATATAAAGACTTTCGACCCTCTTTAGCTTCATTATATGCATAGATAGATAAAAGATAGATAGAAAGCAGGGTGACAATTTTAAGTTTTAGAAAATGTGGTTTACAAGTTTTCAGTTGGTTTTATATTTACTAGGATCCGAATCATAGTTTTTTTTTTAATGAGCACGACAGTGTGTATCTTATTTACTATCTGACTTATTTTGTCCTTTAATATCAGGTGTACACATAAATTTCGTACATTATCATTATCAACGTCCTAACACGTAATTTAAACATCGATTTCTCGGTACAGGGCACCGATTAGCGGCAGATTTTGTCGTCCGATACCTTTCTTAAGTTCGGTCGTTACTCTGTAGCTAATGGCAATGGCGTTTCGTGACTAAATCCATGAAATGGTTCGATCGCTTTGGTAAAATAAATAATAACGTAACTTGGAAAATAATCTCCGAATACCCCATCTCATTAACATTATCCATCGCCCATAAGCATGTCATTATGCCTATGCCCTTTGAATGAATGTGCGCCGCATTGTTCGGTGCCAATTGTCATGCCATGGCCATTAAGATTTATAATCATATCCCAAAGTCTTTTAAGGAAATGCCAATAAGAAAATTTTGATACAGTCTTTTTACATTGCTAATTAACAGTTGTTTTTACACCGTGAAAGAATTTTTAGAGCAATCAAAAACTGTAAATTTAATGTAATTAATAAGTATTTTTAGTTTTAAAATTATGATATTTTTTGCATGCTGAACGCAGCTAAGTGTGCGAACTGATAATAATAATATGTGACATCTTTGTAAATACTCACACTTACAGCAAATAAACTATTTCAGTCATTCATTTCATTCTGGTGTCTCTAGGCGGGTAACATAATATTACCTACTTTTTAACATAAAGTACTTTTCTTTTTAGAGTTCCGTACCTCAAAAGGAAAAAAACGGAATCCTTATAGGATCACTTCGTTGTCCGTCTGTCTGTCTGTCCGTCCGTCTGTCAAGACCATTTTTGGAAGGACCGCGTAGCGCTTTCAAGTTGAAATTTATACCAAATATTTATACGCGTAAGTCTACAGTCTATTTTTGGTTGTGAAAAAATCAAACTTATAAGTCAACGCGATCAAAAGATATGCCCGTTTATGTTGCTTATTTTGCGATTTCACAACGGAATCATATACCTATAGGGTACTTCCCGATGTCCTAAAGTCGTGAAAAAATGCATGCAATTACGTAATACAAACTTATTATTTGCGGTTGGTGCAGTAATCGTGTCTACTGCACTAACCGCAAATGATAAGTTTGTACGGAACCCTCGGTGCGCGAGTCCAACTCAGACTTGATCCGTTTTTTTTTTCATAAGTAAAATCATTTCATATTAGGTAATCAATCTGTTGCAGAGGTAACTTTACAATAGCTGCCTTGAGCAAAAACCGTCGGCACAATGCTTTACATTTAATGCTTTACCTGTACTGCAACATAGTGTCCGCCTGCAGTCAAACTGTATAAACAGTTTTGCAGGGTGATGTCTATATGTATGATCGCATTGTTGTTCAAATTCAAAATTCAATTCTAAATTCAATCATTTATTCAGCAAATTGGCCACATAGGGGCACTTTTACACGTCAGAAAAGAATTTACTAGCGCTTCCTAGACCCATTGCTTGAGAAGAATGAGTTGTATGCTTATTAATAATAAATAATAATAATGAAATTATATTATTAGTATAATGGGCGTTCCGACCGTTTTTTATATAAAACCATCAGTTTCAACTCAGCCTATCTTTTTAACAGCTATGGCATTTTCGAATGGCTTTTATTTCTGAGTAATTTAATATATCAGGATAATCGTCAGTTCGCAGAGCCGTTGGCTTCTAGTTCTGCTGCCAGTATTTTTTTTTCCACGCAACATTCTGACAAACGGGATACTGTATGGGATCACCCTGGTGACTGCGCCGCTTTTGTTTTTGGTGAATATTTTCCGCACTGTACCAGAATGTACAGTTATTTTTATGCTTAAAATAACGAAACAATGTATTGTCATGTACAGTCGACGTCAAAGAGATATTTACATTTTTGGACCTTGCAACGGAATAAGGTGAAGTAGGTGTAAACAATTAAACGTCTATTTGACGTCAACCGTACACCGTACACACATTGAGAGAATTAGATAAGGAGACAGGCAACATTCAATTTAGTTTGTTTGGTTATCTTATCATCTAGTCAGCCAAAATATCTTTCCTCACCAAACGTAACCATAACGTCTTGAAAATTGATGAACGCCGGCTGCGCCCCTGGGAAAACATACCTACCGCAATAGTAGCATTGTAGCGTTACGTAGCGTTGTAGCGTTCCGTGACGTTATCACTTTTTTTTTTATTGATATTGGGAAACAAACGACGAAAAATAACAAATATGACAATTTAAACTTAGGAAATAAAATCCAAAACAGGTTCCACTAATAGACTTACGAGTACCTATATCATTATAGTTGCTCAGACAAGACTTATTGACTGCCCGCGACTTCGCCCGCGTAGAATTCGGTTATCGCGTTCCCGCGGGAACTATGCGTTTTTACGGGATAAAAAGTAGCCGAAATCCTTTCCCGGGACCCCAACTATCTCCGTGCAAAATTTCATCTCAATCGGTTCAGCGGTTGAAGCGTGAAGAGGTAACAGACAGAGTTACTTTCGCATTTATAATATTAAAATATGGATTAAACTAAACTTAAATACCAAAAAAATTTTAAATAAAAAAATCAAAACCGCCTTCAAACTCCGACAGACTGCGATGTCAATGTCAAGTTCACTATATGATTATCATTTCTTTGGGTCGGTTCACTTGACACCGACTTCGCAGTCTATCGGAGTTTGAAGGCGGTTTTTATTTTTTTATTTAAAAATTTTTTTTCGGCTACAGTTTTTAAACATTACTATAGAAGTACATAAGAGTAACTCTGAAGTCCTCGAAATTGACACCAAAATCATCTACGTGCTAGCAAATTTGGAGGAGTTCCCTCATTTTCTCAAAGATCCCATCATCAAAACTGAACCAAATTAATATGGGCCCAACTTGGAAGTACCACCTTTCGAACAAAAAAAGAATCATCGAAATCGGTTCACGTTTACTATTTATTTTTGGTGAACATACATTAAATAAAAGATTCCGACGAATTGAGAACCTCCTCCTTTTTTTGAAGTGGGTTAAAAAGGTACATTATCGTCCGTAAACCGACTTTAGAGACAACCAATTGTTTTGTTACGAAGTTTGATTGTTCTACTTTCCTATTAAACGTAATTGATGGATTAAGTGATTCACTTGATGGCCTCACACTCGTAAACTCAAGACGTAAAAGATTGCAATTACTTACTTCAATTTTATAACGAAACCTCGTATAATAAAAACCGGCCAAGTGCGTGTCGGGCCACGCGCAAAGTATAGGGTTCCGAAGTTGATGATGCCCACAGTACATTTCTAAGACTTATTTAGCATCTTAGATAGCCTGTGGTATCCGCCCGACGCCCCTGCCACTCGAGCAAAATCATTGGCTTTTTAATCATTTCATAAATTGGTCGACTATAACTCGTAAATTTGTACAGCCTACTTAGCTGTGATAGTTTTCCTTTCAACTACGTTATATATGCCACAACCGTGATTTTTTTCAGCCATCCAAATACCACCATTTAGCTGGCAGGGGGGGGGAGGGGGACACTCGACTCTAACAAAAAATAGCACTTTAAAGCTTAATATTTCACAAACGCATCTCTTAATCTAAAAATGCTTTTAACAAACCTACAATATTTTCTTAAGACCTATTCAATATGCTACACCATGGGGTACGCAAGAAAAAAAAATTACATCCCCTCTTTACGAGTAGGGGAGGTACCCTGTAAAAAATATATTTCAAAATTTTATTGTACCACTTTGTCAGCGTATCTAATATGTATATTCATGCCAAATTACAGCTTTCTAGAACTAAGCATCTCCGAGCAATAGTGCGGACAGACGGACGGACGGACATGGCGAAACTCTAAGGGTTCCTTGTGGACTTCGGAACCCTAAAAAGTATATTTTGGTGCAAGTTGGCGCGAGCGAAAGCAAGCGCTAGGAACAAGTGAAAATGACGATTTCGCACGTGTACTTATCAAACGATATTTTTAAAACATTTGCGAAAAAAAAAGAATAAATAAATAAACAAACAGGATGGAGCTCAAAAAACTTTACGCACTAGTTCGCAAAAAACAACTAGGCACGCTTACTAGCTGTCAAAACACAAAAAACCGGCCAAGTGCGTGTCGGGCCACGCGCAAATTATAGGGTTCCGAAGTTGACGATGCCCACAGTACCTTTCTAAGACTTACTAGCATCTAGCTAGCCTGTGGTATGACGTGCCCGCCCGACGCCCCTGCCGCTCGAGAAAAATCATTGGCTTTTTAATCATTTCATAAGTTGGTCGACTATGACTCGTAAGTTTGTACAGCCTACTTAGCTGTGATAGTTTTCCTTTCAACTACGTTATATATGCCATAACCGTGATTTTTTTCAGCCATCCAAATACCACCATTTAGCTGGCAGGGGGGGGGGGGGGGGACACGTGACTCTAACAAAAAATAGCAGTTTAAAGCTTAATATTTCACAAACGCATCACTTAATCAAAAAATGGTTTTAACAAACCCACGATATTTTTTTAAGACCTATTCAACGATATGCCGCACCATGGGATACGCAAGAAAAAAAAATTACATCCCCACTTTACGAGTAGGGGAGGTACCCTATAAAAAAATATATTTCAACATTTTATTGTACCACTTTGTCAGCGTAACTAATATGTATATTCATGCCAAATTACAGCTTTCTAGAACTAAGCATCTCCGAGCAATAGTGCGGACAGACGGACGGACATGGCGAAACTATAAGGGTTCCTAGTGGACTTCGGAACCCTAAAAAGAACGACCGTTCGGAAATGACAATTTTTTGGCATGTTAAACAGGTATCGGAATGTTCACTTTTTGAGCACCTGTATTAAAAAGGTTATTTTCATCTTTAACACATTACAAGTTCAAGAAGCCTAAGGTGAATAATTATAAAGAAGGTTAGTTAAAAGGGTTAGTTATTTTTGGGTTGACTAGCTGCTGCCCGCGACTTCGTCCACGTGGAATTCGGTAATAATTCGCGCGCGAACTATTCATTTTCCGGGATAAAAAGCCTATACGTATGTTGACCAGTGTTACAAACTACACCTATACCAAATTTTGTTGCAATCCCTCCAGGTAGTTTTCGAGTTAAATCAGACAATTTTTCTAAAATCGTTATTTTGTGTTCAGTATCGTTTATATATAGTCCCCTCGACTTGATAGTTTCTTTTAATTTTCAAGTTTCAGACGCGACTTCTTCTACAGACTTTATATGTATGGGTTGATTAATGGGTTTGGAGGCTGTGGTGTCCAGTATTATAGGCACAATGGGTGTTCAATAAAACACAAGAATCAGCGAGTATACACACAACTCAGAGACACGTCTACGCCGCTCGCCCGCCGGAAGGGAAGTGAGCTGCAGGCGCCCTCTGGGTCGTGCATCACGTTTATTAATAGATTATTTATATACTTATGCAACAGAGACCACCGGGCGACATACAGTTTCAATTTATTTCTACCCGGTGGGGGAAGAAAGAAGAGGAAAAACGCGTCGCTTCGGCACCAGAGATAATATTTTCTGAAAATTGTCATTTTACACGCATACTTTGGTATCGTAGAAAGAAAAACCTTTCACACTTTTGTCAAAATGTAAATACTACTTAGTCTTAACTACTTACACCAAAGCTTCTTGTTTATAATTGTACACTTATTCACTGTGATATGAGCCTCTAATATCATTATGAAACAGTGATTTACAAATATCGTCAATTAAAATGTTCCGTTAACAAACCCAATCACGGCTCGGCTCTATGCAAATATTCATCGACCAAAAATTATTACCAAACCAATTAAGTAAACCGAGCAAGTCTGTTGCCGCTAATTGGATGTGGTTGCTACATTTTAAGCAAAAAAAAACTACTATTTTTGTCGCCACGACTCATCCACTAGTCTCGGTGCCCTGGGTTATTAAAAGTGTAGACATAAAGTACGAGTAACGCGACGGCCGAAAACAAAGCAACTCCCAAGGGCATTTAGCTCTATTCTACGGCCAAAATGTGTCGCCTGAAAAAAAAAACAAGTCTATTGGGGTTCAACTATGTTTACAAACTAAAATTACATACATACATACATTTTTTTTGAGAGCACTAAAAGAAACATAGGATGTACCTTTTATTATGCTTTAGAGTCCCAGTACGTTCCTTTCTACATACAAACGTAGTTACGTTTTATTTCGCAAACTACTTATCAGATTGGCACCAAATAGAAGTAATAGTGGAGCAGAGGTATTAGTATCCAAAATACACTTTGATTGTAATAAATATACTAATAAAGAAAAGGACCATTTTAGTTTCCTCCATACAAACTTCAAAATTCAGTTCTTTGGCTGTATTTTAATTGTGTTTTATTTTACCACGGCTTTTACTAATTTCAGACACACACAATAATGATTTTATTATTCGTACCAAATTTCGAGTCAATCTGTTTAGTAATTTGGGAATAAAAACGAAACTACGTTTTTATGAAAAGTTGAGAAACGCCGTGCGTACTGTAGCACTACCATGAGTTTACAGTGACCGTACTCGCTAGCGACTACGTAAACGATTTGTATGAAATTTTTTAGTTCAACGAGTGACCGCTAGGGGCGCTGTACTATTCTTCATACAAATCGTTTACGTAGTCGCTAGCGAGTACTGTCACTGTAAACTCATGGTATTCCTACTGGGGACTCTAATTACATGACTGCTGTAAACGGACGGTCGATAGGAAGCCCGTTTACGAGCAGAGGGTTTCGACGCCTATTTGACAAGCCGACAAATAGACGAAAGCGTGTTTCACTCTACAAGCATCGCGCCAAAGTGGTTGAATAAAAATCCTTCGAATGATATTAACTGTAAAATACACTAAACAGACTAAAAGCTTTCCGTCTGTACCAATTCACTTCATTGTTCATTAAAATAAAAATAAAAATTCATAAAGCTGTGGAAAATTTTCATGGTTATTATACCTACGTAAAATATTTAATGATGAATGACTAAATGAAATAATGATGATGATGAAAATTTAAATACGCATTTTACTATGCATTTTACAGGCAATAATTTATATTTTAATTTATATTTTCTTCTTAAAAGGAAGCCCTGTAAAACTTGCACGAAATGGATGCAACAAGCGTAAACTTTAGTGTGATGCGCCAATTACGTTTCAACGTTCTGGCCGGTATTACTCGCTTCGTTTTAATTTGTAAGCTATAACTAAGTGAATTAAACAAGTGTTGTAAAATAATTTTACGTCACACCAGGCCGAGAAGCGGGATTTACCGCCCTCGGGCGCGACGGAAAATCCCTCTTCACGGCCAGGTGGTGACGTAAAATCGTATACTCACCACGGGCGGTCGTAAAGAAAGCCTCAGACCGCTCGATTATAGCCCTCGCCTCCAGCTCGGGCCTCAACTACCCGCGATCTGAGACTTTCTATACTTTACCGCCCTAGGTCTGTAATGTACTATAATCTTATTAGTAGCTGGCAGTATTTTTTATTCTATTGTCCAGTAACATTTAGTAGGTATACAAATAACCTATTCCATTGAATTACTTCACAAAAAAGCCTTTGAATTGGATGATTTGACACTCACTTTGGCTTTTTAGGATTCCGTAGCCAAATATCAAAAACTGAACTTGTAATTTTGTCACGTCCGTCTCTGTCAGGCCATTTTATTCGGACTTCGGAGACTATGAGTACTGTATGGTTGAAATTTGGGAGTTAGGTGCGTACTATGAACCGCGACAAAATTATAGCTACGTTTTTGAGAACATATCTAAATATATAAAAGAAGAAACTGACTGATTGACTGACTGACTGACTGACATATCAACGCAGAACCGAAACTACTGGTCCTAGAGAGCTGAAATTTGGCATGCAGGTTCCTTGGGGAGCGTAGGGGAGCACTAAGAAAGGACTTCCCGAAATTCCCACGGGAACGGGAAAAAATGTTTTTTTTTACATTTTAAGGCGCGTACGTAGTCGCGGGGATCATCGTAGAGAGCTGAAATTTAGCATGCAGGTTCCTTGGGGAGCGTAGGGGAGCACTAAGAAAGGACTTCCCGAAATTCCTACGAGAACGGGAAAAAATGAGTTTATTACATTTTAAGGCGCGTACCTAGTCGCGGGGATTATCGTAGAGAGATGAAATTTGGCATGCAGGTTCCTTTGGGAGCGTAGGGGAGCACTATATATTAAAGGATTTCCCAATATTCTGAATACTGAATACTGAATATCAACGCAGAGCCGAAAATACTGGTCGTAGAGAGCTGAAATTTGGCATACAGGTTCCTTAAGGAGCGTAGGGGAACACTAAGAAAGGATTTCCCGTAATTCTTACGGGAACGGGGAAAAAAAGGATCTTTACATTTAAATTTTTAGGCGCGTACGAAGTCGCGGGAAACATTGTAAGAATCTGAAATTTGGCATGCTGGTTCCTTAGGGAGCGTAGGGGAGCACTAAGAAAGGACTTCCCGAAATTCCCACGGGAACGGGAAAAATGGGATTTTTACATTTTAATGTTTAGGCGCGTACGAAGTCGCGGGAATCATCGTAGAGCTGAAATTTGGCATGCAGGTTCCTTGGGGAGCGTAGGGGAGCACTAAGAAAGGATTTCCCGAAATTCCCACGGGAACGGGAAAAAATGGGATTTTTACATTTTAATGTTTAGGTGCGTACGAAGTCGCGGGGTAAAGATAGTAGGTATTATTTTAGGCAGGTCCTCCATACAAACATGGATGAAAAAATATATATTTAAGAGTGCCCCGGCGTAAGCCTTGTGTGATTTGGATAAGTCTTTATAAATGATATGGATGGGGGTTCCTAAATAAGTTTTTTACTTATGCCAATATTTTGTGAGACATTCTCATCTAAAGTTGTAAAAAGTGTCACCCCCTCCCCCCTAACATTTGAACAGTGCATTTTTTTAAACCTTTCGAATAAAAATAAAAAAAGTTTTGCAGTTTTTGACACATGGGATAATTTCGGTAATGAAGGTCTGCCTCTGACGATGGGAACCCTTTATAACTGAGTCTAGGCTCTTTTTGACTTAAGTTCATTTCTAAACTTTTTGCGTAGGTATGAGGTTTTTTTACAACCTATTTGCGTCCTACTGCTGGGCACAGGCGTCCCCTCATCATGAGAGGGTTTGGGCTATAGTCCCGACGCGGGCCCAGTGCGTATTGGGGACTTCACACACATCTTTGAATTACTTAGCAGATGCGTGCAAGTTTCCTCACGATGTATTCCTTCACCGAAAAGCTCAGTGTTAAATTCATATTGAATTTCGCACATAAATATTTTTGCGCACGTAAGTATAAACCTTAGAGGTGCGAGCCGGCATCGAATCCCCGACCCTCGATTTTTTTTAATATGTATATTCCATTTCTACACATAATTAAAATGCTTTTCCTTTAAACGTGTCAAAAATAAGAGTTCCTACTGTTCATCTTTGCCCCCAAATTTCGTCACAATGAGCCGGTTAATTTCTCAGACGCGTATTTATGAGGGAGTCGGCGACAATAATAGCTACACGTGGCAAATCACGACTTCGCAGCGGCAAACACCTACGTGTTACCTACTCGCTACCTTTGAAGGTAGGCAAACAACAGGCTTGTTACCACCCGGCAGTAGAACGATGTTATTAACGGTTCAGGACCTGTTTGAAAATGAAGTAAATGTACGGCAATAATTGTTGAAGATTTTGTTGAAGGTTTGATAATAAACGCAGAAAGAATAGTAAAGTATCCGTTTTTATTTAAAATCTATGGTAATTTTAATTTTATTTGCCATAAGATGTAAGTACAGTCGAGTTCACCAATATGTACACACTTTCGCACCTTACCAAGTTGTAATAAGGTCCAAAAGGTACACATATGAATGAACTCGACTGTACCTATATATATTTGTTTTAAGACAAGTAGGTATGTACCTACACTTAGTATATTCGGTGACGCAAGTGTAAGATATATATGACCTAATTGGGAACCCTGTCTGTTGTAGTCAGGTATGTCGTTATGTAAGTTTATCTACATTCATATTATAAATCCTCAATGATGCGTTCAAAAATCGGTAGCAATGACATCCGTTATGACCGCGAGTTCTGTCAAAGCCAATTTTCTATCTGTGGTCATACAGTAAAATTCAGTTTAATAAATCGAATTTGATGGTGTGTTGACGTTCAAATTTCGAACATCTTCGAACAGCAATGCCCGCTTATATTCTTCAGTCAGGCCGAACGAAAGTTTGTTCCAAATTCAAATGTCGGCACTATTTAGTCTATGATTTTTGAAAATCAAATGTGAAACACTGACGTAGTTACCTATTCGAATAGCCGCCATTTTGGGCAGATTTTGAAGCATCTTAGAGAATTTATAAAATGAGTGTAGATAAAGTTGTGCATACAACTGTACATAATTATGCCTTAAAACACTCGTGCTTATTATGAAAGAATATAAGACCCCACTCGTGTTTCTTAGACCTTTATTATGTAGCAGTTACATAAACTACTAATATTCGGCGGCGCAACACAAAAGAGCACAACATTATTTAGCATTGTTAGTTTGAATGGTGATATGCTAAAAGACGAACGATATTTTCTTGCATTAAAGTCTGTGAGAAAAAAGAAAACTGATAACAAAATAAGTGTCAGTAATTAAAATTGTGAAACAAGCGGTCCGTATATTGCAATGCAATAAAGGAAGTTATTATTCATAAAAAATATCCATTTAACAATGTCAAGATTAACTTTCAATAAGCGAGTGATTAATTCGTTTCTTCCCGCAGTGACGGCCTCCCCTAAAATAATTAAGGACAACGCCGTAAAGAAACGGGAAAAGGAATTTCAATATGTACCTACCTACCTATTCATTTATAGGTAGGTACGCTTTTTCATTAAATGCTGCAATATAAATTGTCATTTTATTTGTGAAATGGTATAGTGAAAAAATTTCAAATTGAACACGAATTTCAGAATTTCAGGCCATCAATTAGTGGAAGACTTTTCCCGATTATTCTTTTTAATAACAGAAACCATACAATTAGGTACTTTTACATAGACGTAAATAATATAGACCCGGTCTAACGTACACGTAATATGTCCCCACTTCCACGGTGTCCAATCCAAAGTTCTGTCACCGAGCGTGCGTGACAATAAGCGTTTTTTAAAAAACTTTTTTCGAAACTGTTTCTCAGTATCTAAAAACTCGTCTCGTTGTTGGAAAAATGTGACCCAGCTTTAATGTCACGATACAAGTGTAACTTTGGATTGGACACCAATGAAGTGGGGAAACATGACATGTATCTACGTTAGGCCGGGTCCATACGAAGTATTATTTATGTCTATGTACTTTTATCTTATTCAATTTCCGGATTGCAGAATACAACGCATTACAAACACATGTTTTCAACTCGTGAAACGAGTTTATTAAATAAATAACAAAGTTCTTGCTCCTCGGAGTTTACTTCGAGTTCCAGCATGCAGATAACAAACGAGACTGCTGACATTTTCAACAGAACAACGAAACTTTTGTGTTGGCGGGTGCTGGATGAACAAGCAACGCTGAAAACCGAGCACCTCTTGTAATTTACGTGTCAAATAGAGAATTATTAATTCTCTTAAAAATAATTAGCAAATATACCTATTATAAACGTAAGTAGGCTTCAAGATAATGATAAGCTCGCCTTTAGAACCTATACATAACAACAGCAACGACAACAACAATACTCTTTATCGAACACCATATTATACAAAATACAGGAAACACAGAAAGACATAATTATATCTCTGTAATTGTTAACTGTATTTTTGGACTTTTTTGTACAATAAAAAGTAATCTTACCCTAATTTTGATAATAATTTACCCTAGTTCCTATTTGACCCTAGTTCTTCTAGTTGTAGTTAACTAAACAAGAACGTGAACTTTTTATAAAAAGTTTTTAAAATAAGACTTGTTGTGCCCCGTGACTTCGTCTACCTACGTGGAATATAAAATTGCCGATTTTAAACGAACATAGATTTTAAGTAATTAGCTCCGAATGATGCTCTGTCTACCATTGAAAACAGCACTCAAATTAGTCCAGTAACCCAGTTACCTCTAACAAACAGACAGACAGCTAGAAAGAGACAGAAAAAATCCTTTTGTTATAGTATACAGAAAGGGGTTTCTTTTCAATAAGAAATTCCGAAAAATCCTCATGTTTATGTGAATATTGTTTATTGTACTGGTAAATTGATAAAATATGAGGTGACATGCGTGTAACCCAGTGGAAAAGCCAAGTGAACTGAAAATCTTTAAGCTCAGCCTCTCGCATGATTTGTTTTAAAATTGGCAAGTGAAGAGGGTTCTGACCATTGACCTATAATAAGTAATAACATATGGACGAACAGTGGCTAACAGAATATGTCAAAATATATGGAGCGTAAATACGTTCCAATATGCTAATAACGCCACTTTATAACGAAGGCCAAACGACTGCCCGAGCTGTTCAGGCACCCGTTTTGACGGAGCCATTTTTCTCCGGCTGATTGTGAATCCTTACCTGTAATAGATCAATGGTTCTGACAATTGACTGTTTTTTTTTAATAAATATTAGAAATCGTCAATCAATTCATGTTTACGTTTAATTAATAGGTACATTCTATACTAATAATAAGGGTACGTTCAGATGACAAGCGTTCAACGCGCGTTGAACGCGCGCTAATCTTTTGTTTAGTGTTCACATGATACGCGCTTGCCAGGCGTTGAACGCGCATTGCCGCGGCCCGTCTCTTTAAATTCCTATCTGAATAATCGCTACTTGTCATGTCCCATATCGCAGGATGTTTCTCTATTTCATCATCATCATCATCATTTCAGCCGAAAGACGTACACTGCTGGACATAGGCCTCCCCCAAGGCTCGCCACTCAGACCGGTCCTGTGCTACTTGCTTCCACCGGTTTTCCGCGACCTTCACGAGGTCGTCGCTCCATCTTGTTGGAGGCAGCTCGTCTCCCGGTTCGCGGGCGCCACTCGAGAACTTTCCGGCCCCATCGGCCATCAGTCCTGCGAGCAATGTGCCCCGCCCACTGCCACTTAAGGCTCGCAATTCTTCGGGCTATGTCGGTGACCCTAGTTCTACTGCGGATATCCTCATTTCTGATTCTATCACGCAGAGAAACCCCGAGCATAGCCCTCTCCATTGCCCTCTGAGTGACTTTGAGCCTTATTATGAGGCCCATCGTAAGCGCCCACGTCTCGGAACCATAAGTCATCACTGGCAACACACACTGGTCGAAGACTTTCGACTTGAGACACTGCGGTAATTTGGACGAAAAGACACTGCGAAGCTTCCCGAACGCTGCCCAGCCGAGTCGGATTCGACGATTGACCTCTTTCTCGAAGTTGGACCTACCTAACTGGACTGTTTGTCCCAGGTATACATAATGGTCAACAACTTCGAGCGCAGAGCCTCCGATTATTACGGGAGTTGGCACAACATGGACATTAGACATAATTTTCGTCTTGTCCATGTTCATTTTAAGACCAACTCGATCGGAAACTCTGCTGAGGTCAGCGAGCATAATACTGAGGTCCTCCATGGTCTCAGCCATGACTACAATATCGTCGGCAAATCGAAGGTGAGAGATGTACTCGCCATTAACATTGATGCCTCGACTTTTCCAGTCCAGCACCTTGAAAGCATCCTCCAATGCAACGGTGAACAGCTTCGGAGAGATCACATCTCCTTGTCTGACTCCCCTCTGCAGTGGAATGGGCTTCGTGGTCTGGTCCTGTAGTCGGACGGACATGGTGGCATTTTCGTACAAACACTTCAACACTTCGATGTACCGGTAGTCAACTTGGCACCTCTGGAGAGACTGCAGCACAGCCCAAGTCTCGATCGAATCGAAGGCTTTCTCGTAGTCCACAAATGCAAGGCAAAGGGGGAGGTTATACTCTTCGGTCTTCTGTACAACCTGCCGCAACGCATGTATGTGGTCTACGGTACTATAGCCCTTTCGGAAACCGGCTTGTTCGGGAGGCTGGAATTCGTCAAACCTGCGCGCGAGACGGTTCGTAATGACTCTCGAAAACAGCTTGTAAACATGGCTCAGAAGTGAGATGGGTCTATAATTCTTCAACAAGGTGTTATCACCTTTTTTGAAGAAGAGCACCACCACACTTCTGTTCCATGCTCGCGGCGTTCTCCCTTCATGAATGACGGAATTAAACAACGTCTGAAGGGCCTTAAGGACTGGTTTACCACCCGCCTTCAGGAGTTCGGCTGTAATTCCGTCGTCACCAGGGGCTTTGTCGTTCTTAAGCTGTTTGAGAGCCATACTAATCTCGTACAGGCTGACGTCCGGGATATCTTCGGTATAGTGTCGGGTTAATCCTGATCCAATGATCCTGCCGTCTTCGGTCTTCAGCTTTGTCAATTGGCTTTGGCCAATAGACAGATCTTTGGCAAACACCTTCGAGCCTCTGTTACGCTCAATAGCCTTTTCAATACTGTTGGTATTGAATCGGCGTACATCACGCTTCAGAGACTTTGAGATCCGTCTATTGAGCTGCCGATAATGACAAGCGTCACCTGAAGACTGCAGAATCATTTTACGTCTCACCTCCATGAGCTTAAGGGTTGGGTCTGAGATTTTCTTGGTTCTTATACGGCGGGTCTTGAAGAACTTAGACCCAACCGTATGAACAGCTATAACGACGGGTTTGTGGAAGCTGTTCTCTATTTCGTCTATAAATAATTCCGTATTAAAAGCTTCGGTTTCCATTTCGGACGATTTATTTTTGGTGAACATACATAAAAATTCCGTCGAAGCTTAGGAGGCTTAGGAGGTTCTCAAACCTCCTAAGCCGTGGTGGCCTAGTGGTGGGACGTAAGTAGGCTGTAGTAGTAGAGAACCTCCTCCTTTTTTGGAAGTCGAACTTAATTATGAAAATATTGTAAATGCGAAAATAACTCTGTCGGTGCATTGTCTCAAACTTTCGCGATACACACTCATATTAAACACACTACACTAATCGCGTAAAAAAACAATTTATATTTTACCTCGACGTTTCGTCCGCGTCGCAGCGGCCGTGGTCACGAAATGACTGAAATGACGGTATCAGCATATTATTCTTGTCGCGCGGGTGGTTCGAACTACCCGCACTTGATTTTTATTAATGTCACTCGGAATTTCAACAGGCCATCACACAACACTAACAATGTCCGCAGATTTTTCCGAAGGGGCATCGCTTACACTTGCTGATCACTGGATTCCACGACGTCGATAACTTGAAACCATCCTCCCTATTGAAGTTAGGATGTTTTTTGATTTCCACCGCTTCACGTACCGTTCTTGAGTAGAAATGACGTTCAGTGGAATGAATCTTGGGTTTATGTAATTCTATCTAGTGATTTGGACCCGATTCCAGCAAATGCTCAGCAACGGCAGATTTATTCACCTGGCGATTTTTAACAGCTGCGATATGTTCTTTGACCCTTTCCGCGATGGTCCGCTTCGTCTGACCTATATAGGAACTACTGCAACTGCAGTCTATCTTATTTATACACGCCTGGCGCCTAATAGGGAATGACTCTGTCGGTTTGTTGGTAACGTCTTCACGCTTAAACCACTGGACCAATAAAATTTAGATGATGGTTTGGTCCCCGCCGGAAGTGATGACCGAATTCCATCGAAATCGCGGCCCGTAACTAGTATAATTGGTACGAGTGAATGCCTCCGGACTATTTCAATAACCTTGCGCCACCTACCTTCGGGATTCCCCGGCATTCCGCCGCGCCCTCCGCTCACGAAATAGTTCCCTGAAAATTCAATTTCAATGGCACTGAATTAGCATAAAACTTCCGTCCCTATACACATGACGTGCATGTGCCACTATGCGGGCCAACGATTCACTCACCATCTCCGGATGAAACAAATGACGGTAAGGCGAGTTGGGCGCGAATTGCGCGCGGGCGAGATTCAAGCGGGTTAGGATATGGTAGTTCAGCCATATTATGAAGAATTCTTGAAGTAAATATGGACCTCGTGAAGGTCGCGGGAAACCGGTGGAAGCAAGTAGCACAGGACCGGTCTGATTGGCGAGCCTTGGGGGAGGCCTATGTCCAGCAGTGGACGTCTTTTGGCTGAAATGATGATGATGATGATGAAATATGGGAAAGGATACTGTAGGCATTTATTTTCGTGGCATCCATGCTAATACAATACTTACATAATAAATACGAAATTACTCGTAACTCTTTCTCTTTATGCCTGTCGTCCTCTTGAAACCCTTAAGCTGTACCGATTTAGAAGAATTTCCTTATGGAGTTAGTTAGAATCCCGGGGACTTAGGCTACTTTTTATCTGTAAAAAAAATATCATCATAACTGTTTTTACGGGAACTTATAGCTGACCATTTAGTTTCAGGTATTTTAATATTACGTGATAATATGCCATACACTCTAGAGGTTACTTAGCCAATACAACTGTTAGTACAATCAGGTACAATCCTGCAATAATTTGTTCACCTTAAAAGAAGGAAAAAATACGATAAGGTACTAAGAGGTAAAGCACGACACAACTTAGAAGGCGCGCGGTGAAGCACTTAAGCCGTTGATGCAGAGTATATTTTTGCTTAATCCACGCGCCTTCTAAGTTGTGTAAACCTGTATCTCTGTAAATAGTACTTATTTGACTTGGTACTTACTTGAGTACAGGCAGCCGTGGTGGCATAGTGGTTCGACCTACCGCCTCTCATGCAGAGGGTCGGGGGTTCGATTCCGGCTCGCAATTCTAAGTTTACTTATGAGCGAAATTCAATTTGAATTTACCACTAGCTTTTCGGTGAAGGAAAACATCGTGAGGAAACCTGCACGCATCTGCGAAGTAATTTAAAGATGTGTGTGAAGTCCCCAATCCGCACTGGGCCCGCGTGGGGACTATAGCCCAAACCCTCTCGTGATGAGAGGAGGCCTGTGCCCAGCAGTGGGACGCAAATAGGTTGTAGTAGTAGTAGAAGTAGGTACTTGAGTAAGTGTAGTTTGATTAATGTCTTGAAATTGTATACGATTTCATCGTAAAGCTCATGAATAGGTGCGATCGATACAGACTTACTGAAGGCAATAATTGTGATAAATGTAAGTAGTCATTAGTTATGTTTACGTCTTAATTCAAAGCTTTTTGTATAAACCTATGATTAAGACCTTTCGCAAATATTGCTTACTTTAACCTTATTCGTAATGGCCTCATTTTTCATGTAAATTAGAAATGAAAAAATGACTTTTGAAAAATCTTTATTACCTACCTTTTCTTTTAATTAAACAAATATGCAAATGACAGCCTGAATATAGCTTAAAGACTTATCTAAGCTTTCTTAAACAAGTTATTTAAAGACGAGCACCGTTCACAAACAGAACGAAAAACACATAGAATATAACGTTTAACGTGCAAAAGTTTTAAATTGTTTAAACTGAAATACTTATAAACTGAGTAGGTAACAATCCTTGATATTTCACAAGAAATAAGGAAAATAAAAATGTATTTATGTGCAAATTGTACGTACCGCCATGAATTTATACAAGGTACTTTTTATTAGATATTTGATGAAGTAGCTATGGAGGTAGTAATTTTACATTTAACTTTACTGTGCTCGCTAAAGACGTCGTAAAATTAGCAAGCAAGCAAAAATAAAAAATACCTTAGTCATTAAATTCGTTCAAACATTTGCTCACCTTAAAGCGACGGTAAAGTGTCACAGGGCTATTTACGCACAAACACACATTCACAATTTAATGACGTCACGGGCGTGTTTAAACGACTGCCTTCAAAGGGCACGAGGAAAATAAATAGTCACTGTAGATTAAGATGTCTATTCTTATACTACCTGGCTCGGCAGTAGAATTAACTCTACGGCAGAGCCAGTATACAAATTAATCGGTTTAAAAATAATCATTAGCTTTAAATATATTACTAAGTCAAACATTTTAAGCGAGAGACCTCATCATGTTCTTATTGACATGTATTAATGAACTCTTTTATACATGATGTATTTCATTATTTATTGACATTTTGAGACTGTCGACGTCTATGGAATTTATATTTATTTGTCAATGGAGGCCATCTCCATGTTTTTTTTTTCTGGACCCTTGGAGACTATACATCTCTAAGATCTTAGATTTAAGTTTAAGTTAGGAACTATACATCCCTTCAATGTAATTTTAGTACGTACCTATATGTATATTTTTAACATGTAATGTAAATTTTGTAATTATGTGGAATGTTGGAAAAAGGCCTTCTACTTGAGTTTGTTGCGGCGCTTCTTCTAGCAAGCGCTGGTAAATTCTTTTTCTGACGTGTAAAAGTGCCCCTATGTGGCCAATTTACTGAATAAATGTTTGAATTGAATTGACAAAAATAGACTGCAACACGTGGATTCTTTAAAATTTTGAACGTTTTACACTGAAAATAGCTGTTATCTGGATAAATAACACTAGTCAAAGGTTGTAATACTAAGGTTGTAAATTATCAATGGCTAAAAACTCGAAAGCTACTGGACCGATTTGGCTGATTCGTTTTTTGCCGTCTTTGATAGTATTCAGGGAAGGTTTGTATTCTGTAGTAGGTTCACACGTGTAAAGCCGGTGCAGGCTGATAATCGAATCCTACTAATATTATAAACGCGAGTTTGTAAGTATGGATGGATGTTAGTTACTCTTTCACGTAAAAACTACTGAATGGATTTTAATGAAAATTTACAATAATATAGCTTATACATCAGAATAACACATAGGCTACAATTTATAAAGATATTGTGCATATAAGCTACTCAAATTACTAATCCTGCGCAGACGAAGTCGCGGGCACCAGCTAGTATTATAATAACATTCCTAGAGCTTAGTGAAAAATATTTGTTGTTCTTAAACAAGTATCTACAGTAAGTGAAAACCGCACGACGTAGCGATACAGTCTTGTATAATAAGATTCTGTGATACAGTCCCGAAGCCTAGCGGGCAAATCAATTGAAGTAGGAGTGGAAACTGTTTGCCAAGAAAGTCCGTTGCAGCTTCTGTTGTTCATGTAGCTGAGGCACCGGCTGCAAAACATGCTAAGATCACGGAGAAAGAATCAAGGGAAAAAAATACAAAGAGGGTTTAATTTATCGTATGATTAGACGTACTGTGAGCGTATTGACAAAGAAGATAAATGAGCTTAGCAACAAGATAGGAAATAGAGGAGTCTTTAAACTTGGTTGATAATTGGTAACAGTGTTTCAGTTGGAGGATAGGAACGGTCTTTGTCTACGGGGTCGTGTACATTTGAGTTTAAACATGGATGCATGTTCGTCGAATATATATAGCATAGGGCTTGCGACCCAGAGGAGTGTGTATGTGCTATTGATGATGATATACTATATTTGAAAGGTAATTTGTCATCCTATCTGTCCATCTGTTTGTAGGAGCTGGCATTCAGAAGTACTGAGTCGGTTTGGATACGATTTTGAGGGTATTTAGTCTTCATTTGAGACTGTATGTAGTCTGTGTTTGGTTGGAATCCGATGTCGGAGAGGAAAGTTGTAATCAATTGAGTTTTACACACGGAGTCACGGAGCTCAGCTAGTCGAATTATATTGGCGGAACCCGGCAAGTGTGTACATTGTAAGAAAAGTTCTAAAAGGCAATAGAGGGCAATTAAAGATGTGTGGTAGACCTCAAATCAGCAATTTTGAGAATTCTTTTCTGTCTGTCTGTCTGTTTGTTGGAGTTGAATTCTGGAAGTATTGAGTCGATATGAGTGTAGTTTCCGTGGGTAGATGGTGCGTTGTTAGGAGCTGTGTATGTGCTATGTTTGATTAATTTTCAAATAAAAGTTAACGTCATTTTTGTGTTCCACGCGAGCGGGGTCGAGGGACACAGCTAGATATCTATCAAATCAAATGGAGGAAAACTAAAAGTTGGGTTGAAATGTTGAGTGTAAGAGTTGTTTCAGTGAGAGATTTGTTACGGATGGGTAAGGGTTTGTTTATAATAAATGGTGATGGGAGGGGGGACTTAAAAGTTTATTAACTTACTGCATCTCGTAGCCTCTTCTTCGATTGAAGCTTTAACAAATTTGTAATTTTTAGCTTTAGGACATTCTCAGAGATTTTCCATTTATAGTTTGCTTGCAGATTGTTCAGAACTTTCTTCCTACATTTTTCCTTGAATGATCGTTTTACGGTTAGCGTAAAGATCAGCCTAGCACAACTGATTTTTCCTTGATGGATTTTCAAATCCTTGTGAAAATTATATTTATTCAAGACCAAAATATTAAAAGCTTGAAATCAGAGTTCTAGTTGAGTTCATTAGTTATTTGGTTTAAAAACACATTACACTACAAAAAAAAAAAAAAAAACAAAAAAAAAAACAATCAAGGGAAAAATGCTAACTAGCTGTTGAAAAAAATATTTGTGATTTAGAAAGGTTTGAAATAATTTCCTTCAGTTAAATTTTACGTAAATTATTTGGGGTCGAGCTGTAACAGAACAGACTGCTTTAAGCTGTATGTTACATCACAAATATTTTAGATTTCTTAAGGAATAGATAAAGTCTTCTTATTATTATTTGAATACTAGCTTCTCCCCGCAACATCGCCTGCGAGGAAGTCGGTTGTCGCGCTTCCGCGGGAGCTATGCGTTTTTCCGGGATGAAAAGTACCTTATGTTTTTTCCTTGGGACTTCAACTGTTTCCGTTTCAAGTTTCGTCCAAATTGTTTCAGCGGTTGAGGCGTGAAGAGGTAACAGACAGTCAGAAAGACAGACGGATCGATCGACAGACAGAGTTACTTTCGCATTTATAATATTAATATGGATTTGTAGTTTAGTTAACTTGAGTCGAGACTTCCACCTCCTCCACAGCAGACTCAGAGTGATTCGAGACTTCGCGCGCGTTTTGAATTGCCTTTCGGATGCGTGCGGGTTTCTTTATGGTGTTTACTTTCATCGAAGAGCGAGATGGCCCTTCTGTTGGCCTCATGAAGTTGAATTTTGCACATAAGTGATATTCGAGGAGCAGACCGGAAAAGAGTCTATGATCTTCTGCATGAGAGGAGGAAGGACGAACTACTGGGATACTATGACTTATTGATATTGCTTATGTGGAGTTTGGAAGACTTGATTGCGCGGAAATCTTGCATTTTCCAAGGATGGAAAATAGTCTATGTTACTCTCAGAGTTCTCAGGTATATTTATACCAAGTTTCATTAAAATCTGTTCAGCCATTTTGGCGTAAATTAATGAGGCGAACGCGGCGAACGGAGCGAACGCGGCGAACGAAGCGAACGCAGCGAACGGAACGGTTTCTCTCGATTACGCGGATGCCTTACATTTTCCAAGGATGAATTATAGACTATGTTTCTCCTAGAGTTCGAAGGTATATTTATACCAAGTTTCATTAAAATCTGTTCAGCCATTTCGGCGTAATTTAACAAGGCGAACGTGGCGAACGGAGCGAACGCGGCGAACGAAGCGAACGCAGCGAACGGAACGGTTTCTCTCAAATACGCGGATACTTTACATTTTCCAAGGATGAGCTATAGTCTATGTTACTCTCGGGGTTCCAAGGTATTTTTATACCAAGTTTCATTAAAATCTGTACAGCCATTTCGGCGTAATTTAACAAGGCGAACGAAGCGAACGGAGCGAACGCGGCGAACGAGGCGAACGTGGCGAACGGAGCGAATGCGGCGAATGAAGCGAACGCAGCGAACGGAACGGTTTCTCTTGATTACGCAGATTCTCTACATTTTCCAAGGATGAGCTATAGTCTATGTTTCACCCAGGGTTCGGAGGTATATATATACCAAGTTTCATTAAAATCTGTTCAGCCATTTCGGCGTAATTTAACAAGGCGAACGAAGCGAACGAGGCGAACGTGGCGAACGGAATTTAGTATAAATAGCGGTGGATTTTGATTGACAGGAGTTTAGTTTTTACTTGGTCTTCGTATGGGAAGCATCTCCCTTGTATCGTTTTAGAGTGCAGTATTTCCTTATATTTTATTGTATTTCTGTGTATTAATGTGATTGTTTCAGATGGATTGATGGAGCAAGGGTTTAGCATTCAGTTCAGTTGGAACATGCGAACCATAGTAAATGTAAATGTCATAACAAAATGGATTTTGCCTTATGTTGTTGTTTTGCAATAGGGATGGCGTAGTCCGGGCCTACAGTTGGAATGGAAACTGACTGTGACAACGAAGTTCCTCCTAAGGCTGCGGCTCCATTGAGGCGGAGACGAGCGGAGACGTGTAAAATCAACCAATCAGGATACAGCTCGATGCCATGGCTGCGCCTCAGCCCCGATATGATTGGTTGATTTCGCACGTCTCCGCTCGTCTCCGCCTCAATGGAGCCGCAGCCTAAAACTCATCCGTTTGAGTTCCCCAAGATGTGGCTCTTTTGGGGCATGATTGCTATGAATGATAACCATGGGTTATTATGAATCGCAACTCATGAGATCTTCCACACACGGTGGAGTACTGGACAGTATGCGGGGTCTAGACAGTGATTCTCTCAACTGTACTTGCTTGCCGTGGTCCCTCTTTATCTATATATTTATTTATTCGCACAACATAAGTAGGGAATCCTGTGGCCCCTCTTCTCTCCCAACCCTCTCGGTTGCTGTGGGGGCCTAACGCCATTTCAGCGGCACAACACCGGGTGATAGTGTCAGGTTCTTTAGAGGTAACCCGAACCTCGCACCGAATAGCCTTATATCAGCTTAGAAACTTAACATTGCACTGAGTTAAGTTACATCACACATCACACGTTTAAAAGTAAATGTGAGGCGCGGCGTGGCCTCTAGCTTTGCAAACATTAGCCTAGGGTATCAGGGAACTATGTGTAGGATACGGAATCTTCATTAACTACTACAATTCTTCATTAACCTAATCTTCAAAGCATAAAGGTAGTTTACCTTTTGCAGATTCTCATCTAGTGGAAAGATTTTTAACTGAGGATCAATAATAATAAATAGTAATCAAAGTTTTGGTTTATTATGATTTGTTTGTACGCAAAATAAGTACACGAATCTTCAAGTATATTTTTATCAATTGATCGAGTCATACTGGGTCATATGTACCTTCTCAATCCCTGTCTTGGTCGCTCGAAATCAGACATATTGATCGACAGAGTCACTGACTAATCATTTGTTATTATATGCTAATAACCTCAGTCATAATGTATCAGAACTAAAAGGAAAACATTTCCTTATAGAAAGACAAGTGTCTACTTACTTCAGTTAGAAAACTTGAAGCTAAAACTGAGAATAAATATATCTGCTGACCAATTTTGATTTTTAACTAATTATTTTATATAAGCTCAAAATGGCTTTTAAATAAAGAATTTAGCTGGTCAGTCCCCATCCGAAACAAGGATTCATTTGGAGATGTAAATATAATGTCGTTAGACAAGAAAGCTTATGAAACTCTAGAAATCTAATTTAAGGACTGATTCCTTAATCCAAATGAATCAATGTTGTATCCGACCTCCTGGTAGGGGAATTAGGTAGGGAAACTGATAAAAATAAATTAAACAATAAACATTTCTTGCTTAATAACATTTAAAATAGATCATTCGCTAATCCATAAAATACCATTCCTATTCACGTTAAAAGTTCTTGAGTTATTTACGGTTCATAACATAAGGTCCTATAAACTACTAGACGATTGCGATCACAAATTATTTGGCCAAAGTAAATTGAATATATAAGAATTTAGGTTAATAAAGACCAAGAGCCGTTTACAGAGTTATAATCCGTTAGTTAAGAGAGAGATAGTTGGGTTTGTTTAGGGTGGGGTGTTACAATTTTGAGACTGTCGACGTCTATGGAATTTATATTTATTTGTCAATGGAGGCCATCTCCATGTTTTTTTTTCTGGACCCTTGGAGACTATACATCTCTAAGATCTTAGATTTAAGTTTAAGTTAGGAACTATACATCCCTTCAATGTAATTTTAGTACGTACCTATATGTATATTTTAAACATGTAATGTAAATTTTGTAATTATGTGGAATGTTGGAAAAAGGCCTTCTACTTGAGTTTGTTGCGGCGCTTCTTCTAGCAAGCGCTGGTAAATTCTTTTTCTGACGTGTAAAAGTGCCCCTATGTGGCCAATTTACTGAATAAATGTTTGAATTGAATTGACAAAAATAGACTGCAACACGTGGATTCTTTAAAATTTTGAACGTTTTACACTGAAAATAGCTGTTATCTGGATAAATAACACTAGTCAAAGGTTGTAATACTAAGGTTGTAAATTATCAATGGCTAAAAACTCGAAAGCTACTGGACCGATTTGGCTGATTCGTTTTTTGCCGTCTTTGATAGTATTCAGGGAAGGTTTGTATTCTGTAGTAGGTTCACACGTGTAAAGCCGGTGCAGGCTGATAATCGAATCCTACTAATATTATAAACGCGAGTTTGTAAGTATGGATGGATGTTAGTTACTCTTTCACGTAAAAACTACTGAATGGATTTTAATGAAAATTTACAATAATATAGCTTATACATCAGAATAACACATAGGCTACAATTTATAAAGATATTGTGCATATAAGCTACTCAAATTACTAATCCTGCGCAGACGAAGTCGCGGGCACCAGCTAGTATTATAATAACATTCCTAGAGCTTAGTGAAAAATATTTGTTGTTCTTAAACAAGTATCTACAGTAAGTGAAAACCGCACGACGTAGCGATACAGTCTTGTATAATAAGATTCTGTGATACAGTCCCGAGTTCCATATATTTTTTAACGACAGTCGTCCGTTTTTTTTTATCTCTCTTGCACGACTGCAGCGCTGCAAAAAAGTACAAAAAGCCGTGTATGACCAAGCTTCAGGGAAAGTTCTGCAAATCAGAACTTATTAACAGATGGTCCCTTTTCCGTCCGGGATAATTATTATTACTATTTTTAATTGGGTATTGGTGAAAAATTACAACGTGCTTGATTTATTTATCTTTAGATAGGAATAACATTCCGTATCATGAGAAAAAATGTCGGAATTTTCCGTGGCGTAGATTGCGTAAAAAATAAAAATGTTTTGGTGGCATGACGGCTGTTTCTCACCTTTAGTAGGCAACCGCCTTTAGTGAGCCGTCATACCGCCAAATATTTTTTATTTTTTACGCGCAATCTACGACACGGAAAATTCTGAGATGTTTTCCTCTTGATACGAACCGTTATTCCTGTCCAAAGATAATTAATTCGAGCACGTTGTAATTTTTTCCCCATACCCACTTGCAGGTTATCATACTCAAGGAGGGGTCGTGACTTCCAAGGTTGTCCAAGCACATAAGCCAATCTCTTGACTTAATGACACTAAATCAATAACAACGTCGAATTCTCGCCCAAATTCGGGCGATTTGAAATCAGTCACGTCCCAAAGTTTAACTTAAGAGTGATTTAAGTGTATACTAGCCACGGAATTTTATTTTGTTTTCGTTAGACACTGCCTCTTAACGGCATTATTGGTAAATAATAAAATTCAAAGAACCTCTTTCTAGCAGTACAAGTACACTTAACTCAACAAAGAATCATAGACTGTTGTACCATTATATGTATGTAATCCTTTCCATATTAAAACTAGCCCACGCTATTGCTTCTATAAAAGGGTTCAAAAGGGTTTCTAAGGGTTTCAAACTCCGTAACTGCATTTTTTATTTTATTTATCAGAAATAATATACACGGTAAATACATTTTAGATTTTCGCCAAACTGCATAACAGTTTGTTGGCGAATAGTACACTCTTACATTATAAAAACATGCTGCATACTGCGTACCTCACTGATTCAGAAATACTTAATAACTATTTTTAAATATACACTAACATGCATAATAATAATAATAATAAAAACACTAAACCTACTGAACCGATTTTGATGCAATTTGATACAAAGATAGTTGGAGTCCCGTAGGAACGCGACAACCAAACTCCACGCGGACGAAGTCGCGGGCAGAAGCTAGTTTTAATACATTGGTAACTAATTTGCATTCGAGTCTTGTCTAAATTATAAATGTTATAAATTATATGTTATTAATTTAAAACTAAATAAAGCCTGATCTTAATACACTCAATATATTTAAAAACTTGCTTCTGCCTGCGACTTCGTCCGCGTGGAATTCGGCTCTCGCATTCCCGCGGGAACTATACATTTTCTGGGATAAAAAGTGGCCTTGTCCTTTCTTGGGACTCTAACTATCTCCGTACCAAATGTCATCTAAATTGGTTCAGTGGGTTTAGCGTAAAGAGACGACAGACAGACAGACTAATTACTTTTACATCTATATATATATGTATATATACTCGTAAAACAAAGTCGTGTTAGTTACACCACTTATAACCGATTTCAATCTTTGATTTTTTGGATTTGTCTCCGCCCCGAATAGGATAAAAAACATTATAATATCAATAAAATGCATGCAAAAAATTACGATTATTTTAAATATGATTGTACATTCGCTTCCGCCATCTTCTCACACGGTGTCAAGTTTTGTCGTTTCTCCGAATCTACTATAACTAGCGAGGGATCCTGCAAAACGGGTCGGTACGAAGTTCGTAGCTCGTTTGTAATATTACTAATACCAAGAAACATTAGATAATTAAATTAAAATGCGTTTCGGTTGGTTTAGTTACATTTAATCCAATCACCGCAGGTAGGCAGACCGCAGTGTGTGGTAACTCACAGGGCCGCCACTTTTGTCGAATTAAACCGTCCTTAGATTCTGGCTATCTGAAAATCTAAATATAAATCAGTAGCCGATGCCCGCGGACTTCGTCCCGCGTAGAAATAGAATTTGCGTACCCGATGATACTATACATATTAGACAGTTATAGTTATAGAAGTATTGAAAAATTGGTTTGACCCGTGGAAAACCCGTTCCCATAAAAAGATCGGGATAAAAAGTATTCTATGTTATTGCCCGGGTCGCAAACTATCTCCATACTAAATTTCATCCAAATCGGTCCACTCGTTGCGACGTGATGAAAGGAGAAACAAACAAACAAACACACTTCCACATTTATAATATTATTACGCAGTCTATTTGTGACGTCACAATAGAAATTTGAGAAATTGGAATCTGTCCAGAAACTAAAATGTAACTTTAAATAACTCGATTTTTGAAAAAACAGTATACCTGACCGCAAACAAATTTTTGACGTCACTTATACACGGTGGGTCAGAAAATATGGCAAATAATTAACCCACCGTAACGGCTATCGATTCTAAGTATATTGTGTAGGTCTTTAATTTTTTTCGAGTTGGTAAAAAAAAAAATTTTATATGGGATTGGTTGTGTGAGCGACGCCTGAATCCTATACAAAAGATTTTTTTTTCCCATTCAAAAAAAACTAAAGACCTATACAATATACTTAGAATCGATAGCCGATACTGTGGGTTAATTATTTGCCATATTTTCTGACCCACCATGTATATTTTATGTAATCCGTTTATTAAACCCTTTATTTTGATACCCCACACGATTAGCTTCGACAAAAAAAAATTGGGAGCGTTTAAAATGCCTTCAAAAGTCAGCCATTTTGTTTTTTTTTGCAATTTTGATATACCCAGTGTCACAATTAAGATAAATGTAACGACACTGCGCATGCCAAAATCTATCAAGTCACTTAAGCTACAGAGCGTGCCAAAGAAATATACATACATAAATACACTCAGGGTCAAAAGAAGATCAAAATAGGTTAATTTCAATAATGAAAATACTTTACTTGATGAAAATAATCCATAACCCCAACGCCAACGACGTAAAAATCGGCTCCGTTTCCATCCATTGTATTTTTTTTATATATAAATGCAGTGGCTGGATAGGTGTTTAAGGATCATTTTAAATTATTTTACACTAGCAAAGGTCGGTCACTCAGGTACTATTTTTATTTATTTAACCTTCATTGCACATACAGCCTATAAACAAATCTCGGAATTAATGCCTAAAGGCGTGAAGCCAACCATGAACCCAAACAGATATGTATTTTAATACAAACTATTTTCAATAAGAACCAAATCATTATATGTAAAACTCCTCCATTACTAACTGAGTGATTGAGTGACTGACAGACAACGCATTGCTGAAACCACTACTCGAAAAAGCTGAAATTTGGCATATAGGTTCCTTGGGGAGTATTTACGAGCACTTTGGAGAATTTTAGGAGAATTATACCGTTGTAAGCTAATATGTGTGTATAAACAACAATTCGCCCGCCGCCGTCTTAGTCTATTTTACATCCCACTCACGTCCTAACTGGATTGTGATCCGCATCTTTCAATATAGTAGACAGGCATTTAAACCGAAAGGACCAAAATAAACCGGCCAAGTGCGTGTCGGGCCACGCGCAAAGTATAGGGTTCCAAAGTTGACGATGCCCACAGTACCTTTCTAAGACTTATTTTATTAGCATCTAGCTAGCCTGTGGTATGACGTGCCCGCCCGACGCCCCTGCCGCTCGAGAAAAATCATTGGTTTTTTTATCAATTCATAAGTTGGTCGACTATGACTCGTAAGTTTGTACAGCCTACTTAGCTGTGATAGTTTTCCTTTCAACTACGTTATATATGCCACTACCGTGATTTTTTCAGCCATACAAATACCACCATTTAGCTGGCAGGGGGGACACTCGACTCTAACAAAAAATAGCACTTTAATGCTTAATATTTTACAAACGCATCACTTAATCAAAAACCGGCCAAGTGCGTGTCGGGCCACGCGCAAATTATAGGGTTCCGAAGTTGACGATGCCCACAGTACCTTTCTAAGACTTATTAGCATCTAGCTAGCGTGTGGTATAACGTGCCCGCCAGACTCCCCTGCCACTCGAGAAAAATCATCATTATAAGTTGGTCGACTATTACTCGTAAGTTTGTACAGCCTACTTAGCTCTGATAGTTTTCCTTTCAACTACGTTATATATGCCACAACCGTGATTTTTTTCAGCCATCCAAATACCACCATTTAGCTGGCAGGGGGGGGGACACGTGACTCTAACAAAAAATAGCACTTTAAAGCTTAATATTTCACAAACGCATCACTTAATCAAAAAATGGTTTTAACAAACCCACAATATTTTTTTGAGACCTATTCAACGATATGCCGCACCATGGGGTATGCAAGAAAAAAAAATTACATCCCCACTTTACGAGTAGGGGAGGTACCCTATAAAAAAATATATTTCAAAATTTTATTGTACCACTTTGTCAGCATAACTAATATGCATATTCATGCCAAATTACAGCTCTCTAGACCTAAGCATCTCCGAGCAATAGTGCGGACAGACGGACGGACATGGCGAAACTATAAGGGTTCCTTATGGACTTCGGAACCCTAAAAATGGTTTGAACAAACCCACAATATTTTTTAAGACCTATTCAACGATATGCCACTCCATGGGGTACGCAAGAAAATAGAATTACATCCCCACTTTACGAGTAGGGGAGGTACCCTATAAAAAAAAAAAAAAAATTATTCTACCACTTTGTCAGCGTAACTAATATGTATATTCATGCCAAATTACAGCTTTCTAGAACTAAGCATCTCCGAGCAATGGTGCGGACAGACAGACGGACGGATGGACATGGGCGAAACTATAAGGGTTCCTTGTGGACTTCGGAACCCTAAAAAACGATCCAAAAACGAAAATGTACTATTTCATTTCGGCCATTAGAAAAATCGTCACTCTTTAGACACTTCTGTGGCGGCGTAGACGGGTGCGTAGCGGCAGTTCGTAGCAGGCTGCTACGCGAAGCGGTCGTAGACGCTCTACGACACAACCCGACTGCCAGAAAGTTCGTAGCGCAACATTATATAAGTTTAAAAAGTGTAACATGTACTGAAGCTAGTGATGTAGCCGAACCATGTTAGATTTAATGAAAAAGTGCAGTGCTGTATATAGAACTTTTTTTAAGTAACTTAGTTAAAACTTACATTGTTTAAGAAGAATAGAAGGTTCAGAAGAATAAAGGCCAAGGTAAGTTAAAAAAATAGTTTTTCAGAGTTCTGCGTCTCCGGATGAACATTTTCTAATTTTTTTACCTATTTTTTATTGGTTTTAAAAGGGCGTGCTGTTTTTACTTTACAATGTGTTTCTACCTATTTTTTTATACCTACACGTTATTAAGTAATTGGAAGGCGTCTTCAGTGTTTAGCTCATTTCTTTTAAAATAAAATGGCCTTGGATGATTTTATAATTTTATTGATGTTAAATGACTATAAATTTTATCGGTAACGTTTCAAAAAAGGCGTGGCACTATGGGTCCACGTCTATCAGGTATTTCTTACATCTAAGGAAGGTCTAAGTAAATTTGATAGTATAATTATACATAAGAGCTTATACCCGCGACTTCGTCTGCAGAGAACTTAACACTATATTTTCAACGCCCTTTTTTCAGTATACTTTTCAAACCTTTTCCGGGATTACGGGATTTCCGGGATTCCCGGAATTTGTGGTATTCCCGGGATTACCATCCAAAGTTTTATTCCGGGGTCTCTCTAATGAGTTTCCTGGATTTTAGTATCTTTTTAGGGTTCCGTACCTCAAAAGGAAAAAACGGAACCCTTATAGGATCACTTTGTTGTCCGTCTGTCCGTCTGTCAAGACCCTTTTTCTCAGGAACGCGTGGAGGTATGAAGCTGAAATTTATATCAATTACTCAGGTCTACTGTCCCTTGAAGCTGTGAAAAAATCAAACTTCTGAGCCAACGCAATCAAAAGATACAGCCGTTTATGCCGCAAATTTTCGACACTTGCAAGGGAATCAAAACCTACAGGGTGCTTCCCGTGAACTCAAAATCTTGAAATTTGGTACGAAGCAACGTCTTTTAGCATAGATAAAGGAAAAATTACGAAAACCATAAATTTTTAGTTACATCACATAATATATTTTTTTTTAATAATTTTAACCTTACCACCCATTTCCTCATAAACGCGTAGAGGTATTAAATTGAAATTCATACCAAATACTCAGGTCTATAATACCTTTAAGCTGTAACAAAATCAAACTTCTATGTCAACGCAATCAAAAGAAACAGCAATTTAAGCTGCATATTTTGAAACTCGCAAGTACTCGCAAGGGAATCAAAACCTAAAGGGTACTTCCAGTCGACCTAGAATCTTGAAATTTGGCATGAAGCAACGTTTTATAGCACACATAAAGGAAAAATTCCGAAAACCTTAAATTTTTAGTTACATTACAAAATATATATTTTTTAAGATCTTTGTCTTAAATTTATGCTACTCCATCTTTCCCCATTGTAATGTTATGAATTTCATTTTGCAATAAAAATACCATAGTTATGACTCGATTGTCGTAAAGAACGAACTTTGTAAACCTTACAGGTTTGTACGGAACCCTCGGTGCGCGAGTCCGACTCGCACTTGGCCGGTTTTTTGTTTCTTGGATTTCCGGCATAATAGGTAGCCTATAAGCTTATTCCAGGTTACAAACTGTTTGCCAAATTTCATGCAAATTGGTTGAGCCGTTTTAGCGTGATTGAGCAACAAACATTCAAACACACACACTTTCAGCTTTATTATATTAGTAAGATAACGAACAGCTAGCATTAATCTGGGTAATGTTTTCCTTTTTAACACACTTTTATTAGGTCGACCTGTATGTAACTATGTAATGGAATATTGCAAGTTAAATTTGATCCACTCTCCGATTTCCGATTGAGCTGAAATTTTGCACGAATATGTAAACTGCGTGACAATGCAATATTATGATGACGTGGAGCTGATCTGATGATGGAGCTGGAAGGTGGCCATAGGAACTCCGTAATAAAACTACATAAATCTATCGAATTTGAGCTCGTTTGAAGGATTTACAAAGAAAAGTACAGTCAGCATGTACCATAATATTTTGGGTACACCTATATGCATAAAAGAGTTCAATTGATTTTCAAAGAAAAACAGCCCAATTAAGATCAATTTAATGAAAACCAATGAACCCTAGGTTTTGTAATAGAGGTTGAAATTAAAATGTAGGTTACGTATTTATAAGTAAGGTGAACTCAGCAGAATTTTAATACTAATACGCTAAGGGTAGATTATTAGACCAAAAAATCCTTGCAGGTGTTGATTTCGTATCCATTACCCGACTACGGCAAATCCGTTATGCCTTTGAGTGAAAAGGGGGTAATTACCTACCCATAACTTCGACTTTACCCATAACTTCGACTTTGAACAGAAATTTGGATTGAAAACTAGTGAAAACTAACTTGCGCCCACAAATTATAACCAAACTCAATTTGAACAAAATAGTAGGGTATAATGAACTAAATGTGAACCATGTGAACATTGAGATATAATTGAGTAATAATTAATATTCGTGAAGGTTAGAGCTAACCATGAGTAGCATGGTAAATTCATTTCTGTTAAATTCATTTAAAAGTGACGTGTAATAGTGCCTGAATAAATATATTCATTTTCATTTTCGAACAATTTGGAAGACTTATTTTGCAGTGGGTTTGGCAGTCGATGGAGCTTATTATTGTGCACAGTGGTGTGTTTGATGTTGTGGTCAAAAGAGTCGCTATTCGTACAGTAATTTTCGTGTGCGTTATTATCAGTCAGTTAGTAAAGAAAGTTTTATAGCTAGTGTGTCCAAACGATTTATTATTATTATTATTATTATTTATTAGTTTGAGTAAATCGAGATATTTATACAAAAAACAAGTTTATTTTGTTGTAAAGTACTTTTTTGTAATTTGGACCTTTTTATTCATAATAATTAACTTTATAATAAATAATACACTTTATAATAATTGATTATAACGTAAAAAAACTGAACAGATCTGGATGATTTTTGGAAATAACTGGCAAATAGCCATTGTTATCCCCATGTTTAAAACTGTCGTGAAAGCCTAGTTATGATAGCCCACTAATTTTTCCTCAAATTTTCTCAAAGTAGAACAAAAATACCCGCTCCTAAGACAGCCCCCTGCTGTTAGACAAGACTGACGAGGTTTACCGCTCTGATGGAGAATTTCATTACCTACCATTTATCTTGTTTCCAGTTTTTTTTTCTATATTTCTGTTTCAGTTTTTGTTCATCGTTACAGTGAATAAAGAGAAACCCCCGGAAAGCATTTCAAATGGCGCTGTATCTCTAAGGTAGGATATACTAGACCCAGCAAAAAGTATAATGAAATAGTGTCAATCAATATTAGGTAGCGGCAAAAACTAGATTTTGACAAGCTACTCATCACAAAACAGACAACATGCATTAAAAAAATCCAATTTCAGTTTGTAGATTAGGTTTTTTTATTCACTCAAAACACTATATAATAACAACAACAATATGAATAAACTTACACACTCATTACTTAATCTAAAAGACCAACACTACCTACCTACATTTAGATTAACAGGGATGTTTGAATCTTATTTTTAGATACGACGTTTTTAAAGGTCACAATTACGTACTCAATTATGACGTCAACATCTCCTACTCCCGAGGCTTGACGCACTTTATCTTTGTCAATATTCATTGATTTAAAACAGGACAAAATATGTATACGTTTCATTATTTTTCAAAAGTCTAACACAAGGACTAAATATAAATATTTGCAATTTTATTAAGCTGTCATCATCGCCTTATTCGTGTACTAGCTTCTGCCCGAGACTTCGTCCGCGTGAAATTCAATAAGAGCGTTCCCTCGGGAACTATACGTTTTTCCGGGATAAAAAGTAGTCTATATGTTGACCAGTGCTATGAACTACCTCCATACCCAATTTTGTTTCTATCCGTCCAGTGGTTTTTGTGTGAAACCCGGACATACATACCTACATACAGAGTTTTTTTCTAAAAATCGTTATTTTGTGTTCAGTGACGATTATATAAGGTGCTAACAAATTAGTCACGGATATTTTTACAGCTGATAGTACTCGGCTCTCGAAGTGCATTTAAGTATGAAACATCATTGGTTTTGTAATGTTTTTTTGGAGAAAAATAGGAAACAAATTTGCTACGTTAAAACACCCTGTTTAAGAACCTGCCGTTTTCCCACCGATTTTTTTTTTCCTTAATTATAGTTAAAAGTTAATTGTTTTAATGTAATTTATTATCTCTTAAAATATCCTTGACTAACACCTTGTATACATATAGTCGCATCGACTTGATAGTTTCCTATTATTTTCAAGTTACAGACGTGACTTCTTCTACAGACTTATTATTAGTATATAGATGATTCTAAAACCACCACAGGTTAACAGTTTAGGGATACGACTACAGTTGTGTTAAAATTCGTTTTGCGTAGGGAACTCGGTTTTTAATATGTGGTGAAGTACAAACTGTATTTAAATTTAGCACAAAGCGTTTTAATAATGTAACAGAGTGAGAAGGCTAGGCTTAAATAGTGGTATTCTATTTTTTTTAGGGTTCCGAACCTCAAGATGTAAATCGGAACCCTTATAGGATCACTCGTGTGTCTGTCCGTCCGTCTGTCACAGTAGATTTTCTCCGAAACTGCTGGACCGATTAAGTTGGGTACGTATATGAAAGTTTGTGACCCAAAGTCGGACGTGTAACGAAAACAAGTCCTATAGATTACAGGAAAATTATCAAGAAATCCATGGTATTTGAAATCTATCATATTAAAGAGCTTATTCCTGTGAAACGGTTTAAAAATGACGTCATTGAAAATAATCAAGGGTCGGAACCCTCTCCACGTGAGTTTATCACGCTTCTTGGCCTGTTTTTCGTATGAAGATTCCATAGTGTAATAGTGTGAGAAGGCTAGGCTTAAATAGTGGAGACATTCTATTTTTTGTAAGGATAATAAATGTAATGTGGCATAATTACTTCAACTAGATGTGTTTCTGTCTACGGCTTCCCGAGGGATCGCGTTTTCCGTCGCGTGGGCTGAGATCTAATCCCCTGAACATGAGAAATAGTTAGTAGCTGACATCATTAGACTACTTCAAAAAACTGCATTTTTTAGGAAATATCATCATTATAATTATTATATTATTTCGTACATTTATATAGCACTTTTAATTATATTCCACTAACTAGTCATTCCTAGTAAGCAGTTCTCGAAGCCACTTGATTGCCTTCTTGAGTAAGTAATTGTGCTTCACTGCAAGTCAGCGCTTCATTAGTTATGTTAATATGCCGAACGAGACGTGGATTAAACATATTATTATGAGTGAGGGATTTAGGTTTCAGTTCAGTTGTTCTTTTATCTATTTATTTAGGCACAAACGTTACATTAAAACTTAATCCCATCATTTTTAGTTGTACAAAGTGGCCACCAATTACAATTACATTTTAACATTTTGGACTCTTTCGTTAATTAATTTGAATGAACGCAAACCATGTGAATTAAACGGAACATATAGGTATTATTGTGAATCGATAAAAAAGAACTAAATCGATTTATTTATTGAAACTTAATTGCACATTAGTAAAAATTAATATAAAAGGCGAACTTAATGCCATAAGGCATAATTCTTTACTAGTTAAACCTTTGGGCAAAGAAGAAATGGTTGTGGTGGTATTTCCAACAAATAAATATAGAAAAAATGGCCTGTTCTATTTTGATCCCATCAGAATATTTGAAAGGTAAACGATTATAATACCAACTATTGTGTAAAAAAAACCACACAGTTTTATCCACCATGCGCCCCATAAAAGTAAGGCATTTGAGACACAAGAAAATAGTGTCAAAAACATTTGATATTAACTGTAGTTCAACCACAATAGAGCGTTTCCTCTATTTTGGCGAGATGGCGCCAGCGAGACTTCGGGTCCAAAATCTTTCAAAATGTATGGAATGTTAAGTTTAAGTAAGTAATTAACACTTTATTGCACAGAATATAAAACACACAAATACAATTTTTCAATACAGAGAACAGACACAAACACAAGACACAAGTTGAATGCAAGATTTCTTGGATTTCCATTTGAATGCTAAGATAAACTTACATATTTACCTGGACCAATTTTAAAACTGAACTAAAGTTAATATCCAAATTATTAGGAAAATAAGTATTTATTTAAAAAAAAAACATAGCATCCAAATAGCCACTAAAACTGGTTGGGAGAGTAACATAATTATGATGCTGTAATTTTTAAACGACCTTAAACAACCAATTACGTATATCCACGGTTTGGCAGCAGCAACAGCTGCTGTTTGGTCCCGTTATGACAATGCGCCACCGAGTGAGTGAACATTAGCAGTCGTTTTTCTTAGAACACATTAAGTAGAACCGTCTTAAAGGACCACACCATAATTTTATAGATACCTATTTTCCGTTTTTTAACGTTTAATACCACTGGAGGGATCGGGCTGAAATTTGGCATGCAGGTAGATGTTATGACGTAATAATCCGCTAGAAAGGATTTTGCGAAATACCCACGGGAACGGTTTTTCATTTTAATATTTCTGCGCATACGAAGTTGCGGGGAAAAGCTAGTTACTATAATAAAAGAGCAGAACCCGACGTGTTTGTACATAGAAAGAAAAGTTCAAAAAAAGGAACGGAGGGTCTAAAGATGTATGGTAGACCACAAAACAGCGATTTTTTTTAATCTTTTCTGTCTGTCTGTCTGTTTGTTAGAGTCTCTCTCCTCTCTCTCTCTCTCCGAAACTACTGAACCGATTTGAATGCAGTTTTCAAGGGTAGATAGAGCATCATTTGGAGCAACATATAAGCTATGTTTGATTAAAATCGGATGTCGGAAAGAAAAGTTATCGGAAATTTTATATTCCACGCGTACGAAGTTGCGTGGAATATAAAAAAGTGGACTATAAAAGAAGCTAGTAAGTAATAATAAGAAGGAACTTGAAAGCGACTACTCCATAATAATTATCGTCCCTACAGCAGCGTCCTCTTAGAACACAGTCACTGAAAACTCCTACTCCAAACGAGAAAAAGTCGTTACATTGGCATTGTCCCTCTCTAGCAGCTGTAGTCCCCACGCGGTAACAATGCGGATTGGGGACTTAACACTCATCCTTGATTTAATACGCAGATGTGGCCTCGCAAGTCAGTGACATTTACAATCTACCCGCCCGTCTTATTCAAAACAGTAATTTTACACTTGGAAATGGTAACTTTTTATTGTTCCGAAAATCGCAACAAATGCTGCAATTCTGGGGCGAGCACAATGGGTAAAGAAACTAAAACACTCGCTTATAAAATAGAAACAGGTGCTATTGTATCCCTGTTCATAACTTGGCCGGGCCTGAATCATTTATTACTGAGATTTCTCTACCAACTGCAAAGTAATCCCCTTATCCTATGATAAGGGGATTACTTTGTTCCTAGGATTTGAATGTTGTTTGTAACTGAAATACTCATAGAGCTAAACAAAGCCCTAACGCTGAATAAAGCTCTCAAACACAAGTTTTCTCTATATATTTTGAATGAAAAAGCTAAGTGATAAATAAAAAAGTGAGAAAAGTATGGAACGACGACCTCGTGAAGGTCGCGGGAAACCGGTGGAAGCAAGTAGTACAGGACTGGTCTGAGTGGTGTGCCTTGGGGGAGGCCTATGTCCAGCAGTGGATGTCCTTCGGCTGAAATGATGATGATGATGATGAGTATCACATTTGGACAGGCATGGCGACATTCTTATCCCCCTCTCTGCCAGAAAAAGCTGTAAGTAGTTCAAATCGCTGGTCAAGTAGTTGAGTTCTTACTACTACTACTATTATCTGTCACTGTTCACCTAAAAATGTAGCTAAATAACAAACTACCCATATTATTTCACAACGATTCACTTCAGTGCTAGTGTCGCGTGAGGTCCAATAAAATTCACTTTTCACTGGTTTTGGCGGGCTTTGTGTCATAAATTATAATTTCTTTAATTTACCTGTTGAAAAGTGATCTCCTTCGTGAAATTATCACAAATATGGATTATTTGGTGATGAATGTGAACGCTTTGAAAAAAACATTATTATTTTTTTCAAACAAAACGGAACTCCCACTACATTGCGGCATAGCTACTCGATATGATGATAGTTATTCTCTCATAAGAAAAATAACTCATTATTTTACAAAAGGATACAAAATCCGTTCCGTTAACAGTGACGTGCGTGAATAAAACTATCCGTTCATACTCACAGACACATTCGCGTTAATTGTTTAAATTGTTTTTTTTTTATAAAAATGAAAAAATGTTTATTGTTTTTTACAAGCAGGGTTTTTTACAAAGGTGATTGGGGCTGCCTAGTTAGTATTTAATACCTGTGTCAGGCAGCCCGGCTCTTCCATTATTGCTAGTTGTTTTCTACACTACATCTACTATATAAAAATAAGTCGGGTTTTCCTCCCTGACGCTATAACTCCAGAACGCACGAACCGATTTCCACGGTTTTGCATTCGTTGGAAAGGTCTCGGGCTCCGTGAGGTTTAAGGCGGTACGAAGTCCGCGGGGTCAGCTAGTTTATTATATATTAGTTACTTTTAACCTTATGTATATATATATATATATATATATATATTAATTACAGTGATCTAATTTGTACTCGCTAAATAAAACATACATTTTACGAACAAAAGCAAGGAACGCTGGTTTTAAATGCTTCAAATTAAGTCTATTTTTGAATTCAAATTACGTGAAGGTATACCACAAGAGTAATTGAACCACACATCGATGCATCAGTGCCATTGTGAAAGAGTAAGAAGTATTTCGTATCTTCGCTGACCACATTTAAATATCGTTTTGCTTTAATACTTTAATCCTTCTTTTTTTGTTTGTTTTCTTCTGTCTGTCTGTCTGTTCACGCTTCAACCGCTGGACCGTTTGAGATGAAATTTGGCATGGAGATAGTTGGGGTCACGGGAAAGGACATAGGCTACTTTTCATCCCGAAAAAATGCATAGTTCCCACGGGAACGCGATAACCGAATTCCACGCGGGCGAAGCTGGTTAATAATAATTCTCTTCAGAATTAATCAGAATCCGATTTTATCAAAAAGTACCTAGACCAAATCAAAAATCAAAATCAAATGCGACACAAAAGCACATTTTCAATTTATAATTACTTTAAACGCCTTCGGACCCAAACTTCCCATTGTTGCGTGACAGCATTTATCTGGAAGATAGGAGGGTTCGGCCGCGTCCGAACGTTAATGCACAGGAAATTAGCCCTTCTTGACCGCCTGCCACAATGAACTTTGGAAGGATACAATGTCTATTAGAGGCTAAGTGGGTCAGAAGACGCCATTACCGGGTAAACTGCTGGAAGTATGTTGACTCAAAACGGTACAGAGTAGAAGATAAGTTTCATAAATTACTATTTTCCGGGGGTAGGACCGGAGGTAGGGTACTCCCGGCTACCAGCTTACCCTCTAAACTGCCGCCAAACTGCTCGCACTTGTGTTCCGGTAAGGGGTAAGAGACCTGGAGAAATTAAAAGACGAAAGATCAGCGTCATGGCATCCCCTCTCGTGCCACGACTGAGTGGACCCCTTTTCGGTGGAACAAATATTATTTGTTGTATTTTATTAGTTATAGAAATTAAAAGAATAGATGGAAATGTTTACTAAATAGATTACTCAATTACTGTTAGATCAAAAAATCAATACTATGTCAGTTTTGTCACCACAATTTAAGCATAAAAAATATACCTACATACCCTCTACAAAACAACGAAAAAGTATATACTTTGCTTTCATGTCATATTTCATGTTTAATTTAATTCCCAGAGACATTAAGAATGTACTATAATCTGTCACTGTTCACCTAAAAATGTAGCCAAATCACAAACTACTCATATTATTTCACAACGATTCACTTCACTGCTAGTGTCGCGTGAGGTCCAATAAAATTCACTTTTCACTGGTTTCGGCGGGCTTTGTGACATAAATTATAATTTCTTTAATTTACCTGTTGAAAAGTGATCTCCTTCGTGAAATTATCGCAAATATGGATTATTTGGTGATGAATGTGAACGCTTTGAAAAACACGTTTTTTTTTTCAAACAAAACGGAACTCCACTACATTGCGGCATAGCTACTCGATATGATGGTAGTTATTTATAATTAATAAGCTTAATGAGATTCAAGATTTAAAACTTTGTTTCGGCGCCGAATCTTATAAAGTCGCCTTTGACAGCTATACCTCTGGACCTCAGTCAACAGTGGCGCCAACTGGTGAGCAAAGAAACGATAGTCCCCATTAATATACTTCAGCAAAATAACAAATTATAGTACCGGCAATTCGCTGTGTGCATGCATAGTTACTGGTTGGGGAAACGAAAACGATCGCAGCGTGCGACGTAGCCACACAGGAAATTACTGACGGACATGAGTGAAGTGCGAGCTGTCACTGTTGTGTACCTACTTATTTGCATTGCATTAAGTACATCTGGAGCGAGTAGTGTCATCCAATGCTTCTGTTGTCTTTTTCTCTCACTATGAAGTTAGATAAAGATAGTTACAAGCCTTTTACGCCACTGACACAAATTTTAGTCACAGTAGTAGTTCCAGTTACTAGTTCCTACTGCTATGTCTTTTGTCTTTATCTTTTGCTATGGGTTATTTAAGGAGAGATATAAGACTTTTACGCCCTCACCCCCGCGCATCTGACACAAATTTTGTTCTCAGTTCCCCTTATATTAGTTACGACTTCAATGGTTCATACGCCGCCCGTTACTTGGCGCTGTCTTCGTGCACACTGCCAATAGCGTGTTTATGACATTTATCGTTTGATCACGCGATATGTTTGAACTACAATATACAATCAAGGTTGATTAATATCATTATCGATCTTGTTTAAGCATTTTTAATAGAAGGTACCTAAAAAAAATAACGGCTTTTAGTTAAGTTGTCGAAATAACTACACAGGTCAAATCAATTCAGCTTAGTGTTTTAGGCCCGGATAACTTTATGTAACTCGATCAGTTACTCGAAAGCGAAAGATTCACGTCTTGTAATTCGATTGTAAACAAGTCGAGAACGTTAACAGCACCTCGGGTGAGGCTGGAGAGTCCTTGGGCAGTGACCGTCATTAAGAGGGTCCCCCGTCACTTAGCCGTTCACCGCCATCACAGAATATTTAATAGTACTACATACAGAATGGCTACGGAATAACCCGCCTGAATCTAGCCGGCGCGCAACTCGCGCCCAATTCGCCCTTACCGTCATTCGTTTCATCCGGAGATGGAGAGTGGATCACTGGCACAGGGCGGACACGGCCTATAAAATCACGATTTCGAACACAATTCAAATGAAGTGTCAATGTTTGCGTGCGATGACGTCTGTGTGCATGCGACGACGTCTGTACACTTGTAAATGTGTGTGTACCACTACGCACGCCAATTATTCACTCTCCATCTCCGGATGAAACAAATGACGGTAAGGGCGAGTTGCGCGCCGGCTAGATTCAGGCGGGTGATTCCGTGGCCATTCTGTATGTAATACTATTAAAATATTCTGTGTCACTGGCCCGCGTAGTTGGTACACACACATTTACAAGTGTACAGACGTTCTCGCAGGCACACAGACGTCCTCGCACGCAAACATGAACACTTCATTCGAATTGTGTTCGAAATCGTGCTTTTATAGGCCGTGTCCGCCCTGTGCCGCCACCATTGACCTATAATAATAACATATGGACGAACAGTGCCTAACAGAATATGTCAAATATATGGAACTAACTGACATTGGAAAATACGTTCCAATATGCTAATAACGCCTCTTTACGGGTGCCCGAGCTGTTCGGGCACCTGTTTTGACGGGTCCATTTTTCTCCGGCTGATTGTGAATCCTTGCTTATAATAAATGGCCGCCACTCTCAACTTTTAATTACTTAACTAATGTTACCAGCCTGAATTCTTTTCGTGAAACATTAAAGCATCCGTACCAGGAAATCATGAATTCAAAACCGAAATCGATTCCCATCTCCATCTTTCATTTCTAAAAGGCAATCCCATTGTTTATTTTATTATTCTAAAGACTTCTCGAGTTCTTTCACGCTCTTCAAAAGTTTTTTGTTCTATGGTTTTTAGTTGATTAAAATTTGGCATTTATTTTACGATGCTACAATGATTTCGCTCAAAAACTTCTGGGAATTATTAAGAGAAACATTTGAAATAATTTTAATTGGCACTGCGAAAGATTCGCCCTTTGATGATAAAATTACTTGGCATTTACTTGATACCTACTTGGAAAATTATCATTTAGATTAAGTGGCAATCAAGGGAAGTGCCTTATCAGACCAAATGCTATCTGAAACAATTCTAACTTAATAAGGGTTCCGAACCTCAACAGGTAAAAACGGAAGCCTTATAGGATCACTCGTGTGTCGGTCCGTCCGTCTGTCACAGTCTATTTCCTCCGAAACTGGACCGATTAAATTGAATTTTGGTACGTATATGTAAGTTTGTGACACAAAGGCGGACGTGTAACGAAAATAAATGAATTTTAAACATAGACCCTATTTTTGGGGGCTTAATTTGAAAAAATATTAATGAAGTGTTTCAAACTATATTGTGTGACATATTGTAAGGATCCTAGGATGGCTCAATAAAAGAGTGGACTGTATAAAAGGCTGGTATAATGGCCGTCTTAAATTACAATTAAATCCCGGTCAAACAAAAAATTAATTTAAAGCGAAAGTCGTCCGTTGCCGGTGGGGTCCGAGAAAGCGAGTGCGGATGCCGTCGGCTGCCGTCGGGTGCCGTCGCCGCCGGTCGTGACGTCATGGTCGCCGCCGCGTCGCAGCGTCAGTGTTGCCATGTCTCAACATGCTCCCCGGGTTGAAGTATGGAAGGTGTGGGAAGACTTCAAAAATCTGGAAGGGGACAGATGTTATTAAACGCCCTTCGAATGGTGCCTCTCCTCGTCTTCAGTTCAGCGACTCTAGCTGTGCCGTCGCTGCCAGGATACAGCTGGATGACGCGTCCCAAGGACCAAAGTAGTGGCGGGAGAGCTTTCTCCTTGACGAGAACAAGAGAGCCAAGTTTCAACTCGGCCTTTGAAGAATGCCACTTCAGCTTCTGTTGTAGCTGAGTGACATACTCAGAAGAGAAGCGGCTCCAGAAGTGCTGCTTCAAAAGCTCGATCCTCCTGTATCGCTCCAGGCGGTTGATGTTCACATCAGGCACCTGTGGTTGCGGAACAGCCATAAGCGAGCGTCCAATTAGGAAATGAGCAGGAGTTAGAGCGGAAAAGTCTGAAGGATCAGTGGAAATAGGGGTGAGGGGGCGAGAATTTAAAACAGCCTCAATCTGAGTGAGCAAGGTCGCCATTTCCTCGTAAGTAAGGTGAGTGGTTTGCAGCAAGAGCTTAAGATGGTGCTTCGTGGAGCGCACGGCTCGCTCGGCGAGCCCATTGAAATGGGGAGTGTAGGCGGGCACGAATTTAAACTCGATGCCTTCTTGAGCCACGTGACCTTCAAGGTCAGACTGGACTAAGAATTGAGCCAGCTCGTTGGAAGTGCCGACAAAGTTTGTCCCATTGTCGGACGTGATACTTTTGGGCTTCCCCCTGCGAGAAACAAAACGATTTAATGCAGCTATGTAAGCCTCGCTGGATAAAGCCGTAACGAGCTCGATATGACAGGCCTTTACTGCGTTGCAAACGAAGATTGCCAAAAATGACTTTATGAGTTTGCAACCTCTGCCCTTACGATCTGCTATCAACACTGGCCCGGCATAGTCTACATTACAGTGTAAGAAAGGGAACTCTAGTTCCGTTCGAGTGGCCGGTAGTTGACCCATGATAGGCTGAACATTTTCAGCCTTAAATCTGACACATCGCACGCATTTGTTAACGATGGTTTTGGAAAGGTTTCTGCCACCTAAAGGCCAGTAAGTCTGTCTGATATTACCTAACAGAAGTTGAGGTGGAGCATGTAAGAATTTAATATGAAAATGCTGAAACAACATTTTCGTAAAATTATGCTTGCTGCATAACAAGATGGGGTGCTTGGTATCATAATTATAAGGGGAATTATCGAGCCTGCCACCGACTCTGATAATATTATTATGATCCAGGAATGGACTCAATGAAATCAAGCGATTTTTATTAGGCAATGCATCGCCGGCTTTAAGAATAGCATATTCATCAGGAAACATCTCCATCTGAGATTTATGTATGATCAAATTTAAAGAATTTTGAAGTTCTTGAACCGAAAGATGACCAGTTAATTTGTTGGTCTGGTTTCGCGAATTGTAAATAAATCTTTGTAAATATGCTATTGTATTTTGTAAGCTAGTTAGTTTAGATTTATTTTTGATTAAGTTAGCTATTAAGTCAGCATTAGGATTGTTATCAAGCGCTAAAGAACAAGTAATCAACTCGGGTAGATCCTGTTTCGCGTTACTATTAGGCATTGTTGGCCAGTCACATTCATTTTTTGCCAGAAAGGTTGGCCCTGACCACCACAAAGACGAAGAGCTGATGAGGTCAGCCTTCAGCCCGTGAGAAACAAGATCCGCCGGATTGTCCTTCGACGGTACGTAGCTCCACGTGTGACCCTCCGTGCTTTCCTGAATTTCATGAACACGGTTACGAACGAAGCTTTTAAGGTTAGTCGGTGGAGTCTTTAGCCACCCTAACACAATAGTCGAGTCACACCATAATCTACATTTGCTGATAGACATGGTAAGAGAGCTTAATACTTTATCACACAGCCTTGCAGCTAATAAAGCTCCAGAAAGCTCGAGACGAGCGATCGTCATGGGCTTTATCGGTGCCACCTTACTTTTAGAAGTCAAGAGATGCACCTCTACAGAACCTGAAGCGGTTACAGAACGCACGTATATGCACGCACCGTAAGCCCGTTCTGAAGAATCTGAAAAGACGTGAATTTCATGGCAAACAGAGTCGTGGACAAGAACCCAACGAGGAACCATTAACTGGTTTAGAAGAGGTAAGGTGTTGGCAAACGAGATCCACTTTTCTTTTATGTCTTCTGAGACCTCTGCGTCCCACGAATATTGTTGAATCCACAGCTCCTGCATGATTATTTTTGATTCAACGACGCAAGGTCCTACGAGACCCAAAGGGTCGAATATCTGACTGATCACGGAAAGTATGCTGCGTTTTGTGACCTTTTCACGAAGTTCAATGTTTATACAATAAGACAGCATGTCTAAATTCGAGATCCAATTGAGACCTAAAGTTTTTGAAGACGCGTGAACATTGTCACTGCTAGATAGGTCTAGGACTTTGTCAGTTTCAGATAATGAAGTTGAAATTTGTTCAAGAATCGAACTGTCATTTGAACGAAATTTCCTTAAGTTGAAGTTTGCAGATTTTAAGGTGGTGATGACTCCTTTACAAATATTAATTGCATCATCGATAGAAGACGAACCGCCCAAATAATCGTCAACGTAAAAATCTCGCCGAATCGATTCTTTGACGTCGTTATCGATAGCACTGGATGCTAAACTAACCAAACACTTTGTCGCTAAGTATGGCGCGCTTGCAGTACCATACGTGAGCGTATTTAGAGTGTAGGTTTTCAAAGGCTCTGATGAGTCATACCTGAAGATGATCTGTTGAAGAGAGCGTTGAACAGGATTGAGCTCAATCGCTCTGTACATTTTTTCTACGTCTCCAGTAACGACGTACTTATGCTGTCGAAAACGTAGCAAAATAGAATAAAGATCCTCTTGTACAGTAGGACCGACCATCTGAATGTCGTTGAGTGACACACCTGTGGTGGTGGAGGCCGAAGCGTCAAAGACTGTACGAAGCTTTGTGGTAAGACTCGACTCACGGATGACACCGTGGTGAGGTAAAAAGTAGTTGACCTGTTGAAGGCAGCTAGGCGAAGACTCCTTGTTTTCGGTCATGTGACCAAAGCGTTCATACTCTTGCATGAACTCAACGTACCTCTCTTTGAAAGCAGGTTCTCGAAGAAACTTGCGCTCCAAGGACAAGAAGCGGCACTTTGCTATTTGATAAGAGTCGCCCAAGACTGAAGGGTCCTCCTTCAGCGGCATCATGACGACAAAGGTACCATCCTCGTTGCGGGTCGTGTTGACGACGAAGCTCTGCTCGCAGGCTCGTTCCTCGGGGGATAAGGAGTGCTTGGCTGACACAGTGTCAAGTTCCCAGAAACGAGTTAAGTCTGGATTGGGTTCCTCGTTTGCGAGGTTGCAGACAGGAGAAGAAGACGGTGACTTAAGACGGGGAACGTTCCCGGACACCAACCAACCCAGTTTCGTCTCATGTAATGAAGGCTGATTTTTACCTAAAACAATACGGTTATGTAATAAGACGGACCAAAATACTTCGGCCCCAACTAAGATGTCTATGACTGACGGTATATTAAATGAAGGATCAGCTAGACTTATTCCCGTAGGAAGAGGAATATTGTCAATATTTACGAAGGAAGACGGTAAAGCGTTGGTGATCTTCGGCAAAATAAGACAGTCAACAGTAAGTCTATAGTCGCTATAATAGGACTCGATGGTAAGGCTGCAAGACTGCGTAATATGAGAAGTATTATTGTTTATACCTGTCACCGTGGAGCTCGCACTTCGTCGTGACAAACCCAGCTTACCGCAGAGCGATTGTGTTATAAAGTTGGCCGTTGACCCGTTGTCAAGGAGCATCCGGGCGGCGTGGACGGCGCCGTGGCTGTCCACCGCCTTCACCAGTGCTGTGGAAAGCAAAACGTGTGGAGGAGTAGTAAGCTGCTTTGTAATGCTTGAATTAGCAAAGTTGTTGACGTTGCTAGTCGATGGCATAGCAGGCTCAAGCATTATTTGCGGCTCGTGCAAGTGCAAAAGCGTACTATGACGTTTTTTACAATATCTGCATGGTACAAGGTTGCAACTATTTTCTAAGTGCCCAGGTCGTAGACAATTAAGACAGACCTTAGCTTCTTTGGCCTTTTGAATACGACTTTCAATAGGAAGGGCTCTGAATGTTTCACAGCTAAATAGAAAATGAGTTTGATTGCATAGGGGGCATGTAAATATTTTTTTGTTAGAAGAATTTGATTTTTTATTAATGTTATTACCATTTTGATGAAATTTTTGATTATTAGAAGCTATAAGCAAGTTTGTATTCAATCTATGTGATTCTTGTTTGTGCATTTTACCTTTACTTTCTTGCAATGTCTCCAATAAATCTGCCCTGTTGCTAAGAAAAGTAAGAAATGTATTTAAAGAAGGTGGGTTAGTGAGAGTGTTCCTATGTTCCTCCCAAACCCTATGAGTGACACTATCAAGCTTTTCAGTCATCATGTATATGATTAACACATCCCAGTGCTCGGTATTCTGGTCTAAGGTCGACAGTGCACGAAGATTTTTATTCGTGACGTCTATAAGGCGACGAATTGACGAGCAAGATTCGTTACGAATGTGTTCAACGTTAAATAATTCCCTAACGTGATTGTTTACGAGCAGCCGCTTGTTATCGTACCTACTGCACAATAAATTCCACGCAGATTGATAGTTCTCGGCTTTAAAATCTAAATTATCGATAACTAGCAAAGCACTGCCTTTAAGAGATGCCCGAAGATAGTGCAACTTATTAATGTCATCGATGTCGTTTCGGGAATGTATTAAAGAGGTAAAAGTATCACGATACTCAAGCCAGTGCTGATAGTGACCATTAAAGACGGGTAAATCTATTTTTGGCAACCTAACGCAATTGGATTTCAATACGCTTGCCTGTGCATCCTCGAAACTCGTCACGGAAGTATCCAGGGGCTGCGAGGGCTGCGCGCCCAGCAGGCGCCGCGCCTCCGCCACCAGCGGGTGGTACCCGGCCTCGAACTCCTCGCGCTCCAGCTCCGGGACGGAGGGGTCATCCGAAAGCATCTCGATCTCGCACTGTAAATTGTCGAAGTCGGCGTATAAGGCATCGAATTTTCTAAAACGGCCTTCTAAATCTAGTAATTGTAGTTTACTAGGTTGGCCACCAGACACAAGCACTTTTAAATATTTACCAAAAATAGTCACTTTGGTTTTTATGCACCCACGTTTTTGCTTCAACTTGGTTATTTTATCGTCCGTCATAGCGAAGGACGTTAAATAGTTAGCGATTACTGTTGTAAAGGTATATTATATAAGGAAATAAAAGAAATAGGTTACTATGGCGTAAACTTGACCTACTTTAGGTGTGAACAAAGGATACAGGTGTGCATGCGCAGCGGCGCAGCCAGCAAGACTGATAAGAGGTGGCTATTGGAATGCGACAAACAAGTTCCCGTTATTCGGGAGCAATATTTTTTGCGTAATTAATGCAAGCGAACATAAGCTTTAAAGGCAAGAAATATTGTTTAATATGGTATTAGCTTGTAGCAAAATAAGAAACACGCTGCCAGCAAGACAAAGGTTACCTACGATTCAATGGGCGTGTACTCACTCAAGAAAGGAACTGTTTTATGGAATTTAAGATTATAAGAAAGGAAAAGATAGAAGGAATAATTGGAACGAACTCACGAATGACCAAACCGTCCACCAGTGAATCGTTGCTGATGCAATCTTCTCCTTTTGACGATGACGATGACTCGCAGTTTCTACGGGTGGATCCAAAGTCCGGCGCTCGGTCGACTCCTTTGTCCTCGGGCTCGCGCGGTTGCTAGGCGAAGTTTCTTCGACAGGATGATGATCTTAACGACGATGAAGGCTCCCGAAGATCTTCTACAGCTTAAGACCGCGACTTGAAGTGCCCCAAGACTCGAAATACGGCGACCGTTATTTTGCGAAAATAAGACGGTGAGAATCCTAAAGGACCAATGTAAGGATCCTAGGATGGCTCAATAAAAGAGTGGACTGTATAAAAGGCTGGTATAATGGCCGTCTTAAATTACAATTAAATCCCGGTCAAACAAAAAATTAATTTAAACCGAAAAAATACGGAGGATAGACCTACAGATTACTGGAAAATTATTAAGAAGTCCATGGTATTTGAAATCTATCATATAAAAGAGCTTATCCCGTGAAACAGTTTGAAAATCACGTCATTGAAAATAATCAAGGGTCGGAACCCTCTCCACGTGAGTTTCACTTGTTTCTTGGCCGGTTTTTATTTTATTCTACTAGTTACTGGCTCAATGAATCACCTAACTAGGATAAAAGTTGAATTTTTACTTATTTAAGACGGTTTATTCCGAAAGTTGGCAACTTCGCTGCGAATTCGTATTGCGATAGGTAATTGTTGCAATTCATGTTTTATCCAATGATAGAGCGATTATTCATGTTTTGATTCAGTAATAAATAATCAGACATTAATGAAAATAGCGATATGTTTACAGCTATATGCGTCGTTGCCAGCTTTCGGAATAAACTCTCTTAATAAAACATTAAAACAAAAAGGAGGACGAGGAAAAAATTACTATTGAAATTTTATGTCCCATATAATCCGTTTCTTAAATACGCCCAGTACGATGCGATTTCTTGTCAAATTTTACGAATTACAAACTCAGGATCTAATACTACGATGAGTGTTGAAAAAATTTTGATCTTATTTGGTGTGTTTATGGAATACTAGCTTCTGCCCGCGACGTCGCCCGCGTGGAATTCGGTTATCACGTTCCCACGGGAACTACTCGTTTTTCCGGGATAAAAAGTAGCCTATGTCCTTTCCCGGGTCTCCAACTATCTCCATGCCAAATTTCATCTCAATCGGTCCAGCGGTTAAAGCGTGAAGAGGTAACAGACAGACAGGCAGACAGACAGAGTTACTTTCGCATTTTTTTATAATATAAATAATATGGACTAAACGTCTCCCGCGGCGCGGTGTAGGTCCCATATTTCTCGTTTTCGTAAGAATTTTGGTAAAACTTCTCTTAACACATGACATGGCAAGGGTCAGCTTCCAAAAACCAGTAGTTTAGGCTGTGATCTAAAAATAATTAGGGTTGATCGATTAGTAAGTCAGTTTTTTGTTGTTATATTTATGTAATACTTCTGCCCGCGACTTCGTCCGCGTGGAATGTTATAGCGTTCCCGCGGGATGAGCGTTAAACTATTATAAATTATATACGAAAACCTTCTTCTTGAATCACGTTGCGTAGTTTTAAAGATCTCAGCATACCCAGGGACAGACAGACAGCGAAGTGACTTTTTTTTATACTATGTAGTGGTAGATAGAGGGAAATAATCAGAAAGGCTACCTTTTTCATCCTGATATTCTTTTTGGACCGGGATTTGCGCGGATATACAAACCTTCTGAAACTGCTCTCCCACCGGTGATGTAATCCATATTATAATATTATAAATGCGAAAGTAACTCTGTCTGTCTGTCCGTCTGTCTGTTACCTCTTCACGCTTCAACCGCTGGACCGATTGAGATGAAATTTGGCATGAAGATAGTTGGGGTCCCGGGAAAGGACATAGGCTACTTTTTATCCCGGAAAAGTGCATAGTACCCGCGGGAACGCGATAACCGAATTCCACGCGGGCGAAGTCGTGGGCAAAAGCTAGTTATATATATACCTACTAACTAGCTTCTGTCCGCGTCTTCGCCCGCGTGGAAGTCGGTTATCGCGTTCCCGCGGGAACTATGCGTTTTTCCGGGATAAAAAGTAACCTATGTCCATTCCCAGGACACCATCTCCATGCCAAATTTCATCTCAATCGGACCAGCGGTTGAAGCGCGAAGAGGTATCAGACAGACAGACAGACAGACAGAGTTACTTTCCCATTTATAATATTAAGTAGGTATGGATTATTTTTTATTTATTTATTTTGTTGTCTTATTTATGTAAGTATATGTAGATGTATTTATTTAATGTAAGTATATTTGTTCTTTGCTGGTGTCTAAGTATATTCAGTAATGTTGTTTTTTTGGCACCGCCCCTAACCATTTTCGGCTTTGCCTAAAGGTTAACCGGTAGACAATGCCTCAAGGCATTAAGTCCACCTTTTGTATACTAAGTTTTCTTTATGCGCACTAAATAAATGAATAATATTTACTCGACTGCGTCAGAAAGAGTAGAGACGGGCTCTAAGGTTTGGTGGATTTTAGCTTGTGATATTTGTCGCTATGTTCGTAAGTTTCATAATACAATAATATACTTCGCCAGGTATGACAGTCCGGTGTTCTGTTAGTAGTGTGTTTGTCACCCTAACGTCATTCGCACTGCTGTGTGTTGCAAGTGGCGTATTAAAATAGTCACCGACCCCCCTGTACCCCGTGAGTGTTTCACTAAATTACTACGTTCATTTGTTTTTAACTTGTCTCATTTTGTGTGCTTAACAAGTAAATGTCAATTGTAATGCGCAAATAATTTGCATTATAACGGCACAAAATATTTCCTCCATTTTTGCATTTTTTTTTATTGCAATAAGGTGGCAACTCGACTTTGACGTTAGGGTGACACGTCACCCGGATCGGCAGACCTTGTTTTCTTGGACCGTGGTAACTTTACAATTTTGTGCGTGGCCGAGCTTATTATATTTTTAATCTCCGTCTAATCGTCATATAAAAGGTTTAAACGACGTTCAAACGATGCTTAAGCAACTCCAATTTTAGCAACGACATCTCCCCGACTATGAGGTCGCGTTCGCGCTAACGCAGTTTAACGGGGCGTGGAAAGCGACAATTTTTCACGCTCCAGACGAAAATGAAATTAGAGGATGTATTGTGTAACAAACGCACGCGTTGTTTTTATATAAAAAACTGGCCAAGTGCGTGTCGGGTCACGCGCAAAGTATAGGGTTCCGAAGTTGATGATGCCCACAGTACCTTTCTAAGACTTATTAGCATCTAGCTAGCCTGTGGTATGTATGACGTGCCCGCCCGACGCCCCTGCCGCTCGAGAAAAATCATTGGTTTTTTATCATTTCATAAGTTCGACACTATGATGACTCGTAAGTTTTCATAGCCTACTTAGCTACTATACCACAACCGTGATTTTTTTCAGCCATCCAAATACCACCATTTAGCTGGTGGGGGGGGGGGGGGGGGGCACTCGACTCTAACAAAAAATAGCACTTTAAAGCTTAATATTTCACAAACGCATCACTTAACCAAAAAATGGCTTTAACAAACCTACAATATTTTTTTAAGATATATTCAACGATATGCCGCACCATGAGGTACGAAAGAAAAAAAATTACATCCCCACTTTACAAGTACGGGAGGTACCCTATAAAAAAATATATTTCAAAATGTAATAGTAGCACTTTGTCGGCGTAACTAATATGTATATTCATGCCAAATTACAGCTTTCTAGAACTAAGCATCTCCGAGCAATAGTGCGGACAGACGGACGGACGGACGGACGGACATGGCGAAACTATAAGGGTTCCTTGTGGACTTCGGAACCCTAAAAAGTATGCGATGGAAATAGCTCTGGGAGAAGCTTTCATAAGATAAATACTTACGAGCTTTATACGTCATGATTCCGACTCAAAGATGCTCTTTCATGCTTTCTCGCCACTCATACCGAGGGTCGGGGGTTCGATTCCGGCTCGCACCTCTAGTTTACTTACGTGCGAAATTCAATTTGAATTTACCATGAGGTTTTCGGTGAAGGAAAACATCGTGAGGAAACCTGCACGCGTATGTGAAGTAATTCAAAGATGTGTGTGAAGTCCCGCACTGGGCCCACGTGGGGACTACAGCCCAAACCATCTCATGATATAGGGAAGCCTGTGTCCAGCAGTGGGACGCAAATAGACTGTAGTAGTAGTAGTAGTAGATTCTCTTTGTTCGAAGAAATATTATTATAATTATACTAGCTGACCCAGTGGACTTCGTACCACCTTAGAATAAAAAAAATAGCTTACGTCCTATCCTCAGACCTACTGAACATACACACCAAATTTCATAAGAATCGGTCGAGCCGTTTCGGAGGAGTTTGGTTACAAACACTGTGACACGAGAATTTTATATATTAGATAGGTAGTTAATTTTCCAAGGTGAGAGATCTTTTTCCTAACCGCGGCTGTACCAAGTAATTTTTCTACACGCAATTCCCTATTTCGGTACAATAACTGCTAAATCTACAATCCACTATCATCATCATCATCATCATTTCAGCCGAAAGACGTCCACTGCTGGACATAGGCCTCCCCCAAGGCTCGCCACTCAGACCGGTCCTGTGCTACTTGCTTCCACCGGTTTCCCGCGACCTTCACGAGGTCGTCGCTCCATCTTGTTGGAGGCCTACCGACCACTCGTCTCCCGGTTCGCGGGCGCCACTCGAGAACTTTCCGGCCCCATCGGCCATCAGTCCTGCGAGCAATGTGCCCCGCCCACTGCAACTTAAGGCTCGCAATTCTTCGGGCTATGTCATCCACTATAATATCTACTAACTTACTAAAGTAGAGATTATTACATACTACTCATACTGGCCGTTTGCCCGCGACTTCGTCCCGCGTAGACTTAGAATTTGCGTACCCGATGATACTATAGTATACATAGATGGTTATAGTTATAGAAGTATTGAAAAAACTACGTTTGACCCGTAGAAAACCCGTTCCCGAGGAAATATCGGAATAAAAAGTACCCTATGTTATTCCCAGGGTCACAAACTATCTCCATACCAAATTTCATCCAAATCGGTCCGGTCTTTGCGACGTGAAGGAAGGATAAACAAACACACTTTCACATTTATAATATTAGTAAGGATTAGTATTCCTGAATTTTATTTTTACCAATCACCAAAGTTGTTTCCCTTATTTTATTCCTACAATGAAGACGTAGCTTTTTCACAATGATCACACGCAACAGAATAACTCAATAAAGGTTGTCACAAATCAGTCGGTTTACTTATAACACGACTTAATATTCGTATAAAATTATTTTTAACTAGCTTTTCCCCGCAACTTCGTATGCGCAGAAATATTAGGTCCTTACATATGAAATTGGCGTTTCATATGGCAGAAATGAAAACGATTTTTTTTTATGAAACTATTTTTTTATTTAGTCAAAGTATGTACCATGGCTATCTATGCACTTTTGCCATCTCGAAGGTAGTTCATTGATTCCTTTACTAAAAAAAGTGTGTGAGCGAGAATCAATAAAATCTTTGAAGGCCGTTTGGACAGCCTCGTGAGAATTGAATTTTTTTCCTTGCATGAAGTTGTCCAAATTCCGAAAAAAATGGTAATCAGTTGGAGCAAGGTCCGGGGAGTATGGTGGGTGTCGAAGACATTCCAGTCGCAGCTCCCGTAGTTTTGCGGCCGTCAAACGTGCCGTATGTGGTCGAGCGTTGTCCTGAAGCAGCAGTGGGCTAGATCGATTGACCAGTCTGGGTTGTTTAATGGCTAGCTTTTCCATCATCGTTTGCAATTGTTGACAATACACATCAGCCGTGATTGTTTGCCCAGATCTTAAGAAACTGTAATGGATGACACCGGCAATAGTCCACCAGACACTTACCAGTACCTTTTTCTGAGTCAACTTTCGTTTCGGGCAGAATTTGGCTGGTTCACCTGGGTTCAACCATTGTGAAGAACGTTTCCGGTTGTCGTACAAGATCCATTTTTCATCACAAGTAACGATACGATTCAAAATGCCTTCATTATTGTGCCGGTTGAGAAGTGAAACGCAACACTCGACGCGTGTTTCTTTGTTTGCGTCGCTCAATTCATGCGGTACCCATTTTTCAAGTTTTTTCACTTTTCCAATTTGTTTCAAGTGAATCAAAATGGTTTTATCACTCACACCGAAGCCTGCCGCTAACTCTGACGTGGTTTGCGATGGATCTGCTTCCACAATTGCTTTTAATTCTTCGTTATCAACTTGTGTCTCCGGCCGTCCACGAGGCTTGTTCTGTAGGTCAAAATTTCCAGAACGGAAACGTTGGAACCAATAACGTACCGTATTTTCTTTTGCAGTAGCTTCCCCATACGCATTGTTAATCCTACGAGCCGTTTCTGCAGCACTAGTGCCGAGGTGAAACTCATATTCGTAAATATAGCGATATTTTAAGTTCTCCATATTGTGAACAGAACGATGTGAAAGAAAAACAAATGACGCGATAACAAATAAATTTCGTAATTCGAACACAGAAATACATGGTCTTAAATTTGAAATAAATTTGAATTTGGAATTCCTAGCCGAACGCCACATATTTTGAATCAAAGTTGCCAGTTCGCCAAACGCCAATTTCATATGTAAGGACCTAATATTAAAAAGTGATTTTTCCCGCTCCCGTGGGAATTTTGCAAAATCCTTTCTTAGCGGATGCCTACGTCATAACATCTACCTGAATGCCAAATTTCAGCCCGATCCGTTCAGTGGTTTGGGCTGTGCGTTGATAGATCACTATATCAGTCAGTCAGTCAGTCAGTCACCTTTGAGTTTTATATATTTAGACTAGCTGTTTCCCACGGCTTCGTACGCGCGTAAACATTGAAATGTAAATTCGCATTTTTCCCAGTTCCTGAGAGAATTTCGGGAAATCCTGTCTTAGGGCTCCCCTACCCTCCACAAGGAACCTACATGCCAAGTTTGAGGTATCTACGACCGGCGCTTTGGCCTGTGCGTTGATACATCAGTCAATCACTTTTGGCTTTTATATATAAGGACTAGCTGACCCCGCGGACTTCGTACTGCCTTAGAATTTTGTTTTTGTGTATAAAAAATAGCTTACGCCCTATTCTCAGACCTACTGAACATACACACCAAATTTTGTAAGAATCGGTCGAGCCGTTTCGGAGGAGTTTGGTTACGTGACACGAGAATTTTAGATATTAGATTTTCCTAACCCGATACCTTGTTAAATTGAATTTTGTAAACGTGGACGCGTCCTAATGGTCGTCATTTGTAAGACTTATGACCGCATCCTATTAGACTGATGGCGGCCATTAGCGCTTGATAACAGAAGTGTTGGCTCATTATGGGTTGATGTGGAAGAAGCCGTGAAGTCATGGTAGCATACATACCTACATACATATAATACAAATACTATTTATTGACCACCACACAATAGAGAAAAAAGGTCAGAACAAAAAGATCAGGAACACATGTTGTTATAGACATGGGTTAATTTTTAATCTGAAATAAAAACATAATATCTAGATAGAGCTAGAAGTCGTGGTGGCCCAGTGATTCGACCTACCGCCTCTCATGCAGAGGGTCGGGGGTTCGATTCCGGCTCGCACCTCTAAGTTTACTTATGTGCGAAATTCAATTTGAATTTACCACTGAGCTTTTCGGTGAACGAAAACATCGTGATGAAACCTGCACGCATCTGCGAAGTAATTCAAAGATGTGTGTCCCCAATCCGCACTGGACCCGCGTGGGGACTACAGCCCAAACCCTCTATCGATGAGAGGAGGCCTATGCCCAGCAGTGGGACGCAAATAGGCTGTAGTAGTACCTAGATAGAATACAGGACATGTTCAGTTTCATAAAAACAAACTTACAATCTGAATCTAACGGCCTGGAACATACGCCTAAAGCTCAATCTTGTTAAAAGCTTATCATACAAAATAGGTCACTAGGTTCAGTGACCTATTTTGTATTTCTTGCTCGTAATTTATATAACGCGACAAACATTTCGTAAACATCATCTTAATTTGTACATGTAAATCTCAAATCATAATTAAGGGCCCTCGCCCACGGCGACTTTTTGTAGCGATGCTGCCGAGCTACTCATATCGCTATCCTTCTTACTCTGATGTAAAAAAAAAGATAGCGATATTGAAGCCGTGGTGGCCTAGTGGTTCGACCTACCGCCTCTCATGCAGAGGGTCGGGGGTTCGATTCCGGCTCGCACCTCTAAGGCCCGGTTCCTATATCGACGAAACGCCTCGTTTTGCCTACGGACGGTTGATTTTTGACATTTGTTCCATAGAGAATCTGTCAAATTTTAACCGTCCGTAGGCAAAACGAGGCGTTACGTGGATATAGGAACCGGCCCTAAGTTTACTTATGTGCGAAATTCATTGAATTCACCACTGAGCTTTTCGGCGAAGGAAAACATCGCGAGGAAACCTGCACGCATCTGCGAAGTAATTCAAAGATGTGTGTGAAGTTCCCAATCTGCACTGGGCCCGCGTGGGGACTATAGTCCAAGCCCTCTCGTGACGAGAGGAGGCCTGTGCCCAGCAGTGAGACGCAAATAGGCTGTAGTAGTAGTAGTATGTAGGTAATAAAAGCCATATCGCTTAACAGCAACACCGCGGCGCACAGGGTGTAGCCAAAAATCGATTTTATTTATCACTAGTTGTGCCCCGCGACTTCGTCTGCGTGGAATATAAAACTGCCGATAACCTTTCTTTCCAATATCCGGTTTTAATCAAACATAGCTTATAATTTGAATTTACTACTGAGCTTTTCGGTGAAACCTGCACGCATCTGCGTATTAAATCAACGATGTTTGTGAAGTCTCCAATCCGCACTGGGCCCGCTTGGGGACTATAACCCAAAACCCTCTCGTGATGAGAGGAGGCCTGTGCCCAGCAGTGGGACGCAAATAGGCTGTAGTAGTAGTAGTAGCTTATAATGTAGCTCCGAATTATGCTCTATCTACCCTTAAAAACTACATTCAAATCCGTTCAGTAGTTTTGGAGATTGATTCAAACAAACAGACAGACAGACGGAAAGAGAGGGACAGAAAAATTACCATTTTATTATAGTATAGATAGATAGAAGAAGATTTTGTCACGATCGTATTTGCATAACGCTTCTATATTAGGTCGTGGTGCAGCGAACACACAAACTACATAAACAAATCTTGCAAGTTAAATATCACCCATTTCTAGTTATCGAATCATGATAAAACTTGGTATGTACTTAAATTTGAAGATTGGATGGCAATACCCCTAAGCAGCACGATTCCCCTCTTTTTTTTCGTCTTTTTTAGGGTTCCAAAGTCGACAAGGAACCCTTATAGTTTCGCCATGTCCGTCCGTCCATCCGTCCGTCTGTCCGCACTATTGCTCGGAGATGCTTAGTTCTAGAAAGCTGTAATTTGGCATGAATATACATATTAGTTACGCTGACAAAGTGGTACAATAAAATTTTGAAATATATTTTTTTATAGGGTACCTCCCCTACTCGTAAAATGGGGTTGTAATTTTTTTTCTTGTGTACCCCGTGGTGCGGCATATTGTTGAATAGGTCTTGAAAAAATATTGTGGGTTTGTAAAAACCATCTTTTGATTAAGTGATGCGTTTGTGAAATATTAAGCTTTAAAGTGCTATTTTTTGTTAGAGTCACTTGTCCCCCCCCCCCTGCCAGCTAAATGGTGGTATTTGGATGGCTGAACAAAATCACGGTCATGGCATATATAACGTAGTTGAAAGGAAAACTATCACAGCTAAGTAGGCTGTACAAACTTACGAGTCATAGTCGACCAACTTATGAAATGATTAAAAAAACCAATGATTTTTCTCGAGCGGCAGGGGCGTCGGGCGGGCACGTCATACCACAAGCTAGCTAGATGCTAATAAGTCTTAGAAAGATACTGTGGGCATCGTCAACTTCGGAACCCTATAATTTGCGCGTGGCCCGACACGCACTTGGCCGGTTTTAAAAGATAAAGTAAACTGAACATTAACAATAATAAGCATATTCCGTTATAAACGTTCGTCACCAAAACATATGATGTGTATATACATATTATATTCAAGGGGATGCTGTTGGTATAAACAAACAAACTTAGATATAAGAGATTGTATATAAAGATATTATTATGGTTCCTGAACAAGTCTTTAAACAAGTTACACGATGAATTTTATAATTGTTTAATACCCAGTTTTATAGATTGCAGTGCCCTACCAGGGTTTATGTTTTGGGACAATATGTAATAGTTTTAAGACCTATGTAAACCACATAATAGTACATTACACACCTAGGGCGGTCAAGTAAAGAAAGTCTCAGATCGCGGGTAATTGAGGCCCGAGCCGGAGGCGAGGGCTATAATCTAGCGGTCTGAGGATTTCTTTACGACCGCCCGTGGTTAGTATACGATCTTACGTCACCACCTGGCCGTGAAGAGGGATTTTTCGTAGCGCCCAAGGGCGGTAAATCCCGCTTTTCGGCCTGGCGTGACGTAAAGCAATAAATGATATGATATGATATGAATGTAATTTTATTTTAAATGGGATTGTATTTGACATATCTCCTTAATTTAGCTTTAAAGATACCTTTTGCCTTTGTCCTTGGGCGCCGAGTTGCATTAATATCTAAAAGAGTACATTAGTGTCTTGTTTAAATTTCATTTATCAGTTTATTACTGTTTCACATATCACACAGGAAATAACCGCACAAACAGTAAGCTTAATTTTAAACAATGCTACCTAACAAATGTAAATTCGTCTAAAACCGTGTTGGTTTCGTGAAAATATTACAGGAAAATGTACCTATGAAAAACTGTCCGCGCCGTAACAACAAAGGACATATTCCAACTATTTCCCCAGTTTTTAGAATGTAACATTGTAACTGGTAGGTAGCAGGTAGCTGGAACTCTGTGATGGGGAATAGTAGTAGAGTTTGAGCTCTTTTTTTGGACTGTCATACTATTCTACGAAATTGTTTACAGTCATCTGCCACTATAAAACATATATTCTTGAATTCAAGTTTTTTTTACTCCGAAAACTAAAAGCTATTATACATTTTTTCAAAATAAAAATAAAAATATATAAAAAAAAAGCTAATCATATTACGTGTACGATCATGGTTCTTAAATTGAAAGATTTGGTGGCGTATTACTGAATTACGAAGGAGTCTAATGAAAATTCATCTAAAAGTGTAAGTATGTGATCGTTAACGTTAACTTTTATCTACATTATGCACGTCGTCGGCTGATGTCGGTCAATTCAATTTTGCTGCCGTCAATTTGTATGCTCATCAGGCGGGCAAATACAACGCGGGTGGGAGCAGGACTAGGGAGGACAGAATTTAGCGTTTCTATACAAGTGCGAAAAGTTTATCATTTTACTTCAAGCCCCTTGTAATGTTGGCTCGGGCGAAAGCAAGGGCATCATTAGGGACGAGAGAAAATGACAATTTCGCACGTGTATCACATGTCATTTTTAGACGAGCGAAATATTGAGATTTAATTAGGTAAAAAAACGTTCGAAAACAAAAAAGTAAAAAGCGCAAAAATCATTTATGCATGACTGCCCAGTCAGAGTAAAATAAACTGAGCATATGCTGAGTTGAGACCGTTTCGCAACTATCACTTCTTATCGTCTATTTCTCTTTTTATGTAAACAGGTATGTGTGATGTTGCGAATAAATGTTTCTTTCTTTCTTTTCTTCTTTCTCTCTTCTAAAAAAGCACTCGTTCTAAAATGACAATTGGTAATTGGCGAGCTAAAAATTTATCGACATGTTTCCTTTTTTGAGCAACTGTAGGTATGCAATGAATTTATAGGGCCACAGGGTTGAGGAATGACTTCTGAATGTTTCAAAGTGGCCTAAGTACTTGCATGGTTGCCTAACTTTCAACGCTAATGCATTGCAATAAGGTCGCAAAGAGGGAACTGGAACCCGGTCTTATGTCAGACTACGGTGAGGCTGTCTTGCGACATACTCCAGCCCACACAAGTGGTAGCCAATTAGTCATCCCGGCCACTTGGGGACACCAAGATGTAGGTTATTTAGTCGTTTTTTACAATATGGCTCCCAGGTCGCGGAAAAAAGTATTATGATCGGTCTGTTCCCTAGCCTTCTATCCCATCTTCCCTAATCCCATGTCCCCTTATCCACCTTTATCCCATACGTCCTATCCTCTTCCCCTTTCGAGTTCGGCAACGCATTGGTGACGCCTCTGGTGTTACAAATGTAGGCGGCGGTGATCACTTACTACCAGGTAGGCCGTCTGCCTGTTAGTCAATCTTTTTACTTAAAAATCCTATACAAAAAATATGCCGTGTTATGGCTTAAGTACAAAACATAACAGGCCCTAATACCGTTATACGTACAAACTTCGAGTAATGAATGTTCTGTCACAGGGCGGACAGGGCGTCTAAAAGCATGATTTCGAACACAATTCGAATAAAGTGTCAATGTTTACGTGCGAGGACGTCTGTACGCTTGTAAATGTGTGTGTACCAGTACGCGGGTCTGTGATTCACTCTCTATCTCCGCATGAAACAAATGACGGTAAGGGCGAGTTGGGCGCGAGTTGCGCGCGGGCTAGATTCAGGCGGGTGATTCCGTGGCCATTCTGTACGTCGTAGTACTATTAAATATTCTGTGGTTCCGTGGTTGCCCGGTTGTACGATTCTGAGTATACTATATATGTATAGATAGGTAGTTCACGTCTTCAGCACGTGAAGTTGATTACACAATAAACTTTATAAATATAATTCCGGGAAGAAAATATCAATCACTTTAATACTCCGAAACTTCGTTCAGTTGCCAGGAGGGTTTCCAATATCGCTAGTCTATATTTGGACTTTTCAGAATTACTTTTTAAGATTGTATTACAGAGAACTGTTACTTTAGAAATCTTTGCTATTCTATACTAGTATAATAAAAATAACTTTGTCAGTCTGTTTGTCTTCCAGTCTATTACCTATTCTTCACGCTTTAAATGAAAGGACCGATTTAGATGAAAATTTGCATGGAAAAACGCATAGTTCCCGCGGGAACTTGATAACCGAATTCCAAGCAGACGGAGTCGCAAGTAATAAAAATACTTACCAAGTGTCTGATAATTTCGCAAATTCAGATTTCCTAGCGCAAATTTGCAGCAATGGCAGTCTCAACAGACGATGCTTTGTCAATTTTCTCAAGGTAATTGTATTTAAATGAAACTTCTGAATAGCAGGCGAATTTCTCGCAGAATTTGCCAGAAATGTATGCCAATAAGATGCCTTCTATAATATTGGATTTCAATGGAAGATGGTTAAACAGTTCTTACTGTTTAACCATCCCACCACGTTACTTTTATTTGTAGGTGACGTACCTATTTATATCTACGAATAAAAGTAACGTAGACGACTTCTTACCATTTGCTTTAGAAATTTACTGACATACCTATAACAGACATTATTATAAATACTAAACAGCCATGACTCGAGTACAAACATTCGTGCCCATCACACAAAGTTTGCCCCGAGCGGGATTCGAACTCGCGACCATCGATCGGAACTGAAGGCAGACCCACTACCACTGGACCAATCCGGTTTTCAAATGAATGAAACGAATATTGATACGTATTATTAGAATGGTTAATATTTAGGCATTGTTTGGAAAACGAACACACAGCCCACCTGATGGTAAGTGGCCAATGGACATAAGGAATCATAAGACGGGACTTGGTTTGTCAGGTCATTGTACTGTACCTTTTCAGCAACCCCGTTTCGATTAGTTTATTTTTTATATACCTAATTAATAAGTCACATGCAATCAACACTTCAATTCATTCAACTCCGTGTTTTCGAATCGTCAAAAAATCATCAGTCATTTGATGAAATCCCGAAGATTACCTTTAAAGATAAAGATAAAGATAAAGATAAAAACCATTTATTCAAGTAGGATTTTACAATCACTTTTGCATCGTCACTATGTACAGTTTGATGTAGTTATCATTAAAAACAAACCGAAATAGATATAATAGATTTATCAACCGTGGAATAGCCGTGGTGGTCTTGTGGTTTGACCTACCGCCTCTCATGCAGAGGGTCGCGGGTTCAATTCCGGCTCGCACCTCTGAAATTATTTATGTGCGATATTCAATTTGAATTTACCACTGAGCTTTTCGGTGAAGGAAAACATCGTGAGGAAACCTGCACGCATCTGCGAAGTAATTCAAGGATGTGTGTGAAGCCCCAATCCGCACTGGGTCCGCGTGGGAACTATAGCTCAACCCTCTCGTGATGAGAGGATGCCTGTGCCCAGCAGTGGGACGCAAATAGGCTGTAGTCTGTAGTAGTAGATATAATAGATTTATTTGTTCTCGTAATTGAATATGCCACAACAATCCCTCTTAGCGAGACACCCGGCCCTCGTGTTTACCATCTGACCGCCATCCGATCACAAACGTACCGCCAATTTTAACTTAAAGTGACCACTACTTACAGTATATTTTACCCTGCAAGTTTGTCGGTTGAGGCCAACAAAAAATATTAATACAGCGAAGTCTGTTTGCTGAGCCTTTGGCTGTTGATCGAACTTATCTCGCTCAGAATTGCCTTTTAGGGTTCCGAAGTCCACAAGAAACCCTTATAGTTTCGCCATGTCCGTCCGTCCGTCCGGCCGTCCGTCCGTCCGTCCGTCCGTCTGTCCGCACTATTGCTATTGAAATTTGGCATGAATATACATATTAGTTACGCTGACAAATACAATAAAATGTACAATAAAATTTTGAAATAATTTTTTTTATAGGGTACCTCCCCTAGTCGTAAAGTGGGGATGTATTTTTTTTTTCTTGCGTACCCCATGGTGCGGCATATCGTTGAATAGGTCTTTAAAAAATATTGTGGGTTTGTTACAACCATTTTTTGATTCAGTGATGCGTTAGTGAAATAATAAGCTTTAAAGTGCTATTTTTTGTTAGAGTCACGTGTCGCCCCCCCCCCCCCCCCCAGCTAAATGATGGTATTTGCATGGCTGAAAAAAATCACGGTTGTGGCATATATAACGTAGTTGAAAGGAAAACTATCACAGCTAAGTAGGCTTTACAAACTTACGAGTAATAGTCGACCAACTTATGAAATGATTAAAATACCAATGATTTTTCTCGAGCGGCAGGGGCGTCGGGCGGGCACGTCATACCACAGGCTAGCTAGATGCTAATAAGTCTTAGAAAGGTACTGTGGGCATCGTCAACTTCGGAACCCAATACTTTGCGCGTGGCCCGACACGCACTTGAAAAGTGGAAAGTAAATATCCATCACTACTATTTATCACTACATAGTATAAAACAAAGTCGCTTCACTGTCTGTCTGTCCCTATTTATGCTTAGATCTTTAAAACTACGCAACGAATTTTGATGCGGTTTTTTTTATAGATAGAGTGATTCAAGAGGAAGATTTTCGAATATAATTTGTTATAGTTTAACGCTCAATTCCCGCGGGAACGCTATAACCGAATTCCACGCGGACGAAGTCGCGGGCAGAAGCTAGTAAAAAATAAAATATGATTTGTTCGAGTTCAATTAAAAATTAAATTGCGTTCACATTACCCACTCGAAAGTCGAAAGTAAATATTGATAATAAAAAGGTGATTTGTAATAGTACATTACAGACCTAGGGTGATGTAATAGTACATTACAGACCTAGGGTGGTGAATTCGTAAATGTCCCAGATCGAAGGTTTCTGTGGCCCGAACCGAAGGTGAGGGCCATAAATATGCGATCTGGGGCTTTACGAATTACCGCCCGTGGTTTGTCAAAAGTTTTACGTCTTGCCTTGGCCATGAAGTGAGATTTTCTCTTCGCGTAGCGGGCAGAAAATACCACTTTACGGCCAAGGGTGATGTAAAACATCTTACATTCGTATTTTTGATCAAGATCATAGGTTTTTATATGTAAAATAGGATAAGCCATGCGATAGATTAAAAAATCCGATGTTGCAAAAAAGATTACCTACATTAAATGCTAACCCCATAAATTCTCATGGCAAAATAAAAAATGTAAAATATATTCAATAACTTTCGTGCGCCTCTGATGGATACAAACACTTGGCCAAATTCGGGCTTTAATGGAATCCTAATAATGAAAAAAATCTTTGAATTATTCATCCCACTTCACAGCTGTGGTCCACAAGTTGGAGGCGAGCCTTGATTATTATTGATTTCACCATTACACTGGAATTTAAATTTAGACTCGAAATTTCCATTTCATACCATTAATCTTGAGTATTTACGAATTATCGATGAGCACTTGAGAATTGCCTGCTTACTTGAAAACTTGAATTTGTAATTAAAAGCGTAAACAAAATTTTGAATTCAGAGGTACCTTTATTTGCTATCTGAGAAAGTCAGGTACTTATGTCAAATTTCAAGTAAGTAGTCTGATTCCAACAAGGGGTTTAAACAGCTATAAAAGTTCAAAATCTTTAAATTTATTAGGTGCCTATCCGAAAGACACCTTACCTTACCAGTAGTAACTACAGCCTATTTGCGTCCCACTGCTGGGCACAGGCCTCCTCTCGTCACGAGAGGATTAAGGCCATATAGTCCCCATGCGGGCCCAGTGCGCTGAAACATTTAAGCTCGAAAGAAACGTTTAGGCATCATTTTACTTATCTTGCTATGAATATGAGCTATTTTCTTTATTTTTACGAGTTATATAATAGCGGTAACATCACACGCTGATAAGTGTTCAGCTAAGTATAAAGGCCTATGACATACCTGTTTTAGACGGTTTAAGTCAAGAGTTATTGAGTGGCAAAGCATTAACCTCACGTTATCGTATCACACCGTCAGTAGTCGTAAAAATATCACATTACAGCAGGTGGAAGACAAGTTTATTGTAAGTATGAAAAGTATGTAGAATATAGTCCTCTCATGCAGACGGTCGGGGGTTCGATTCCGGCTCGCACCTCTAAGTTTACTTATGTGTGAAATTCAATTTGAATTTACCACTGAGCTTTTCGGTGAAGGAAAACATGGTGATGAAACCTGCACGTATCTGTGAAGTAATTCAAAGATGTGGTTTTTGAGCTATAGTCCCCACGCGGGCCCAGTGCGGATTGGGGACTTCACACACATCGTGATGATAGGAGGCCTGTGCCCAGCAGTGGGACGCAAATAGGCTGTAGTAGTAGTAGTAGTAAAATATAGTTGGATGTGGTACTATCTCTTAACGTCACAGATTTACCTTAGTGAAGAGTATTGGGGATTAATTATTAAGGAACTGTAAAGTTAGCCCGACGGCACTTTTGAAAATAATTTAATGTTCTCCTTTGTGTAGTCTAAAGCTGGCTTGTCATCTTGTCGTGTTAGAAAAGGAGAAGCTATGAATGTCCCCAGCTTCCAGAAGATTGATTGCAGGGAACTCACAGAAGTGGTTAGTATAGGTACCTAGTAATCATTGTGGAAAACCAATTCTAAATCAGTGCTATTAAAAAAAAACGTAGCTAAATAGCTGATAACTAAATATTTATCTGATCATAGGGTAATCTAGAGAGTAAAGGAAATTTTCTAGTGGTAGGGCCTGGTGTGCTAGGTCCGCCCGGGGGTACCACCGTCTCTCCCCGCTAACCTGCCGCCAAATAGCAGTGCTCGAACTGTTGTGTTCCGGTAGGGGGTTAAGGCAGCCGGTGAAATTTCCGGCACAGTGGCATTCCATCTTAGGCCTCAGGGTAGGCAACGCATTCGAGATCTTATGGTTTCTTAATGGGAGATCATAGGATGTCGGTGTCCATGGGCCGCAGTGACCACTTACTATCAGGTGAGCTGTGCGCTCGTTTGCCTATTACCATTGATATATATAATTAAATTAAATATTTAAGTCCCGATTATTCGATCCTAAAGGTGAAACATTTTATTCTTGATTTTTATTTTGTATTCTTTCTGACGATCTCAATGTGAAATTCTCTTATTTTGACATGTAAAATATGCTGTAATTTGATATTGAGAAATAAATGTCTATGTCTATGTCTAGTCAAAACATCGAGCTCGTTGCTTCGGTGTGTACGAGTTCAAGCAGCCGACAGCTGTGACAGATTTCAGCGGCAAAAGAAAATGAGGGAATAATGCGTTAGCTTAACCTTTTTATACTGCTTACCTACCTAGTGCTAATAAGATACCGCTGTCACTCGCACGACTTTTCTGAGACGCCTTTTGTGTTTAAAGGCGAGAGAGAACACCTAGTTAAAGACTTTGAAATAGGTAGGTGTATAAAAACGATAAAATTCCGAGAAAACTTGTGAAGAAAGCGCCCTTTTACAATTATTATTAGCGTTGATTTTTCAATCGTCACATGAAATTTATTCTTCGCATAGTCCATACAAAATTCGAATTTATTCCGGACCAAATTCAAATTTTGTATGCACTATCCGACGAATAAACTTTATCCGACGATTGAAAAATCAGCCCTTCGTCAAATGATTTTAAGGAAATGGAGAGCTGTGTTTTACTTCGTCATTCGCGGTCCTTTATGTGGAAATATGAAGAAAATGAAAAATGAGATGAGATGTAAAAGTTCATAATAATCACTAAAAACTTTTCTCTTAAATAATTCTTTTCAAATAAATAATTCTCATTCTCATTCTCATTCTCTTGATTATTGTATGGCTGTTACAGCAAGTACTCGTGCACCACATTTTCTAAAAAAAAAGACTATTAATCATACAAACACGAGACAGGCACATAAAAAAGAGAGCCTAGTGAAGGTAAGCAATAAAGAATGTTCATTGTCTTCTTTCACGGAACGAGCAATTATAATAAAAAGAGTGCGATGTTTTTCATTCATTCATAATAAAATATAGCTATCTGGCGGAGGGAGTTATTTGCATTTTACCTTAAGGTGGCACTTCTAAGCTCTTAATCAATACGTATACATGAAAATTCCTCCATTACTGACCGACTGACTGATTGATAACAACGAATAGCCGAAACTATTGGTAGTAGAACGATGAAATTTGGTATGAAGGTTCCTTTAGGAGTGTAGGAGAGCACTAAGAGAAGATTGCTCGAAATTCCTGAAGGAACAGAAAAATGGGAACTACGCGGGTTACACCGCGGGAGACTAGTTGGGCAAATATAACTCTTTATCCCTTACTACTTTAAATTTGAATAACCAAGGCCAAGAAGAGATGGAACACAAAATATTTATGAAATGGGAACAGTTTCGTGAAATTAAATCCATCAACTAATCCACCAGGACCAACATCAGGGGAGTTGGGATTCCGTAGGTACTATTTTGTGTTTATCGATGAAGCCGTGGTGGCCTAGTGGTTCGACCTACCGCCTCTCATGCCGAGGGTCGGGGGTTCCATTCCGGCTCGCACCTCTAAGTTTACTTATGTGCGAAATTCAATTTGAATTTACCACTGAGCTTTTCGGTGAAGGAAAACATCGTGAGGAAACCTGCACGCATCTGCGAAGTAATTCAAAGATGTGTGTGAAGTCCCCAATCCGCACTGGGCCCGCGTAGAGCTTATAGCCCAAACCCTCTCGTGATGAGAGGAGGCCTGTGCCCAGCAGTGGGACGCAAATAAGCTGTAGTAGTAGTAGTAGTAGTTGTAATTAAGAAATGAATGGATAATCAACCTAAGGTTCATTGCGGTCGGAATAATTTTAATATGAAAATCAACGTGTTTTAATTACTTTATATCTCAAATAGATGTTTTTGATGGTGAACTTAAGGAAATTTATGCGTAATTTGGAACTCTTTGCTTCTTCACGCTACTTTCACGATTTAATCAAAAAGTTTTGCTCAAATTTAGAACGTAGCGTTGAGATTCCGTTTTTAATTAACAACCATGCCTTTCATTACATTTAGCTGAAAAAATGAATATTTTCATTTTATAAAGTCAATAACAGTAAAAAAAGAAAAATGAAGCAAGTTGGTATAAAGCGCGCGCCGCCGGTATTTCATGGATAGGTATTCCGCAAACCTATCTGCAAACCGTTTCCGTGTTATGTTGGCAGTTCGCGTGAAACAGCTGATAATAAATATAACAGAAAACGCTCGCCTCATCGCGTAAGAAACGTAAAATACGCACGTGACTTCTAAACAATGCTGTTCGCTCATTTTACGTAAACAGATGGAAATATCTGCGGGGCTCGTTCTTCGAACAATTTATTGATCTAAAAATAAAACTAATAAAATAATAATAATAATAATTGTTTATTTCGAGTAATTTCACTCATACAATGACATAATAAATATGACATAATAATGAATAATAATGACATAATAATGAATAATAACAATAAGAGGCGAACGTAAAAATAGTGATGAATATTTGATATGCGGTTAATCTACTTATTTACAAATATCTTATTTTGTAGGTACTGGAACTTTGAAATAAGATTCCTGGCCTATAAGTCAAACGACTGATGATGGAAACATTATATTACGTTATTTCGCTATTATCGCGTTATTATTGCGGGCAGAAGCTAGTTGTACCTACTTATAAATATGAAAATAGCTAAAACCGAGTTTTCTCAGATACGAAACCTGACTAGATCGATTTATCGCCCCCGTAAATCCCTACATTCCAAACTTCGTTCAAATCGTAGGAGCCGTTTCTAAGATCGCGTGTATAAATAAACAAAGACGTTCGTCGTAACGGAATAGGTATAAGTAACTAATACTCGTGTCAATAATTTACTTCCCCTATTATTACGATACGTTCTGAGGTCTGCATGCTGGCTGCCGGATAAAGCCTTCTCAGATTTCCCTTTCCGTAAACAATACCGCCTCTTATCGTTTCACGTTACAACATACCCACTCCAATCTTTACTAGCCGTAAATACCTTTATCCAGAAAGATTCAAGGAAACCTTTGCATTACAAGACATAACGGTGTAAACCGTAAACGTGGGGCTATATTCGAAGTTTTAAATAGGGATCTCCCTGTTCCCTATAGGATCGCTCACGCGTCGCGGCGTTGCAGCCGAAATTTAAGCAACTAAAGTTCAACTTGAGCGCCGTGACGCGTGAGCGATCCTATAGGGAACAAAGAGATCCCTATTTAAGACTTCGAATACAGCCCCTGTTGTAACTTATGGATTTAGAAATACGCTAGTAAACATAGGAGATATTATTTCATTTCCTTGCAAAAAAGTAATCGTGGTTGACACATTGGCATTATTATTTATTTTATTTATTTATTCATAAAAGATTAACATGACCTTACAGTTAACACCAATGCGTCATGAAACCAAATAAAACTATTTTGGCGACGAAACGGCGTGGCTCCGCTGCATCGTCATCTCCGGTGTAGGATTCGGTAGGTTGCCCCGGAACCGTCGAAACACGACACCCTTCGGCCAGAAATCAGCACTCTCGATGTTCTCCAGCAGCGGCCGCGGCACGCGCACCACAAAAGAGCTGAAGTGCACGTAGTGGCGCGAACGCAGCGGGAACACCCTCAGGGAGAAGCCGGTCTTCAGGCGAACATACTCCGCCAAATCATCAGCCGTGGCGGAGTAATGCAGGCGCGAAACATATAGCGCCTTGCTCGGTGTGGCAACGTGCAGACCAGAACCAACCGGTTCTGCAGTACCACCCTGGCTCTTGCGCGGCTTGCGCTTCCTCGACACCGTAGTGAAACCCTCCTTGTCCACATTGGTGTTAGGGGGCTCCTTTGGAGGAACCCGAACTTCACGCGCTATTGAGGGCGCGACACTCCGGTTGGCTGCGACAGACCGACCAGCTACGGCATCTGCATAGCGATGACGTGATTTAGAGGATGCAGGGGGCGGCACTTATATTATACTTCCACTAATGCAATACATTTATTACAAAACAGTTTAAATGTGTCTGTGTGTCTGTTCCTCCTCCTCCTTATCGGCCGTTCGCGACAGTCGTGACCAGCGGAAGCGGTTCTATACATATTTTTTTGTAAGATTGTAATAATGAAGATTTTCTGATTCTGATACATTATGAATGGGGACTATCGCTTCTTTGCTCACCAGTTGGCGCCACTGTTGACTAAGGTCCAGAGGTATATAATAGCTGTCATAGGCGACTTTATAAAAAAGGTCGGCGCCGAAACAAAGTTTTAAATCTTGAATCTCATTAAGTAGCTATGCCGCAATGTTGTGCAGTTCCGTTTTGTTCGTTTTATTTTTTTTCAAAGCGTTGACTCCCAAATCCATATTTGCGATAATTTCACGAAGAAGATCACTTTAGAAATTATCATGTATGTCACGAATCCCGCCAAAACCAGTTAAAAGTGAATTTTATTGGACCTCACGCGACACTAGCACCTCTAGTGGCCTCGGAATAACACCTTACCTAAAAGTGGTAGAGTGGTATATTCGGTCATAACGTAGGTACCCACATGAGATACCTATGTGTTTTTCCGGGATTAAAAGTAGCTTTTGCCCTTCCTCATAGTCTATGTCACAATCATACACATCAAAAACGATTCAGCGGCTTAGCAAACTGGAAGAATCATACAATTAACCTACTTCCCCTCTTTACCCCGTTAGGGGTAGAAATTCCAAAAATCCTTTCTAAGCGGATGTCTACATCATTAATAACTTTCTTTGTTTTCATGTACCAAATTTCATTCTGATCCGCCCAGTAGTTTCAGATAGATCAGTCAGCCAGTCACCTTTGAGTTTGATACATTTAGATTAATGAATTATGTTCTCGTATGTAAATTATTTTGCACACATTGGTTCGTAGAACCCGGCGAGACGTTCCGTATTCAAAGACCGCCCCCGTACCCTAGTTAAACTGGGTTTACTGCATATTTCAAATAATAGGTTATCGATGCGATCGTTTGAAAATAGCGCAGCCTCAAGTAGTAGGTAATAATGCATTTTTCATGAGGCCTTGGCGAAACGATCGATAGCTCATTTGCTATGAGAATTTAAATAATATCTTGAAGAATAATGTATATTCTAATTATTAATTTATAATAGACTGATGATGTAATAGATGACATGAAAGTTTATTAAGTTATCCGATACTACTACTACTACTACTACTACAACAGCCTATTTACGGCCCACTGCTGGGCACAGGACTCCTCTCATCACGAGAGGGTTTGGGCTATAGTCCCCACGCGGGCCCAGTGCGGATTGGGGACTTCACACACATCTTTGAATTACTTCGCAGGTGCGTGCAGGTTTCCTCACGATGTTTTCCTTCACCGAAAAGCTCAGTGGTAAATTCAAATTGAATTTCGCACATAAGTAAACTTAGAGGTGCGAGCCGGAATCGAACCCCCGACCCTCAGCATGAGAGGCGGTAGGTCGAACCACAAGGCCACCACGGCTTCAGTTATCCGATACATATAACAGTATTCAGGGTTGGAATCTCCTATTAAGCATGACAATGCCTGTATCAGGAGATCCCGCTCTTCCATAACAGCGGGATTATCTTCGTAGATAACTGTGACTAACTTTATTTTATTTATTTTTCTTTAGGACGGTATCTTAAGGTAGATTGCGGCAAACATCGAAAAAAATCAACGCGTAGCTCCCATCGTTAAGCTGCTTCTTAAAAAGATAGAGCTACTATGTCGCCACGCATCAGTTACCACGATTTCCTCTAAAAGTAATTTAAAAAAAAAACTAAAACTTTTTGACGTGATGACTTCTTATTGATCGATGAACGCCGGCTGCGCGTACGAAAAAACATGCCGCAATAGTAACGTTCCGCCCAAACCGAACGAGCAAGCGAGAGCGCGGATCGGCTTAGAGCCGGTTCCTATATCCACGTAACGCCTCGTTTTGCCTACGGACGGTTAAAATTTGACAGATTCTCTATGGAACAAATGTCAAAAATCAACCGTCCGTAGGCAAAACGAGGCGTTTCGTGGATATAGGAACCGGGCCTTAATCGTGACGTTATCACGTAAAATTATCGTCCGTAAACCGACTTTACAGACAACCAATTTTTTTTATTGAATCCTTTACCGAAAATCTTATACCGAAATGGTTTTCGAGTTAAGCAAAAATTTTGAAATTTTGTCAATTGTCTTGACTGACCTCAATGAAAATGTAACGTTTCGGGCTATTGTGCTACTGTGTGTACTATCGTGGTTTAAAATCGAATTTGCTGATGAAATTCGTATGATAAACCATAGAGGAGACACAATATCTCGAATAAATTACATAGTTCGTAACTAGTTCCAAACATTCAACGACCTCAGCAAGGAATTTCCTAAGTTCATAGGCATATCAGTCGGTAGCTCCTCGAAACTCGTATAGAAATCGAGGGAAACCTTTTTAGATAGATAGAATAGAAATGCTTTTAGCGGATAGCTTATCTACTCGTATCCCTTACAGGTGCAATGTGTATCAAAGAGAAGGTACTTACCTATCCGTAGCGATTTTCGAGATACCTTTATATTTGTACTTAGACGTCGTCAAGTCCTTAGACGGTTTCGAAAATGTTCGCGTACTTATAGCATTTCACCTTCAAATGGTCTACTATTACTTCAGCCTATATGCGTCCCACTGCTGGGCACAGGCCTCCTCTCATCACGAGAGGGTTTGGGCTATTTAGTCCTCACGCAAGCCCGTGCACATTGGGAACTTCACACACATTGTTGAATTACTTCGTAGATTCGTGCAGATTTCCACATCTATTATCGCATTTATATTATTCACATTTATTTCGGGCGTACGCTGATTTGTTTGAAGGTTGTCATTCTAAGTTTACCTACCTTACTTCTTCTTTGGTTTTACTTATTCCTTCAACCACAGGAGTTCTGTTCCATTTAGGTAGTTATTGAAAGCATTCCGTGACAGATCGAGTAAGTTGCTATTACAATTCACTGTAGCTGACGTATCGGTTTTGTTACTCTAACTCTGTAAAGCTACTTAAATGGACGTTATGACACTGTTATCTCCGGGGATGAACCAAAATTGCTATTAACCCTCAACTTAAATCCATTAGAAGCGCTCTGCATCGTCGATTGGACGTGATGGGTCCCGAGCCAACGTCATATCTGCATAACAATGGCGTCGATAAGTAGTAAGCTTGAATAATCTGCATCTCAACTATGTTTGCAGTTTAGAGACACCGCAGCCGGCAGGTGACTTGACTGAAGCCGTGAATAGTTACCTTGCTGACTTTACAGTATAATTATGTTTCAGACTAACTAAGTACCCAAGTAACACATTAGCGACATATAGAGCTTATTTTATAGCCTTAAGGGCTACAAGGGTGCTACAATAGCCACCTTTAACTGTTACAGCGATATAAAAGGCTTAATAGAGTCTACTACCACTAAAGAGCGTAAAAAGGGTCTATAAGAGAGTTATAATAAGCTTAAACTCGTATAACAGCGACTACTATCACTCTTGTGCAGGTTACGCAGTTAGTGCTATCGCTTTTAGCATGATATAACTCTTTAAGTTCTATAAAGGAAATAATTTCGTGCTTTTAACCCTAACAGTGCTATAGTGGTGTCTACTAACGCCTTCAGGTCTATAACAGCGATAGAAGAGCGTCTGTTATCGCTATTATACAGCTGAAGCCTGCTGCTTTACAGGCTATAGTGATTATTACCACCCTAAGCTCTAAAGAAGAGCTTTAGTTGTAGAAGAGTGCTAGCGAACTCTTTTGAAGTTAAAAATACTTCTGTATCGCTTAAAGTGATATAAAACTCAATTATATCACTTTCGGTGCTACAAGAGAGATTTCTGGAACTGTTGTAGAGCCATGAGTGAGTTATAGCGCCTTTGTGCAGGTATAGGAGTTAAAAGCCACTCATTTGGCGGCCCATACCGGTCCGCCATTTCTATTGAAGTAATAAATAAATAAAATAATCTACATTACACACAAAACATTACAAATGACCTATAGAATTGTTAAATGTTTAAGTATATAGCATAGACACGGAATGCCGATGTTCTTTTATAAAGAAAATGAATCATTCAACTTATTTTTATCGGATATTTACATATTTGTAACAATGCTCTACACCAATACATTTGTTATGATTCTGCAAAAAGCCACTAAAATGAAAGCCCTTTCAGAATTTGATAATAATATGTATAGTATTTCACAGTAAACTTACCTGCGCAATTGATTTCCTGTGGAATCACAAGCTCACTCACGAAATGTAAAGTACCTTAATTTAACTTCACTTTCAGCCATTAAGTTATCACAAGACACTTTACAAATGCAACAAAACTATAAGCTGTCAAACTAAAATATTCTTCGATATAACCTTATGTATATATCGCCACTTTAAGAGTTTAAGCCGTTCATTTTGGAGTATTGTATCGCTTTCAGAGCTAGTAATCGCTGTTGTAGCGCCGTTGTAGAGCTTTAAGTGTTAGTAGTAGCTATTGTAGCGCCACTCTAGCACTAAGAGCGATAGTACCGCAACTCTGCCACTTTAAGCTTTAATTATGGAGTATTGTATCGCTTTAAGAGTTAGTGACCGCTTTTGTAGCGCCATTGTAGCGCTTTAAGTGTTAGTGGTTGCTATTGTAGCGCCGTTGTAACACTTTAAAAGTTAGTGACCGCTTTTGTAGCGCCATTGTAGCGCTTGATAGTGGCCACTAACTCTGTTATAGCGCTATTATAGCACTTAAGGCGCTAAAAAGTTATGCCAAAATGGCGCTATATCGGTGCTATATCGGCTTATAGCGCCGATATACCACCTATTCTAGCGCTCTTCTAACACTGTTAGAGTTAGTGACCGCCATAATACCACCCTTATAGCACTCAAAATTAACTCTTAGTGTTACTTGGGTAGGTACCTACTAAGTACTGAATTTTGATGTCTATGAAATTTCGTGTGGAAAAATCTGTCTATCTTCTTTTATACTGTAGTAAAAGGGTACCTAATTAAGTCTCTTTCTTTCTGTCTGTCTGTCTGTTTGTTAGAGTTAATCTAAGGAACGACTGAACCGATTTGAATGCAGTTTTCAAAAGTAGATACGAAAGGTGGATAAAGGTAGATTGGGAGCTACATATAAGCTAAGTATGTTTGATTAAAATCCGAAAGAGTTGTCGTCATTTTTATATTCCACGCAGACGAATAAGTCGCGGGGCACAGCTAGTATCATAAGATAAGCATAATCCTTCGATTGTTTTAGTTTGGGGATAGTAAAATATGCTTACCTAAGTAAATAACAATCGAACAAGCACTCTCAAGTCTTAGTTCTAAGATTATTAACACTAACACTAAATTTTCTCCAGATATCTTTAGTAAGTGCTACCTTCAACTCCAATTTTGACTTTAATTGTTTAAATAAACTTTACCAAAATGGATATACAAATCAAGCAAGACGTTATTGAAATTTCAAGTTATATTGATTGCTAAATAATTTAATATTCGGCGAGAAACATCAAACAAAAGCCACAATCAATTTCGTTGGTCCAATTAAAATTCGGAGCCTCACAACTATTTATCACCATCCTGATAAATGAATTAAACATTCATAATTTTGACGGAACATCAATTCGAATAATTTCAGTTTGCCATCAAACAGTTTCAGGGGCGTACTGTTGTTTCGCCCTTAATTTAAATTGGAGACAACCAAACTCCGACCGATCGAATCCGGTGGAATGCGATCGAATGCCGCCGGAAGGTGCATCATCGGCTGCCATTCGATTCTATTCGAGCCGATGTTGGTGAGAATCGTAAGTACTTTACCGTGCAGGTGACCTATCTTGATGGCCTTTATCTAACAATGTAGGTAGTTAGGTAAGACTAATGATGACATAATAATGATTGATGTACGAGTATTGTACGCTTTTCTAAGGTTAAACCCTGCGACATCTGCCACAAAACATTACAAAAGGAAAAATCATTTCTTTCACAATGCCCCTTCAACAAAAGTAATTCGAATGGAGTAAGACATCTTGATCGAATGAAAAATAGAAGTAAAAATATACAAAGGGCAGATTTAATTTAATTTGAACCATTAAAGCAAATTGGAGATAACCAGTTCTTTTTATGGTATGGAGGTAAGTTTAATAATGGCGTGTTTCTCGATGCCTTTGATCTTCGGCTTCGGCTCGAGTGGATCGGACTGTGAAAGGAAATTCTGTAATATTCTCCTAATGATATCAACTTGGAAATAGAAAAATTCCAAGGAAATATTCTATTTTATTACTGAAAAGCATTATCTATAACTAATAACAAGTTTCTAGAAAATTTGCGTCTGTAACTAAAAAATTACAAAAAAAAAACGATAAAGTCGAGGGGATTACGTGAACGATGCTGAACACGATAAACGATTATTGGAAAAAGTCGCGAACAGACGTTTATTTATAAAAAGTAGCCCATTTACTTCAATTAAATGACTTTTTGACTTGACATCAGAAAACAAAACATTTTTCAGAGATATTTTTAACCCCCGATGTAAAAAAGAGACCCCTCTTCGCGTCATCCGTCATTGTGGGTTTGATTTATAATAATGTGAAATCGTCATGGTCGCTTTCAGTCATGACGACCGTTTATTTCCATTTTTTCGTCCATGAGCTCGCATGTGGCTTATGTAGCCAATCTTCCTTGTGAAGATCCTCGCGCATTGCGGGCATGTGATTGTGAGCTCTCCGTTAATATAATATGGATGACGACAGGGTGAAGAAATCGAAATTCTAATTAGTCCGTCAGTCAGGTAATACAGAAATATTAGACACGTCTTTTTTGTTTTATCAAATTAACAAAGAATGACTAAGTTAAAACGCATTAAAGTTGGAGAGTGGGGGCTAACTACGTCACCGTTAGGTATAAATCGTACCTAACCGTGACGTCACGCGACATTTCAACTCAATATATCTCCGTATAAGTTTGATTACGTGAAAAAAGAAAAAATACGTGTCCAATACTTTTCAATAATCTTCCTGATAGACTAAGAAAAAAAAAGATGTCTTCATCCCTATTGTACTGAGTTAGCTCAGATGTGGTCAGGCTTTAAACTCATCGCGCTTAGTGTCGAGTACCTGTACTAGATATAAATATGTGGAATTGTCGTAGCTCCGCAACGGACGCACCAATTGTGATAAAGCTTTTTTTAACAGGTGAGTTTAACCGAGAGTAAAATCACTAACATATCAAAATCATAATCGCAGCTCTTTCTATGATATATCGCGGTATTCTAAAATTCTCAATTTATAGTTAGAAAAAGATATACTTGTATCAACGAAGATTTTTTTATTTTATTTATTATACTTAAGCAAGCATTTGACCACGACCTCACTACGTAAGGATGAAGTGACGATGTTGTCGAAGGTGAAACATGCTTACTTAGATAGTACCTGTTCACTCTCGACTTGAAAAGATCCAAGTTATAACTATCGGGTCTATCGGGGAAGAGATTAGTTGTTCGCATGATGAAGCATGAAGCGAAGCGCTTCGTATGCGCTGGAGGAATATCCACAACATAAGGATGGAATCCAAGACCACGCCTAGTCCCATAGACGAGAGATGGTGGAATAAAATCATACACGTCCCCCACACACTCTCCAAAGTGTATCCTATAAAATACCGATAAACAGGTAACTTTACGTCGGTGATCGAGAAGATAATGGTTTTAATGAAAAAAATACTTCGCAAAATATGCCTTGTACTTGGGCACATAAGAAAAAGGCATCAAATAATCCCTTACTTTATAGCTTTCACATTGAACGTCAGAAGATTAAGGTGGCATGGCAGAACAACGGTTGGCGTAACATCTTACTGATCCGACATTTGATTTCGCAAAGTCTCCTATATCCCAGCTTATCTATTTCTTTAGATGGCTTCGCAATCATTTTGGCATGCAATCCCTTAACCTCTAGTCCTGCTTCACGGCGTTTGATTAATCACTTTGAATCCTGAATCAATTTCCAAGATTTATTGGGACTGTTTTAATGTCTAATCTAAGAGACCGTTATGTTGAAGTTTCATATTAAAGGACGTAAATTACATCATCATCATCATCATTTCAGCCGACAGACGTCCACTGCTGAACATAGGCATCCCCCAAATAAATTACATGTCATGTCATGTCATTAAATTCGGTAGTTAAATTGAATGGCAGCTGTTCGGGTCTTTCTGGAAAATATTTATTCCCTAGATCTATTTATACGTAATATTATGTAGAAAAAGTATGGACTCAAGGTCGGATTCAAGTTTTATAAATAAAGATCTGTAAGTGAAAATTACAAATTGAACAAAAAATGCAATTAAGCTTCGATGCATTATCGATTTAAACTTGCTCGTCGTATCATTGATAACAATGAAATGACTTTAATGCATATGGATTTTTCAAGACTAATTGGCCTTATTTACCAATACAAGTATAGTAAGTAGTAGACGCATGATAAATTAATGTTAAGAATAAGTTTAGCATAAGTAATTTCAAACACATTGTTTATTGTTTTATGAAATAAATTTCCATTTTCCGTCATGTAACCGAATTCTTTAAGATGAAGGCCAATTATTGAATTATAAAAAACGGGAGAGAATTTTTCATTACAGTTGTGCCTTGTTTTTTCTACTTCGAAGCAAATTGAGTTTGTTCTACTTGGAAAATTTAATCAATCAATTTCCGGATGAAAATGCTTACAAATCGGATAAAATATCTTAGTGGAAAATTATTAAAAATCAATTAAATTAAATTGAATAATCGGCCACGTCCAATGTAGGGTTCCGAGATGATCGGGCTCCGATGCCCACAATAATACTAGTAAATTTCAGCTTTCTAAGACTTCCATCTTAGACTACGAGCAGCGTGCCCGACGCCCCTCCCTTGCCGATCTATAAAATGTACTGTTTTCTATAGTTAATTACTTTACTTATGTGGCTCGTAACTTAACACTTAGAACCTGTTTTACACAGCTAGTAATTTCCAATGGTATGATGAATGGGATTTTGGTTTTTTACTTCTCCGTGCGCATTTTTTAAGTTGGTTAATTGAAAATGGGAGTAGTTATCTGATACTTTAAACGCGCTAAACTTATATATTTCTCTTATTATTAATTTATTTATCCAAGCGATTTTAGAAACTGCTCTAACGATTTGGACAAAATTTGGAACGTAGGGGTTTACGGGGGCGACAAATCGATCTAGCTAGGTCTCGTATCTGAGAACACTCGGTTTTAGTCATTTTCACCCGAGCAAAGCTCGGTTGACCAGGTCCTTACGTATAATGAGATTAGTCATCACGTTTATAATAATAGCTAGTTCAAATCTCAGATTGCCATGAATTTCACAAGTCGCTGCTCCATCTTGTTCGGCTACCAACAAGTTATATTCCGGTCTGCGCAAGTATTTTTTTTTACCCAAATGCGTAGCGCAAACGAGGGTAATGCGTTTACCTGTGTCTGTCCCTTTATTGGCACTCTAGAGATCAAACGAGTGGGTCGATTTTAATGACTCAAACATTCATCGATTCCTTTCAATTCTGCGGTTATGACTGAAGACATGAAATTAGTTTAAAAATGGCGGCCACCAGTCACTTTAGTTTATTCGATATGTGTTTATGTGATAGAGCAGAGTTGAGTCTGCCACCGAAAAAGCAGGACAAATCTGTCATTGGAAAAGGTCCCTAAAAGGTGTTATAGGGTGTTAAGGTGTAAGTGTAGGTATAATTTAATATGGTTAAGTGAAGGACCTTTTTGGATTAAAAAAATATTCATCACATTTTATTAAGCAACAAAACAATCTTAGTTTCTCGAAGTATTTTAATCATCATTTTAAATAAATAAACAAATAAATATCTTGGGACATTTCACACATATTGACCTAGCCCCAAACTAAGCAATGCTTGTACTACGGGTGCTAGACAACGATATAAATATTTATATAGAGAAATACATACATACTCGTATATAAATACTAAACATCCATGACTCAGTAAAGGTTAAAGGTTCTTATTATGTTAATTTTTGTAGTAATTAAGTCTTATTTCTCGGCGCCTTAGTTCACCTGTAATGCCGTGTAAATTAATTTGTGAATAAATTTGTAAATTTGTGAATTATTAAAGGTTTTTTTTTAAATTAATTCGTTTATAAAACGAAATATGTCACGGCAAAATGTTAATGCGCAAGTTTCATTCACATTCCGCCCGTTTTTCTAATCAATTGCCACAACTACAAGCCAATATTGGCTCATAAAAAAGTTTCAGCGTGCGTGCAAGTTTACTTAATGCGTGGATCTGAGAACTCCCGAACGCTAAGGTGCGATCGTGACTCCAACTTACTTAAACTCCTTGCTAAGTTTAAGACGACGCATCGGAAATACCTAAAGGTGATATAGATTTCAATTTTTCTAATCAATCATGGTACTTGAGAAACACGATTTTTTTATTGTGTGCTTCATATCTTGGAGTTCAATTTGCTACATTATTTTTGTGATTGGACATTTTCATAACAGAAAAAATAATCGAAACGACCAAAAACAGAGATTTTCATTTTACAGTCGAATGGAATGAAATTAAGTGTCTTTTTCATTTCGATTCGTCGAAACAGTTTTATGATTATGTTATGTATAGTTTTTTTTATTAAACGCCGAAAACTGATTTGTTGGTTTCAACCTTTCAAGATAACCTAACGCCGTGGTACATTTTCAATGGAATACATGGAGGATTTACCCAGTATGTGCTGAATTGAAATCATAGTTTACTGATGCGTCGCCTTAAGTTATCTAGCAGGTTATCTATGTATCACCGATCGACTAATTTGATGTTTATTTCCGCACAGTCACGAAGTATTTCAGCGTCTTTCACCGTCTTATTAGACAAGTAATAAGTTGAGTATTTTATATAAACGAAGATAAATCACAGAGCAAGTTCGATGGCCACAACACGGCTCGGTTTCTTCGCTAAATTGCTTTACCCGAATGAAGGAGAAAACTTTCTGCCAGACAAGAATGACACGGCAACATTTCGTAACTTTCATTTCGTAATTTCGTAATTCTTGAAATCGTGTAGGTTTATTCGCAGCTGCGAACTAAAGTTTTCGATCAAGTTTTATTAACTTTATAGCACCGTTATCATATCTATTCAATAAATAGGGTAACCGCAGTATAAGTTGCGATTGCGATAAGTATATTTCAATTAGACGCGGTAATAATTTATCATTTCAATTTTCCTGAAAATTATGTTAGTACAATGTGGATACATCCACCCTACAAATCCAATTTACCATGATCAACGTTAGTGAAATAATATTTACAAACGCTAACGCGCCCGGTTTTAATATCGCGTCACATTTTGCTCTGACGTTTTCCATTAGCCGGCAGGTAAATGATCAAATCCTGTTTGCTTACTCTCCATTGCCAACGTCCTTGTGTGTTTTATGCCCACGGGATTTCGACATTATTTCTTCGATATATTGTACCGTAATGGAATGTGTACTCAGGGAATAGTTTTTGATCAAAGAATGAGAGCGAACGTATAAAAAAAAGTTAACGGCTACAGGATTTTATTCCGATTCACGCAATACGTCTAACATTTTTTTTTTCGTTTGTTTCAGATATCTCTTCGCTCGAAAAAATGAACAAGCCTCGCAAATGGCAGTTTTTAGAAAAGATCTCGCGCAGAGGGTAATTCAGTCTTTACGTACCATCGCAATATTTTTTGACAGCAACATTGCGAATATTTCATCATTATAAGGAGCGTTTTTTGTTTTTATTACAGAAAAATGGCATACGAGAGGATAAATCGTCAAGAAGTCACGGTATCGTCTCAAACGAAGAAATATTTACGTCAGCTGTTAGTTAAATTTTGTGACATAAAGATGGTTGCACAGTTGGACGTGCTGGTGAACAACTCCACGTGAGCTGTGGGCGGGCGATGTAGCGGCGGCGCCATGGGACAGTCGGGGACGCACGCGCACACCACCAACTACACCTCCAACCTCTCGCTATTCTACGACGAGGGCCACGACGCCTGTGCGGTCGCGGATGACCCGAAGTACCCGAGCAGCATCGGAATCACTCTCGCCGTCCCCGAATGGGAAGCAATCTGCACAGCCATCGTACTCACCCTCATAATAATATCCACTATAGTCGGAAACATCTTGGTCATACTTAGCGTGTTCACATACAAACCGCTCCGAATTGTCCAAAACTTCTTCATCGTGTCCTTAGCCGTAGCGGATTTGACGGTAGCGATACTAGTCCTACCTCTGAACGTAGCGTACTCCATTTTAGGACAATGGGTTTTTGGGATATACGTGTGCAAGATGTGGTTGACTTGCGATATTATGTGCTGCACTTCGTCCATTTTAAATCTGTGTGCGATTGCTCTCGACAGGTACTGGGCTATCACAGACCCAATAAATTACGCACAAAAAAGAACTCTCGAAAGAGTACTTTTTATGATCGGTATAGTATGGGTGTTGTCGCTCATCATAAGTTCCCCGCCTCTTCTGGGGTGGAACGACTGGCCCGAAGTGTTTGAGCCCGATACGCCCTGCCGTCTCACCTCTCAGCCGGGTTTTGTAATATTCTCTTCCTCTGGCTCTTTTTACATTCCATTAGTTATTATGACTGTAGTTTATTTCGAAATTTACTTGGCCACTAAAAAAAGACTGAGAGACCGCGCTAAAGCGACTAAGATCAGCACAATTTCCAGCGGTCGCAACAAATGTGCGCCTAAGGATAGTGACCACAACGACCAAGACTCGGTCAGCTCCGAGGCCAACCACAACGAGCACCCGGGCGTCACGCGGCTCATGTCCGACAGCGAGAAGAAGAAAACCCCTAAGAAATCAAATACCAAAAAGAAAGCAAAACGACGATACTGGAGTAAAGATGAAAAATCTCAGAACAAGTTGACCATACCGATATTATCGAATGAAAATTCGGTGACTGACGTAGCTGACAATGAGCAACGGCAAACTTCTTCGGAAAGCAATTCTAAGGAGACGCATGAAGATGAATTGGCGGTGGTGGAGTCAGTAGCGAAGAAGCCGGTGCAGAAGCCGCGGCTGAACCAGCAGAACACAGTGTACCAGTTCATAGAGGAGAAGCAGCGGATCTCGCTCACGAGGGAGCGGCGCGCGGCGCGCACGCTCGGTATCATCATGGGCGTGTTCGTCGTCTGCTGGCTCCCCTTCTTCGTCATCTACCTCGTCATCCCCTTCTGCGCCAGCTGTTGCCTATCCAACAAATTCATCAACTTCATTACGTGGCTCGGGTACGTCAATTCGGCACTCAATCCCTTGATTTATACCATATTTAATATGGATTTTAGGAGAGCTTTTAAAAAATTACTCTTTATAAAACAGTAGCTGCTACACTCGGTGCCAAATACAACAAACACGCATATGATTTTTGAAGCCGCTGGTTTGCTCAAATTAATTAGTGCACACACTTATTACGATAACATCATGTTTATGTACCTTCGTAGTATTCGAGAAATAATACTTATGTGAATGTATATATCAATTAAAGAATTGGTAAGTATTATTATAAAGATAAGTAATTAGAAAAATCCGTGTACAGTAAGAGTATAATAATAAAATGATACTGGGGTGTATTAAATGATACTGGGTAATTTATTGATATTATAAATAAGTACGTCACTCTAATTTGTAAAGTAGGGTGAACCAAGCTACAGGATCAAATGTGCATAGCACAATATTACGCTGTAAAAATTGGCTTCAATGATAATAATTACTTCATGGCGAATATCGAATTTAAATATAACGAAAATTTACCTACTTAATTGTCAACGAATAACATGTTCTGAAATGATAATTAAATTGTAAATACATATCTAAAACGTTATTTCTAATTGATTGTTTAAGAATATCTCATAATAAGGTTGTTACTTTGCATTGGTTGTACACTAAGTAAGGTCAGTTGGGGCAAATGCGTCACCGCCCGGGGTAAGAGCATCTAAATTGATTTTTCGACCTCGTAGGTATACTATGTAAACAAAGCCAATTATGTATTGCAGTGGTTTTGTGTTTTATTTGTTATATGGGCGTAAGATGTCGTAATCGAGTAATATCGTAGTATTCGTAGTTTTCGATATATTTACTTATGATTGATGCACTTACCCCTCCCTGGCGTACTTGCCCCGACTCACTTAATAAAATTGTGTTGGTTATGTAGTAGACAATTGTTATTTTTCAATTAATATCCCTTTAAAATAATTTGAGCCCATATTTTGAAAGGGATATAAACGACAGTTTTATATCGTTTGGAACTTTAATAAAGTACCTATTCATTGAAAGTTGGGTTTTAATTAATTCTACGTCCTAAACTGGATTGTTCCTAACTTTTCCTTTTGTTCGTTTCTATTTTCTAAGATTTCGTAGCTTGAGACTCAAATATGAGGACATTAAAAGTCACGGAAAACACAGATTTCAAATTTAAATTTTAAGTTCATTTTGCCTTGGTGTAGAACGATGTTTTTATTAGTACGCGAGTACTAATTTTGCGGACCTTAAATCAATAAGAAACGCAAATATTTGGTATGTTAATATTTCGAGTATAAAAGTAAAAAGGCACTGCCAAAAACTCTGAAACTCTCCGCCCGATGTGTGATAATAACAATCGTCATCATCATTTTAGTCTCATAATTTGTTATTCATCTTAGTCATCATTTCAGCCGAATACGTTTCCAAGTTTTAAGCGTCCAAACTTTACAAATAATTATAAAGTCACTTCATACCCTTGTGAAATCATGTCGTAACCCGCCCAGTACAAAGACGCCTTTAGTAGGTAGGTATAAAGGGTAAAACCGGAATAGATAAGTAATTACTAACGGGGCACCTTTACCCCTGGGCCAAGTAGGTATTCTTGTATTGAAAAACTACTGGTCGTCTTCCGCGTCGCAAACGGATGGCTAGATAGCAACACGCAATACCGCCGCTGATGGGAAGCGTGCACTCTGGAACGAACTATTAAACTAACTAGCATAGATTGGATGTCTGAACCTAATGTGCGCCACTCGTACTGAACTCGTATTAAAAAACAACTGGTCGTCTTCCGCATCGCAAACGGATGGCCAGATGGCCACACGAAATTCTGCTGATGGCCAGCGTGCACTTCGTCTTCATGTCAGACAGTCCAATCTATGTTAGCGTCCGGAGGGACGTACTGACATGAATGCTGCACGCCCAAATCCACTCAGGCCTCGGTATTTTTCTGGAAGTTTCTGCACGACGTCACATCACTCGCGTACTACGCACGATTGAACGCCGCCGATGGTAATCTATGTAGGTAGGTACCTCAGCTATGTATAGGTATTGTATCAAACTTTTTATGGCCAGGCTTATGTAAAGAAATAGGGGATTTTTACACAATTATCCGCGCGCTATATCTAAAATAAAAAAATTAAAACCGCCTTCAAACTCCGACAGACTGCGATGTCAATGTCAAGTTCACTATATGACTATATATTTCTTTGGGTCGGTTCACTTGACACCGACTTCTCAGTCTGTCGGAGTTTGAAGGCGGTTTTTTTTTTTATTTGAATTTTTTTTTTCGGCTACAGTTTCCAAACATTACTATAGAAGTACATAAGTAACTCTGAAGTCCTCGAAATTGACACCAAAATTATCTACGTGCTAGTAAATTTCGAGGAGTTCCCTCATTTTCTCATGAATCCCATCATCAGAACTGAACCAAATTAATATGGGATCAACTTGAAAGTACCACCTTTCGAACAAAAAAAGGATCATCGAAATCGGATTGAGAACCTTGTCCTTTTTTTGAAGTCGGTTAATAATAGTAATATCCTTGCATAGGTAATATTATAAATGCTACTACTACTACTACAGCCTATTTGCGTCCCACTGCTGGGCACAGTCCTCCTCTCGTCACGAGAGCGTTTGAGCTAAAATTATAAATGCGAATGTACCTAACTCTGCCTGTATGTCTGCTACCTCTTCACGCTTCAACCATTCGACCGATTTAATAAGACGTTTGGTATTAAGATAATTTGAATCCCGGAGGATAGACGTAGACCACTTTTAATCCCGTCAGCACACATCGACTCCATATTTTACAAATGACAGTTCTGACGAAACTACAAACAAGGCTTTCGTTTTAGAGATATGGCTATTGGATTGCAAAAGAAAAACTCTTAACGAACAATACCTACTAGAACAGCTCTGTTGACGCTCTTGTTTGATATTCCATGACGCGTCCGATATATTTGCCTAGCAAACAAAATAACGACCGGTATACGGTTCCCCGCTTGGCGCAGGCAGTATAAACACTCCATAAAAGTTTATTACTACCGGCAAAACGCTGCCGTAGTAGGTTTAACGTGGTTAAAAACTAAGCAAGGAAATCGCGAAACGTACCTTACATAACATATACTTTATTGAACATCACACATAACACATATTCAAGAACTACTACTACTACTACTACTACTACTACAACAGCCTATTTACGGCCCACTGCTGGGCACAGGCCTCCCCTCATCATGAGAGGGTTTGGGCTACAGAACAGTACAGACATAATGTAATTCCACAAAAAGTATGGCATACAGCAGGCGGTCTTATCGTTACCTTAGTACCTAAACACCTCATCGATTCTCTGTGTGACCGATTGATTTTCTTCACCGAGTGCCTTCTGGCGAGGGTCACAATTTTTATGTCAGAAATTTCTTATAATATGCGGCCGGTAATAAGGTCAAAACCCCAATCTTGGACACAGTAAAGTCGAAATAATTGACAGGCCACTTATGACATAAGCCTTATTCAATGGGGACTATCGTTTCTTTACTCACCAGTTGGCGCCACTGTAGACTAAGGTCCAGAGGTATAGCTGTCAAAGGCGACTTTATAACATCGGCGCCGAAAGAAAGTTTTCAATCTTGAATCTCATTAAGTTTATTAATTATAAATAACTATCATCATATCGAGCAGCTATGCCGCAATATTGTGCAGTTCCGTTTTGTTTGGAAAAAATATTATTTTTTCAAAGAGTTTACATTCATAGCCAAATAATCCATATTTGCAATAATTTCACGAAGGAGATCACTTTTAAACAGGTAAATTAAAGAAATTATGATTTAAATCACGAAGCCCGGCAGAACCTGTGAAAACTGAATGTTATTGGACCTCACGCGACACTAGCGCCTCTAGTGGCAAATTCACACGCGATAGCCCCCATTCGAGTGACTACTTACTTTTTAAGGGGAGTTTCTCAATGGCCGTCACTCAAGATGGACGTTGACGTTTGTTGAGTCTCTCCAATTTTATTTTATTAATCATTTACACCGTACATTTACCTTTATTACCGAACAACTTGCAGGACTTGAACCCTTACTTTGATATTGGCGAAGTGTCCCAGACAGAAGCCATTAATTTATATAGAATAGTATACTTTTTAAGGTAGGTACAGAGTCCATCAGTCACTGGTAGGTACCGTTACCTTATGGTAGGATCCTTTGCTTCCTTATTTGGTTATTGTGAAGAGCTCGCCGCCTTATTTTTGTATCAGGAAATAGTATACTGTACTAAATATGAACCTAAATAGAAAAACTCATATTCTTGAAAGCAGGTGTAGCGATCCGTAGTCCCCAATCCGCACTGGGCCCGCGTGGGGACTATAGCCCAAACCCTCTCGTGATGAGAGGAGGCCTGTACCCAGCAGTGGGACGTAAATAGGCTGTAGTAGTAGGTGTACCGATCCTAATGATCAGAAACGTGAAGTAGGAGCCCAATTACTATATTCAAATAATGTTTGGTGCAATAAACGATAATTGCAACATGCGAAATGAGTCAAACGAATATTTTAAATGCTAAAGTAACTCTCTCTGTCTGTTACCTCTTCACCATTCAACCGCTGCACCGACTTGCCTAGATGTGGTATGGAGATTAGTTGGAGTCCCGGAAAAGGCCACAGGCAGGCTACGTTTTATCCCGGAAGAATGCATAAAATCCCATCTCAGCAGGCAGAAGCTAGTTAAGTATAAACGCTCGTAGCTAAAACATTCGTATTGATTATTTAGTAAGTATAAAAATTTAAGAGAGATTATTATGTTTTTATCCGACTGCGCTGGAAGGAGGGTTATGCTTTTTCGAGTGTATGTATATTTCTTTGGCACGCTGTGTAGCCTAAATGGCTTGATGGATTTTAGCATGCGAGGTGTCGTTAGATTCGTCTTAATTGTGAGTGTGCCACAGGGTATATCAAAATTGTAAAAAAAAAACAAAATGGCTGACTTTTGGAGACACTTTAAACGTTTCCAAAAATATTTTTTTTGTTTAAGCCTATCGAGTGGGGTATCAAAGTAAAGAGTTTGTTTGCAGTCGGGTATATATTTTTTTTCAAAAATAGAGTTACTCAATACTTTTGAAACACTGAACTTAGTCACATTAAAAATTATAAACTACTGAAGTTACGACCCGTTCTAATTAAAAACTGTAAAACTCGATAACGAAGAAAAGTCCCTACTTTAAATGAGGGCTTTTTTCGCTTTAACATCGCTAGGAAATAACGTCGGAAATTGTTAATAGTGCTTGCTTATGTAGTAAAGAATAAGGTCTTTGAAGTGGCAGTGGGCCGGTCACATCGCGAGAACTGCGGATAGTCGTTGGGGTAAACGCGTTCTTGAGTGGAGACCACGACAAGGCAAACGAAGTGTAGGGCGCCCTGTTGCCAGGTGGAGTGACGATTTGCGCAAGGTGGCCGGTGTAGATTGGAAGCGGCACGCCTTGGACAGAGCTCATTGGCGTGCATTGGGTGAGGCCTACGTCCAGCAGTGGACTACTACGGGCTGTTGATGATGATGATGATGGTGATGATGATGTAGTAAAGGGTTATCGATCGTAACTATTTCTATTTAATCTTGAAGCTGGTCTCAATTTACATTCCTCTTTGAAACTGTAGACAATTTGCTAATTCAACGTCCCGTTCAGGATGTGATCCGACATTGTCGACAATCCCGGAAATTCGCGGAACTATTTGGCACCAATGTTGGCTTTACAACGGACAGATTCCATTGCTGAATATAAATGACGCCCTTGCTTATGTTAACTATCCTTTTAAAAGCAATAAATCCCGTTTTGCCACGGAAAATATAGCACCGCAGTGTCTTTACTACTTTCCTGCTTTTTGCTTTGTGAAAACACAAGTTGAAAAGTTTGGAGTAAGTTAAAAAAATAGTGTGACGAGGGCAAAAAAATAGTCTAACTCATGTTACATTTCTAAAAAACGGTTAAGGAACACGTATTTTGATACCTGGTCTTACAAGAATACGAATGTCGAAGACTTATTTATACTGGTTACGTATAAAAAGAAATGTCTTGGAAAATTTTACACAAATTGACCTACTACTACTACAGCCTATTTGCGTCCCACTGCTGGGCATAGGCCTCCTCTCGTTACAAGAGAGTTTGGGCTATAGTCGACCCCACGCGGGCCATTGGGTACTTCACACACATCTTTGAATTACTTAGCAGATGCGTGCAGGTTTCCTCACAATGTTTTCCTTCGCCGAAAAGCTCAGTGGTAAATTCAAATTGAATTTCGCACAAAGTAAACTTAAAGGTGCGAGCTGGAATCGAACCCCCGACCCTCTGCATGAGAGGCGGTAGGTCGAAACTAGGCCACCATGACTTACACAAATTGACCTAGCCCAGTACAAACATAGCGGATTAAGCAATAACAGGCTCTGGTTCAACGGGTTAAGTGCTTTGCCGCGCGCCTTCTAAGTTGTGTTCTGCTATACTAAACCATCACACAAAAAAGTTGCCAAATATTGGAACAATTGGGCAGGGTCATTGCCAATTGAGCCGACCCAGTCGTCAGATACAGGGTGACTTCGGATTGGTAATACGAAACAATTGATTCTGGCTCAGTTAATTGATTAATAGTGTATTGCATTAACTTGGATTTTAAAATTAGCTTAGTAAAATTAGCTTCATTACCTATGATTGTGATTTATTAACATCATTTATTTATGTAAGCTTTATTGCACATTAGTATAAAAGACGAACTTTATGGGTACCTTATCTACATAAGTACATTAAATTTAGCATTAGCAGTACTAGACTTTGTAGAGGGTTTAGTTTGCGGAAGATGTGTGTAAAACATTGATTTTGTATTATCAATTAGAAGTCACCCAGTATACCTACTAGAAGTATTTACTCGACTGTGTCAGAAGGAGGGTTATGTTTTTCGAGTGTATGTATGTGTCATCATTTCAGCCGATAGACATCCACTGCTGGACATAGGCCTCCCCCAAGGCGCGCCACTCAGACCGGTCTTGTGCCACTCGCGTCCACCGCGTTCCCGCGACCTTTACAAGGTCGTCACTCCATCTTGTTGGAGGCCTGCCGACAGATCGTCTGACCGGTTCCGGACGCCACTCCAGAACTTTCTGGCCCCATCGGCCATCAGTCCTGCGAGCAATGTGTCTCAATTCTTCGGGCTATGTCGGTGACCCTAAATAAATGTACGTATGTGTATGTATGTATGTGTGTATGTATATTTCTTTGTAAATGTCGTTATAAATAAATGATTTCTTTCTTTCTTTCTTTCTTTGTCACGCTTCTAAGACTAAACGGCTTGATTTATTTTAGCATGATTGTGAGGATTTAAGGGTGTCGTTAGATTCGTCTTATCTGGTTAGGTACCCTATATCAAAAGCTTGTATTCAGTCGGGTTTTTTTCACATATCGAGTTATTTTCCAAATGACACAAACAACATTTACATGCAACATTTATGCGGAACGGGATGAAAGTTGAAGAAGCGAGAGAATTATGCAAGAGTCGTAGCAAATGGAAGGAAGTATGGTCTCTGCCTACCCCTATGGGAAAAAGGTGTGATATTATGTATGTATGTATGTAACATTTACATTTTTCAACAATTAGGTAGGTATGTCAAGTAAATTAATCTTTATCTTTTATTCTCTTTGTGTTCCGGTTTCATTGCGGTTGTAACGGGGAAAATATTATTTTTCCCGTTTCTAATTAACCATTTTGTTCTTATCCATTATTTTTAAGACCCCGGACGCAACATAATCAAAAGCTTTTACCTCAGCTTTGTGTTTTTGATGCCTTTTGTTTTTGAAATCTTTATCACGCTTTTCCTATCGCAAAAATTGTCATCAACATTATCTTTATAGGTATCTACACAAAAAATAAGTACCTATATAAAGGGGTTAGACATAATATTCATAAATACAGCTTCCCAAAATGATCGTTAGAGAATTAATCTGAAATAATGTGAACAATAATAATGAAATGATGCAAGATGGAAGGAGGCCCTGTGCTGATGCAAATAGGCTATAGTAGAGTACCTAGTAGGGTTATATACTATTTAGGAGTTATTTTTTGATAGAAAATCATAATATCAAAAGTGTCATATTTTCCAATACATTTGGCACACGAGAACTAAGCGACACATCTGCCGCACATGCACATCAAAATGAACCTTAATGCTGTGCTTTTGAAATGCAATCCCGCTGGCTTAGCCTTAGTCTGTGTCATTTAGCATACCTGCATGGAGGCCGAAATTTCATCTCTTTGTCATTAACACGATTTTATTAGGTCGACCTGTATGTAACTCTATGTAATGGAATCTTGCAAGTTAAATTTGACCCACTTTCCGATTTCCGATTGAGCTGAAACTTTGCACGAATACGTGAATCGTGTGACAATGCAGTATTATGATGACGTGGAGCTGACATGATGATGGAGCTGGAAGGTGGCCATATGACCTCCGTAATAAAACTACATAAACCCATCGAATTTGGGCTCGTTTGATTAGTCTTGAAGGGTAGATGAAGGATTTACAAAGAAAAGTCAGCAATAAAAGCGTGTCCCAAAATTTTCATTTTTAATAAACTTATTCGAAATTAAATATGAGTACAATTAGTTCTCGGCCTTAAGATGAACATGTCCAAGACAAAGATAATGACAAGTTATCCTGTACGTCTAGCAAATATTGCTGTGGATACAGGTAATGTCGAGGTGGTGAAGAATTACGTATATCTTGGACAATGTTTATCCTTTGGACCGAACAGCCAGACAAAGGAGATCGCTCGACGTATGCAGCTTGGATGGGCCGCTTTTAATCGACTGGAGTCTGTTTTTAAAGCAAAATTGCCGCAGTGCCTCAAAAGTAAAGTTTACAATCAATGTGTACTGCCCGTTCTCACATACGGATCCGAAACGTGGACGCTCACACAAGCAAGTATGCACCAAATTAAAGTAGCACAAAGAGCAATGGAGCGGGCCATGCTAGGGATAACACTGCTTGATCGAGTACAGAACACCGAGATACGGCGCCGAACCAAGGTTGTCGATGTCGGACTAAGAATAGCACAACTTAAGTGGAGATGGGCGGGACACTTGGCAAAACGGGTTGATGGCAGATGGTCAAAGTCCGTTACGGAATGGTGGCCAAGATTGGGTCGACGATCAGCTGTGCAGCAGGCAGACCATCAGCTCGCTGGTCGGACGACATTTGGCAGTTGGCAGGGAAACGGTGGATGAGACTGGCTCAGGACAGGGTAGAATGGCGTAAGAGTGAAGAGGCCTTTACTCAGCAGTGGGTGTATATAGGCTGATATATATATATACTTAGTTCTCGCGGCAAGCTTTTATAACATAACAAATTTCTTAGGAAATGACGTTATCAACTTATTGATACTAAAAGTTTTTAAGGAAAGGTTTATTTTATTATTTTCAGCGCATTGAAATAAAAGCTTGTTTTTTTTAAGTTTTTTTACTTTAAATTTATTTTACACTGAGACTTACCGACGTTATCGAATGTTGTATTGCAAAAAACCGAACAGATGCTCTTAAATCTGAGGTCGAAATGAACTAACATGTTATCGTGAAACCTTCGAAGTGAGTTGGACCTTGACTACGCTCTTTCTTTGGGAGCGTGTCTTGTAAAACGTTACGATGCGTTACAGGGACGGGAGGGACATTATTGTGATTTTTAGGTAAAAATGGTCACTTGGTGGTAACGTAACGTTTTACTAGGGGGGAGGGGGGCGTACAGAAAAACGTTACGGTGCGTTACATGAGGGAGAAGGGGTTTCAAATCTCTCAAAAAATTGCGTTACGTAACACTTGAACGCTCTCTTTCCACCACAACAGCATAATAAACTCTCCGACCCTCTGCTGAACAGATATATCACGAGAGGGTCTGGTACTACGTCACGTGGACTTACTGCGAGGTGCTCAAATCTTCCCTTACGTTTCTTTCTTTATAGAAAGTACAGTGATAACATTTGGAAGTAAAGTGACTATTAAAATAGAGAATAAATGTTCCCCGGTCGAAGCCGTGGTGGCCTAGTGGTTCGAACTACCGCCTCTTATGCCGAGGGTCGGGGGTTCGATTCCGGCTCGCACCTCTAAGTTTACTTATGTGTGAAATTCAAGTTGAATCTACCACTAAGCTTTTCGGTGAAGGAAAACATCATGAGGAAACCTGCACGCATCTGCGAAGTAATTCAAAGATGTGTGTGAAGTCCCCAATCCGCAGTGGGACCGCGTGGGGACTATAGACCAAACCCTCTCATAATGAGGGGAGGCCTGTGCCCAGCAATGGGACGCAAATAGGCTGTAGTAGTAGTTCCCCGATTTATTAAATGAAAAAAAGCAACAAGCTCACGTGATAACTTCACTAGCTCAAGTTTACATGATCGGCATGGTTTAATTACGATCATGTTACACGTTGATGTGTTGTCAAGGAACCATGTTATTGGCAAGAACAGCATATGCTTCGCATGCAATCATCTCCGTTGCTTACACCATGTTCCGGTGGGCTCAGACTTAATTACCGAATAACGTTCGTATGTCGTGAGCCCACCTAACATGACACATTTTGAATATCATAAAGCCTCATCTTCAGAAACTAGATCCCTTGAAATTCAACCTTAAGCTGTTAAAATCAGGTACAACATCGGTTGACCGAGGTAAACATAAAGCAATAATCAAGGAGCGACATGACAACAAGGTATACAGGTACTGATATACTATCGTTCAATTTCCTGATGTAAAGTTTTGATTATAGTATAATATTATACTCGTCTCGTAGCTTATTACAGTTATTCTATCTACTAGCTTCTGCCCGCGACTTCGTCCGCGTGGAATTCGGTTACCGCGTTCCCGCGGGAGCTATGCGTTTTTCTAGGATAAAAAGTAGCCTATGTCCTCGGGACTCCCGCTATCTTTATACCAAATTTCATCAAAATCGGTAAAATAAACAGACAATCAGATAAACAGACAAACAGATTTAAACAGATAAACAGAGAAAAATTCTAAAAATTGTTGGAATGTGTTCTGTTATCGATTCTAAGTATCCCCAGCAAGGTTTTTTTCGAAAATCTCCCACGTAGGTACATACTTTCGACCCTTTTTAGCTTTATTATGTTTATTACACGTATTCAAATAACCCATTTTTTACCGTACGTGAGTCTCTGACTTTACAATTACAAACATAGGATAGACGGGTAAAATTTACCCCTGTATTTGAATTTGCTTCTGCCCGCGACTACGCCGCGGAATTCGTTTATCTCCTTCCCTAGGACTCCAACTAACTATCTTCATACCAAATTCATCGGCATCCAACCAACCGAGCCATACCGCTTAAGAGTCCCCAGTACGCACGGCGTTTCCTAACTTTTCATACAAACGTAGTTTCGCTTTTAATCTCAAATTACTAAACAGATTGACTCGAAACTTGGTACATATTATAAAATCATTATCATGAGTGTCTGAAATTAGTAAAAGCCGTGGTAAAATAAAACACAATTACATTACATCCAAAAACTAAATTTTGAAGTTTTTATCGAGGAAACTAAAACAGTCCTAGTTTTTTTATTATTTATTCAATTTATTACAGTCAAAGTGTATTTTGGATTTTAACATCTCTGCTCCACTATTACTTGTAAAATTTGGTGCCAATCTAATAAGTATTTTGCGAAATAAAACGTACCTAACTACGTTTGTATGGAGAAAGGAGTGTACTGGGGACTCTTAAGCGTGAAGACGTAACACGCAGACAGACAGAGTTACTTACCTACAGTCACTATGTCCTACATATTGAGGTTTTGGGTTGTTTTCGAGTAGAGATAATCTGCCTAATATAGGAAGTCCCGCGCCTCTAAAATTCAAAACGCTACAATATATTTGGAAAGTATTTAAAAAGCACCACCAACAAAACACCGTCAAACATTTGTTGAGAGTGTTGGTGCAGTTTTTTTAATACTTTGGGATTTTTCGTGTAATCCCCTTTTATACAATTTATTTTTATTTAGTTATAAAACATACAATTACAGGTTTACAGCCAGCGCCAAAAAACCAATAATGCAACTTAATACTATTATCTATTGCTTCCCCCACTTTCACTAATAAGTATTTGTAAGCTAAAGACGTCATCATGTAAATCATGTTCTTATAGGTAAAATACGTGTATTATTAATAAACTCATTTAAACATGATTTGATGGACCTATTATTGTCATTTTGAGACTGTTGACCTCTCTGAAAATTATTTTTATTTGACAATGGAGTCTATCGTCGTTGAAATTATTATTACTTTTTTTCATTATTATTATTTATTGTGCCTCTTGGAGACTATACATCTCCAAGAACTTGGATTTAAGTTTAATGTAGGCATACATCCCTGAAAATGTACGTTCTTATTGTAATACTTATTATTGTTTCCCTATGGCATTTTATGGTAACACGATACCATAAAATGTACATAATTGTTACATATTTTTGGTTGTAATTTATTATGAATTTGACTTACCTATGATTGACATTATTGATATGAACGTGGATATGATTATTGCAATGTATTGCGCAAAACGAACATCAAATGTGTAGGTAATAATTAATAATCACAGTCATCCCGGATCTATGATATACCTACTTACCTACAAACGCGTTGCTGGACAAAAAACAACATCACGGCTTCATCTTCGTTATTCCATATTTAAGGCGCTGACAAGACCTAAATTGACTTTATTTAAACGAAAACTATTTGATTTTGTAAGGCGAGTACAATATATGTTAATATTCACTATACTTAAAAAATTACTATTTCGGAAAAAGGATTTCATGAAATCGGTTCGATGAAAAAAAATCGTAAAGTCACGTCTTCTAATCCTATTTAAACGGTTCTATAAGTTCATTTTCTTAACGCCGATTTCTATAATTAAATACACTATTCCGTAATTAATATTATTATTATAGCCTATAAACTCCTCACTGCTGGGCAAAGGCCTCACCTCTTTTTCGCCACTCTCCTATTTTGTGCAAGCTCCCGCCAATCTGGGTCAAATGCGTTAAAGTTGTCCCGTCATCTCTTTTTGGGTCTGCCTCTTCTCCGGCAGCCATCTCGTGGAACCCACTCTGTGGCTTTCTTGGCCCACCGTTCCGGATGCATCCGCCAGACTCATACCAAAAAAAATTGCTAATTTATATTATTCATACAATGTGTGTTTTCTTTTATTTTTCATTTTTCCGATTTTCTACGTATATCGCCTACATGCCGAGGTCGTGCTTCTCGCTCCCTTCAACGCAAATTTACATTCTCGGCTGAGACAGTTGCCTGTCTCGATTGCTTAGCTCTTGTCAGCGTCTTAAGGGTCATGAGGGCATTACCTGTTAAATAACATGTTGTTTGAGATCTTAAGCCCGTTCCACACTGAATGCGGCAGGCACGCAAGCGGTGTGTCATGTCCACTTAGGGCTGACTTTTCAATCACCAGATAAAATTAATTCTTCGGTTAGTCCGGAGTTTTATCTGACGATTGAAAAATCAGCCCTTAGAAGAAATAATGCTATACAAAGCATGAGCGTGCGTGCACAATGCTGCGCGCACGTTGGGGAGTTAACGGTTGCAGCCCTAAGTTAAAAAATAAATAATAGGAAAATGAATGAAATAAGATGTTTACTAGGTATATTTTTATTCTAAGTTGACTCAGTTCTGCAGATATAACTGCTAATAAATGATAAAAAAGTAATAAGCATAACCTTAAAATACTACCTTATTTAGAATACTTTATTGTAATACCTACTATTTACTTGATTTGATAAACGATTATACTGACGAGCTAGAACAAATCATATGCACCTATACACTATTATATATGTATTGCTTTTTCGGTGATTATAATGAAATAATTTAATTTTATTTATATACTATTATAGTTATGATTATTTTTAATCATTTTTAATCTATTCATTTCGATTCTTCCCGATTTTTTTTCCTTCTAAGCTTTCCCTGAACCAAAGTAAATGAAAAAAAGAACCAGCCAAATTGATCCAGCAGTTTTCGAGTTTTAGACAAAATAACGCACAGCAATTCATTTTTATAATTTATAAATTGAACAGGGGAACTTCGTGTCACCCGAAGGAGATGGGATTTGTATGGAAAATACAAAGTAATTTTTCTTTTGTACCTGTTCCACGATTTTCCCGGTTTGTTTTTCTTTCTTAACCCCTGAATCACAGGGAATAAAACAAAAAAGATTCAGCACAATCAGTCCGGCTGTAATCGAGCCAGAGTAACACACGGCAATTCATTTTTATAATATAGGTGTTATACGAGTAGTTTAGATTTTATTTTTTATCAGGTACAATAACATGATACACTTAAACGACATATAGTAAACTTATGATTAAACTATTATATATATAGCTAGTATTATACCACAATTATAATCTATACAACATTTGGAGATTTGGAGGTCGATACATTATTGTTAGGAATGGCTGATAGAGCCAACAACTGGTTTCTAGTTCTGTTACCAATAGCTTTTAAATAAATACGCTCAATTAGACCGCCATGCATCGGTGCCAGCGCCAATTTCGCATTCGCATATCATTTAGGAATGAGATGCTTGAAGCCTCGTTTAATACTTATTAGGTATAAATATTAAATAAATACGATTGTTTACATCAACAATCTCGGTACATATTTACTCGCACGTACCTACTGAAAGACTCGGAAAACTTTCCAAACTAGTTTTTTAGTGGTCTTACCTTTGCTAATTTATTCGATGACACAATGTTTGGCATTATAATATTAGACTGTGGATTTTATTTACTTGACTAATTTTAGTGTCCTCGAGTAAGATAAAAATGCTTTTATAAACATTTGAATATATCTTATATTCTTTTAGAAATAGTCACCACAATTTAAATCATATACATACCGTATATCATGACTTCAATTGAGTAACTTTTAGTACTTGTTGTAGGTACTTTGGCCTCGTCATGTTCTTGCTCAATATAGCCGGTCTATACTTAGTGGTATTATGCAAATTATGGAGTCATTGAATGCTTAATGAAACCGTGCCACTTTTCGGGGAATACTGCTTTACATTCCGCCATTTGGGTACCTAAGCTTTGTTTAAATATTTACTGGTCCAATATGCAATCAATACAGAGGTTTATAGGCCGTAGACTTAGTGCAAAGTTTAGTATTTATAGGTATAGGTATGTCAATATACATTTAACATGTGTTCGAGCCATTATTTCTTGCGCAATTTTTTTATCTTGTTTGAATCGTTTAAGTGTCTTTTTCTATCTCATCATTATCAACAGACTGCAACAGCCCGCTGTTGGACGTAGGCCTCACAAAATGTACGCCAATGAGCTCTGTCCAAGGCGTTCCGCATCCAATCTACACCGGCCACCTTACGCAAATCTTCGCTCCACCTGGCAAAAGGGCGACTTTGCCTTGTCGTGGTCTCCACTCAAGAACACTCCAACTCTACTCCAACGATTATTCGCAGTTCTCGCGATGTGACCGACCCACGACCACTTCAATGAGCTATCTAATTTACAAGCTTTTTCTATCTAATCTCGAGCTATTAATAATAATATTCTTATTAATTTAGTTCCATTCTCCTGTCACTTCATTTCTTTTTCTCTTCAGATTTTCTCCAAGGTTTATACTAGTACCTCGCTTTTCTTACATAATCATCCCTTTGGAAACTTTGCTTTTTACAGCTCCTGTCTTCTGATAGATAGATAGATAAAACGTTTATTTGATTCTTTACTTAATCATCTGGAAAACAGGTATCACCAAACTTTGTGGTTCCTCGAGGGCACTTTATGTCACTGTCACTATATGCACTACCACTATTGTCACCATAGTAGTCACTCGTTATCTCGCCCGCTCTTACGTCAATAAGTGAACCAGACTCGGAATTCGTAGGTCCATCGAACACGATCGCATCGGGATCAGAAGCAAGAATAGGAAAATAGTCTCTAGGCGCACCGATACAAAGGTCAATGATGAATAATGTAAACAACAGCACCATGTACATGGTCACGATGCGACCTCTGAGATGGACACCTCACAAACAAATGGCCAGTCTCCATACACGTCACATCTTCACACAAAAGTTGATAACCAAGCGGCTATTCTGCAACTTTTTGTTAATTTAACGGGGCTTTGTAGATAAGTGTACGATCGTGATTTAAATTCAAAAAATACTTACATACATATCTAAATATATAAAACTCAAAGGTGACTGACTGACTGACATAGTGATCTATCAACGCACAGCCCAAACCACTGACGGATCGGGTTGAAATTTGGCATGCAGGTAGATGTTATGACGTAGGCATCCGCTAAGAAAGGATTTCCCGAAATTCCCACGGGAACGGGAAAAAACGGGATTTTTCATTTTAATATTTCTGCGCATACGAAGTTGCGGGAAGAAACTAGTTATATTATAACAGTGTTTTGTGTAAAATAAAACAACGTCTTTTGATACTCCGCTATCGACAAAATAAATAATTAAATTACTATTCTGGTATATATGCCTATATGACAGTGATACTTATGGCGATTCATAATGACGAACGAAAACTCTGGTACTTACGGTGCTGCAGTGCAAAAACTAAGTAGTTATGAAGTAATTGAAGCAATTTTAAAACTATTACTATTTTAATAACATACACTCAACAGCCAACAAACTGCTCAGCAGTTTGGCAGATGTTCATTGTAAGAAGCATGTCACTTTTATGAAATAAATAAATTTAAAAAAAAGCAATGAAAACGGGTCATTTTGTATAGGATTTTTCCATAAAAAGTGAACCGTTTTCATTGCTGTTGAGTGTATTTAAAGCACACAATACGCTTTATTGAACACCACAAATTCAAGGATTTTTAAATTATTATACTAAATATTTATATATTGTAATAAATAGGTATTACACAAATACCGACAGTGCTTATTATAGGTACCTTATTATAGGTTTCTAAATAACATGAATAGTATACCTTAACTTATTGTACATGTTTTTAGCTCAGCCGCAAGTTGAATGCGTGTATGTCCGCATATCTGTTAGAGTCGGTGTTCCTGGTGGATTTTTCATGTCTTCATTCTCACAATCATAAATATTAGGTAAAAACTTCTTTTGGTTTTGCTTTCCAAGGTGTATAATAAACCCTAGTCTTTGCTTTGTATATCCCTTAAACTTGCATTTCTCAATAATTGATACCCGTTCCTTTTCTATTCTTCGAAACACATACCACCGACACGAACATATCCACTTAGACATGGATTAAAAATTGGCTCTTGTAATTTGGGTTTTTGTAATCTTCTATCAGTGGCATAAGCCAAATCTTTATCGGTATGTTCCGGAAATACGATGGCGTCTTTATTATTAGTATCCGTCACTGGGAAATACTTTTGTAAAGCTCCCAGGCTCAAGCCAAGGATCAGCAGAACAGTAAAGACGAACAGGACTTTGTTCATGATGAATGATGGCTGTTTCTAGAATGAACCAATTCAACTTAATGACTTTTTACCTCGTACACGAGTATATATATTGAATTGATTACATATTTATAACAGGATATAACCAAAATGTCGATGTATTAATAACAGGAAGAAGTTAAATTAAACTATATAACAAAGCTATGACGCTGGCGTTGTAAATTGCGTTGATATTACGTAATATCGAACCTACGTAAATTCTCAGGTACTACTGTTTACTAGCTTCTGCCTACGACTTGGCCTGCGTGGAATTCAGTAATAGGGTTCCCGCGGGAACTATGCGATTTTCCGGAATAAAAAGTAGCCTATATGTTGACCAGTAGTTTTCGAGTTAAATCCGGAGATCCAATACATACTAGTCACTTCTTCAAATTGTTTTGTGTCCAGTGTCGTTTAGTTAGATGTATAGTCCCCTCGACCTGATCGTTTATCTTAATTTTCAAGTTAGAGACGCGATTACTTCTACAGACATATTACCTACTTCGCGGCTGGTTCAGCAGATGTCCATTGCGATTTAGCGTGGCAATGCAGCGGGGGTGATGGACACATTTGAATAGGTGCGGTCCAGAGCAGAGGTTTAGATGTTTAGGTATGACATGTATTATGTTATTTAATTATTATTTTTTCTATCTTTTTGGCGAAGTGTGTTACGGATTCTTGAGTTGTTATTGAGATATTTATTTGATGAATAAATATTTTTTCTATCTTTTTGGCGAAGTGTGTTACGGATTCTTGAGTTGTCATTGAGATATTTAGACGAAGCATGTTGTGGATTTTCTTTCCATTTTGTGTTCTTTTAACAAAATATGGATTTAATAATTTACAGCCGTAATGTCTCGTTATTAACTTAGTAACTTTTGAAAATAGAGACAGAACGCTCTTCAAGTCTTTGTAGAATTCGAAGTCAAGAACCCAATGCACGTCTTTTAATGAATTTGACAGCCACTTGTAACCTTGACATGACGTTTAAAGAGTTCGAAAACCATTTAAGAGTCAATAAAAAAAATCGGATTTTTTTGTACATTACTTTTAGAGAAAATCGTGTTTAAGTGGTAACTAATGCGTGACGTCATCTCACTCGATTCACTCACTCTCGCTAAAGAGCGGACGCTAAGCGGAAAACGGTATATATGCGCCGAAAGAGCTACTACGTCATTTTTGACTTACGCCCTTCTAGAATGAGGCGCTTATTAATTTTAATTTTTAAACTGACGACTTACGAAAAAAAGAGAAAAAACGTGTCCTTTTAATTTTTCCCTACTTTCTAACTAGCTAATAAAATAGCCGTGTCATAGTACATTACTACAGAGGCCGGGAAGGAGGATGTTGCAGGCCAAGTACGGCCGAACGAAGTGAGGCCGGATAGTTACGAGGCCGACAACTTCCGTTCCCCGCCGATATATGTATAGTGCTTTTCTCAAACATGCAATGAAATAAATAAATAAAATAATATTTTATGTATAATACATTTTGTCTTTTTTCATAAATAAAACTGCGATACCTATGCAGCAAATATAGTTCATGTTTTTTTTAATAATTGTATTGGCCTGCAACGTTTGTATGAAATTTCATTATAGACCAATTGTCTAGCCGCGCCTGAAACGTGATACTTCCCAGGCTAATAAGAAGAACATAATATCAATATATCATTGCATGTTTGAGAATAAAAATGAAATGTTTTCAATTTATATTTAGTTCCAGACTCGCCCTACGCGCACCTCCGGTGATTCCCCGAAACCGGTATCGCTCTTCGATTTATCTCACAAAGCTTGTAAACATTTACCTAACACTTACGAATATTATTAACGTTTGACTTCTTTGATGAGTTGTCTTAAGTAATTTAATAAAATGAGGTATCTACCTAAATTGGATAAGTACTTAATTGACGTGATTTACACATACAGGAAAAAATAGACCCTCATCGGTAATTAACTGTATAATAACTAACTAACAAAACTAATCGAGCCAGCAATGTATTGCAAATAATATTATGCCCAGTCGCAAAATTCTACATTGTCGTTCATGATGGTTTTCAATAAATAAAAGGTAAGTACATCTACCTATATTAATTAGAGGTTGTAACTTTACCTAAATTTAGCTCCGATTTTAAGCACTTGGGAGCATTAATATCTACTACTACTACTACAGCCTATTTGCGTCCCACTGCTGCGCACAGGCCTCCTCTCATCACGAGAGGGTTTGGGATATAGTCCCCACGCAGGCCCAGTGCGGATTGGGGACTTCACCCACATCTTTGAATTAATTCGCAGATGCGTGCAGGTTTCCTCACGTTTTTTTCCTTCACCGAAAAGTTCAGTGGTCAAATTGAATTTCGTACATAAGTAAACTTAGAGGTGCGAGCCGGAATCGAACCCCCGACCCTCTGCATGAGAGGCGGTAATTTCGAACCACTAGGCCAGCACGAAGTATTAATATCAGGTCAAGGTAACTGCACAAATACTCTGTGGAATATTTAAAAAAAATGTATTTTCTCAAACATGCTCGGAAATGTTCGTGTTACTTTCAAAAAAAGAAGACGCGAGGCTGTTCATTACCGGCCTTGGCCAGCAAAAACATAATTGTCGTGTGTGTTTTTTTAAATTCGCTTGCTACGAGTATTTGTGGTGTCTCTGTAGAGAAACTGACAAATCCATGGAGGTAATAAGTACAACTTCTATGGCCAAATCATCCACGATCATGGAAGTAGTAAATACTGATGTAGGGTAAGTGCGCCTAAATTTATTTCGCCCGTATGCCTTGTAAACAGCCAACTACTAGTTGAGTAATATTTATAGGTTTCGATATATTTATGTTAGGCGCACGTACCCCATCCTGGCGCACTTGCCCCGACTGACCTTACGTATTTCCTCGCTGTTTGAGAAAAGCATTATATATACCTCGGCCGCAATTGCGATTGCCGGACTCGTACTAATAGAAGGCTTCGCCGGCAATGCTTTACTTGGCGGCCTCTGCAATAATGTACTATTTCTCAAACATGCAATGAAATATTGATATTATGTTCTCCTTATTAGCCTGGAAAGTATCACGTATCAGGCGCGGCTAGACAATTGGTCTATACTGAAATTTCATACAAACAAACGTTGCAGGCCTAGGCCGGCAACTCACTTTTTTTTTATTTCCATTTGATACATTTGTGACACAGCATCTTGGCATTCCGCCATTTAAAAAAAGCTAAAAACAATATTTACTCTATGGTTCGCTATGACATTCTGCCAATACAGCTAATAAAAAAACATGAACCATATTTGCTACATAGGTATCGCAGTTTTATTTATGTAAAAAACCGGCCAAGTGCTTGTCGGGCCACGCGCAAATTATAGGGTTCCGAAGTTGAGGATGCCCACAGTACCTTTCTAAGACTTATTAGCATCTAGCTAGCCTGTGGTATGACGTGCCCGCCCGACGCCCCTGCCGCTCGAGAAAAATCATCATTATAAGTTGATCGACTATTACTCGTAAGTTTGTACAGCCTACTTAGCTCTGATAGTTTTCCTTTCAACTACGTTATATATGCCACAACCGTGATTTTTTTCAGCCATACAAATACCACCATTTAGCTGGCAGGGGGGGGGGGACACGTGACTCTAACAAAAAATAGCACTTTAAAGCTTAATATTTCACAAACGCATCACTTAATCAAAAAATGGTTCTAACAAACCCACAATATTTTTTAAGACCTATTCAACGATATGCCGCACCATGGGGTACGCAAGAAAAAAAAATTACATCCCCACTTTACGAGTAGGGGAGGTACCCTATAAAAAAATATATTTCAAAATTTTATTGTACCACTTTGTCAGCGTAACTAATATGCATATTCATGCCAAATTACAGCTCCCTAGACCTAAGCATCTCCGAGCAATAGTGCGGACAGACGGACGGACGGACATGGCGAAACTATAAGGGTTCCTTGTGGACTTCGGAACCCTAAAAAGACAAAATATATTGTATATAAAATATTATTTTATTTATTTATTTCATTGCATGTTTCAGAAAAGCACTATACATACATCGGCGGGGAACAGAAGTTGTCGGCCTCGTAACTATCCGGCCTCACTTCGTTCGGCCGTATATAATACTCGGCCTGCAACATCCTCCTTCCCGGCCTCTGTAGTAATGTACTATTATTATCGTATAACGGAGCCAATTACGCACAATTTACCACCAACATAGCCCCGAGCTAGGGTTGCCATCTGTTTGTATTTAGCAGGACATGTTTGGCTTTTTCGAGTTGTGTCTGGCCAAATATTAATTTATGTTCGGCCTGTCCGGCTTTCTGTTAGCGCCTCAAGCGAAGCAATCATCATGATCATCACTACTGTGAGTCATGTCAGTACTGATCGAAGAAAGCTGAAATTTGTCATGTATGTTCCTTGAAGAGTGTAGGGGAACTCTAGGAGAGGATTTCCCGAAATTTCCACAGGAACGGGATAAATGGGGTTTAACATTTAAAAAAGGTATATCCGGCTTTATAAAGTGTTTGACTTTTAGTTGTGGTGAGGTCAGGCTTTTAGGGTAAAATGTCCGGCTTTCTTCTAGGCAGACTCCAGCTTTTTCATTTTAGGAGATGGCAACCCTACCCCGAGCACTTATTACATAGCCTAAGGCTTATTATTGGACCTAACTGTGTCTCAGACTAAGATTTAAATATTTATCAAAATTCGGCGACACAGGTTAGCGATGATACATCAACTCCATACTGTAGAATCATTGACCTATAAGAAGTAATAATATATGGACGAACAGTGCCAAACAGAATATGTCAAAATATATGAAGCAAACTGACATTAGAAAATACGTTCCAATATGCTAATAACGCCTCTTTATAACGAAGGCCAAACGGGTGCCCGAGCTGTTCGGACACTCGTTTTAACGGGGCCATTTTTCTCCGGCTGATTGTGAATCCTTACTTATAATAGATCTATGTGTAGAATGTGTTTCTGTGGGTGAAATGCCATTATCATCACCACTTTTGCTTGATCCCGTATAATGTACAGTGAACGACAAAGAGATATTTACACTTTTCCACCCTATTCCGTTGTATTAAGGTCCAAAACTGTAAACATCTCTTTGACATCGACCGTACCTACTCAACGCTGTGTAAGTACCTACTTATATATAAGAACCGAATATTTAGACATTTGACGACAGGTTTGGCTCAGTTGGTTTGGCAGTTGAAGCCGTGGTGGCCTAGTGGTTCGACCTACCGCCTCCCATGCAGAGGGTCGGGGGTTCGATTCCGGCTCGCACCTCTAAGTACCTCTCTTTACTTATGTGCGAAATTCACTTTGAATTTACCACTGAGCTTTTCGGTGAAGGAAAACATCGTGAGGAAACCTGCACGCATCTGCGAAGTAATTCAAAGATGTGTGTGAAGTCCCCAATCCGCACTGGGCCCGCGTGGGGACTATAGCCCAAACCCTCTCGTAATGAGAGGAGGCCTGTGCCCAGCAGTGGGACGCAAATAGGCTGTAGTAGTAGTAGTAGTTGGCTCAGTTGGTAGTGACCCTGCCTTCTGTTCCGATGGTCGAGTCCCGTTCGGGGCAAACTTTGTGATGAGCACAAATGTTTCTACTCGAGTCATGGATGTTTAGTATTTATATATGTATGTATTTCTCTGTATATAAGTATTTATATCGTCGTCTAGCACCCATAGTACAAGCTTTGCTTAGTTTGGGGCTAAGTCAATTTGTGTGAAATGTTCCAAGTTTGTTAATTTATTTCAAATCTGAACAATAGAACGGTAAGGAAACATCCAGATTTTCTTAGAATATCTGAAACATTTGAATTACAATTTCTAGTGTAAAATAATTCGGCTGGTAATTTTTGACGCTTAGGTAACTTGTAACTTTAGTAAACGGGTTTGGTTACGGAAAACATCAATTACCTGCCAGGCCGTTGACTCGAATAGACAAATTTCGAATAATAATTGTATAAGGATAGGAAATTAAATACTAGGTGCCGGGTCGGATCCTTTCTAATTTACGTTGAAATAATATGAATGCCTCGAGAGTACCTAATACTCTTTTTAGGATTTATGGATTCGTCATGTCTATCTGTCTGTCCGTCCGTATGTCACAGCCACTTTTTTCCGAAACTATAAGAACTATACTGTTGAAACTTGGTAAGTTAGAAGTATTCTGTGAACCGCATTAAGATTTTCACACAAAAATAGAAAAAAAAACGATAAATTTTGGGGGTTCCACATACTTATAACTGAAACTCGTTTTTTTTCATCAAACCAAAACGTGTGTATATAGGTCTTTAAAAATGATATTGAGGTTTTAAAAACCTATCTTTTTTTTCTAAACTGAATAGTTTGCGCGAGAGACACTTCCAAAGTGGTAAAATATGTGTGTCCCCCCCCTGTAACTTCTAAAATAAGAGAATGCTAAAATTTAAAAATATATGTTGTACATCACCATGCAAACTTCCACCGAAAATTGGTTTGAACGAGATCTAGTAAGTAGTTTTTTTAATACGTCATAAATCGTAAACTGCAATTTACCTTACACTATCTATATTAAAACATCGATCAAAGTTACAACGAACTACAAGAACTTTTATGTTACTTGCTGCTACGGAACCCTACATGGGCGAGTCCGACTTGCACTTGGCCGCTTTTCTAGTTACTTTATTAATAATGTAACAGCAGACTAAACTACGATTGAAACCACTTTCAAAAGTTAAGCCACCTTCTGCCTATACGTTATCTATTATTTTACGACATTTCTACCTATTTTAAAAGATGGATGGAACTAATATCTAAGATCGCTATTGAAACTTCATAATAAGTGTCTGTTCCTTGTTAGAAACTGATCAGTTTAGGAACAATCTCAATTAATTCTTAGAACCATATGATAGACTTTAATGGTCCTAACAAAAACGTCGATCTTTGACAGAACGAATTAGAATACGACCGTAACAGAATGCGCAGCAAAAAGGTTCGTTCGAATGTTATCAATCACGAGCAACACAAAAAGATGCCTGTCTGTGACTTGATTGATTGCAAAAAATATTGAAACATATCGCGTACTCCACTGGGTCACATCACTCGGGATGTTAACACGTGGAAATGTTCAGTGACACAATTTTTGAATATTGAACCAGTGAGTGAAAGTATCATCGCAAACTCGCATTGTATCTACGATTTTTTTTTTCTTGTTAGGTCCCTCGAGAATAGTTTATACCCTGCACCTTCGAGAACTTTGTGTTACCGGTGGGCGCCCCATTCTTAAACCCGTAGGGGTTTTAGTCAACCCCTAATCATTTTTAACTTGATGGTAGGTTCCCCTGGAATAAAATTTTACCAACCTAATGTGATAGGGAGAAGTAGGTTTTATTTTTATTTTTTATTTTTTAAGAGGGTTTTTAAGTAGGCATGGTTAATTTCGATCGTTAAGTATTATCGATTTGACAATTTTTTTGTCATTTTGAGGCTCGTTGTTTGTCGTGTCGTGAGCGCCAACCCCACATAACGTGAGAAAAGGTCAAAAGAATGATAATGTACCAACTGATGGCGGTGGGTGATGGATTAGCTCGTTTAAAATAAAATAAAATTCAAATAACAAAATTAAAAATTAAAATTTTCTTATTCCAAAAAATTTTGAAGATTACATAATACGAACGTCCTGGAACAAAACTGGTTTTTCATCATACTTGCTCGGAAACGGTGTCATTACAGGCAAAGCGGTCTCTAAGGTCCAGATTATGACCACGGGCTTTCGAGATTTCTTATCACGGGCCGTAATGTCTTCGTATTTCTTTTCAATTGTTTACTTCGAAATAATACAAATTAAAAAGAAAAACTACTTAAATGTTACCACCATTGTTAGAGGCCAGTACGAATTGAATATTTAAAAATAAAAATAAAGGTTTGTTCGCGATGCCGATTAACCTACAGGCACAAAGTTCACAGGTCGTCCTAGTGAATATTTCCTGTATTTCCTCACAAGTGTGATGAAAAACATTGTGTGTATCATGGGCGGTATAGGAATTGCAGTTTCGAGTCCTTTTAAAGTCTTCGGTTTCGGGCATATAAATGCTCTCGACTACAATTCCTCGCTTACATTGCACCATATTCCAGCCATTAAATTTTTCTTATAGCCCAGCTCTGGGACCATACCTATTTAAATAGCTTGATTACTTCTCCCGAGGCGGCTGCAATACCTGTGTCACCGCTGAATATACCGACTACATTCGGATAGAATTGCGCTGTCCAATGAGCGGAAATTAACGCCTCAATTCAATTGTCGTCCCTGGCCAAATTGAACGCGCACTCTCAAACTCTGGTTTATAAAGGAAAATGTTTTCGATGCTCAATAGACTCGTTAACAGCTTAAATAACCCTTGTTAACCGATGAAGCTTACCTTAAAAACCTACCTAACCTAATTCCAGCAATTCCGTAATTAATATGTGAAGTACCTACCTGATGTATAATATAATGATATCCTTTAGGAAAGTAACTTAATAAAGCGTGGTAATAATTAAAGGCACCTGACTTAAATAATATGCTGATACCCGCCGGCCGCCGAAGTTCGATCGAGGCGGTCGTAAGCGTATATTTAATTAATTAAACGAACAACCTTCCAGCCCTGTAGTCGGGGATACCGTGCGGATTTCAAACATATGTCACATAGACAGTTCTAACGGATATCTTTTCATAAGGATAGAAATAGAATCTTGACAAATTACTAACCTACAAAATATCAGATAGGATTCTAATGACTTTAAAATGATAAGTTAATTTTTGTTCATTGAACGATGACCGTACATTATTGAGCAAGTAGTGGCAGCGTTAGAGTAACTATAAAAGTATTCAAGTAATATGTATTTTTTGTAATACTTAATGTAGTATCTATTTTACTACTGATAAACATATTTCCGATTACATTATTAGCCCTGTCTAAAATATATAATGAAATACAGCTCGCTCATCGCTCACATCCCAATTTCACAGGTGGGCTCATACTTTAATCGATCACGTTTCAGGTCACTAGAATGCAGGCATTACTATGAATTATTAACATATCTGATAGTGCAGTGATGGTGGTGAAGTGGGGTTGTAACCACCAAGTTCCAAAATATGCCCCCATATTTTTGAAGTTGGTTACTTTCGAAATTAAGCGACACAGTTACCGTTCACCGATGCTTCCCCGACGTTGACTTGCTAATGAATTTATGGAGGCACTTGCCGTCTTGTAAGTGATAACACGTTTCAAGAAAGTCATCTTTTCATCATCATTGGCATGCTACTTATCCAGTCTTGGATGTAGGCCTCTTCCCTTTCCTTCCACTCCAGGCGATCTCGTGACCTCATCCAGTCCCGGCCTCCGTGTCGTCGGATGTCGTCACTCCAGCGCTGCGGCGGTCTACCGCGGTTTCTGATGTCCGCTCTGGATCTCCGCTCGAGTACACGTCTCGTCTAGCGACTGCTGTTCATCCTCGCAATGTGTCCTGCCCATGTCCACTTTTTCTTCGCTATGATAGCCATGACCTCCTTAGCTTTGGTCTTGCTCCGGATCCAAACGTTCGTTCTCCGATCCCGCAATGTGATACCGAGCATTGCTTTCTCCATGCCTCTCTGTGCCACTTGGAACTTGTCAGCGGATTTCTGCATAAGACAGAGAAAATAGATTAAAAGCATCAAACACTTCAATCAGAGAAGAAGGAATCCCGGTTAATTTAGATGAGGAGACCAAAATGTATTTAGCGAAGAGACAGTAAAACCATCCGATATCTAAACTATCCACCAAAACATCCAAGAGGTATAGTAGACACTTTTTCCTTGCACTATGTACCCGTAGTAGCTGTAGTAGCTGAGTGACCGAGCTTTACTTATTTATTTAGGTATGCCGACAGTTGCTACATTGTACTTAAAACTACTTAATTAAAAATAAGAAGTAGGTATGGATTGAGAACTTAATGCACAACTAATAATAGGCAAACACCGCATGAACTATTTGTATCTTATTCGGGTGAATATAGCTAAAAATGAGTTTTCCCAGATATGGGACCTAACTTTTTCGCACCAGTATATTATTATTGCAAACGTCCAAATTGTTAGAGCCGTTTCTGACATAGCTTGTATAAATATACATGGTTCATTTCTATTTACAGTTAAAAATACTGAAAATAATCATGTATCACATCAAGGAAACCAGCATTAGGCAGGTGCACTTCCAACCCTCAATATTTCCGGGACATTTTCTTAACCGTAGATTCATAATGGATTTATTTTATTTCCGAGGATGGTAATCCTCTAGTAAAATGAGATGCAAATCGATCCTTAACCCGTTTCCTTTTAAAAAATCTCGTTGTCGGACCTCGTACTTCTTTGTTTTGTGTGTTCAATCGTCTGTTGTACAAAGCTGATTGTTAAACAACCATCTAAAGTTCAACCATTTTTAGGGTTCCGAAGTCCACAAGGAACCCTTATAGTTTCGCCATGTCCGTCCGTCCGTCCGTCTGTCCGCACTATTGCTCGGAGATGATTAGGTCTAGAGAGCTGTTATTTGGCATGAATATGCATATTAGTTACGCTGACAAAATGGTACAATAAAATTTTGAAATATTTTTTTTATAGGGTACCTCCCCTACTCGTAAAGTGGGGATGTAGTTTTTTTTTTCTTGCGTACCCCATGGTGCGGCATATCGTTGAATAGGTCTTAAAAAAATATTGTGGGTTTGTTAAAACCATTTTTTGATTAAGTGATGCGTTTGTGAAATATTAAGCTTTAAAGTGCTATTTTCTGTTAGAGTCATGTGTCCCCCCCCCCCTGCCAGCTAAATGGTGGTATTTGGATGGCTGAAAAAAATCACGGTTGTGGCATATATAACGTAGTTGAAAGGAAAACCATCACAGCTAAGTAGGCTGTACAAACTTACGAGTAATAGTCGACCAACTTATAATGATGATTTTTCTCGAGCGGCAGGGGCGTCGGGCGGGCACGTCATACCACAGGCTAGCTAGATGCTAATAAGTCTTAGAAAGGTACTCTGGGCATCCTCAACTTCGGAACCCTATAATTTGCGCGTGGCCCGACACGCACTTGGCCGGTTTTTAATCTGTTCCGGAGCAATATTTATTGGGTTAAGGAAAGTTCTTTTTTTTCAAGCGAAAGTTACGAGCGGCCTAACTTTGATAAGGCCGACCCCTATTCATAAATCATTGAAAGCCACCGCTTTCATGAAATTTGAACTTTTGTCGAACCCAATTTATTTCCGACCCTTTACAAAATTCTTTATTTAATTATTGGAAATGTTTAAGCCTTGCAAGTTTTTGTCTGATAGTTTTTTTGTATGTATAATGTTTCTGTCCGCGACTTTGCCCTAATCTTGGCTTAAACTACAACATCACGGAAAATATTTAAAATAGTTCAATTTTATTACTTAGTATAAAAATAATCCCTAAGTACCTAAGTACCGACATATATGATTAGCAACTGTAGGATTATTATATAGAAAAACCGGCCAAGTGCGTGTCGGACCACGCGCAAAGTATAGGGTTCCGAAGTTGAGGATGCCCACAGTACCTTTCTAAGATTTATTAGCATCTAGCTAGACTGTGGTATTACGTGCCCGCCCCACGCCCCTGCCGCTCGAGAAAAATCATTGGTATTTTAATCATTTCATAAGTTGGTCGACTATTACTCGTAAGTTTGTACAGCCTACTTAGCTGTGATAGTTTTCCTTTCAACTACGTTATATATGCCACAACCGTGATTTTTTTCAGCCATCCAAATACCACCATTTAGCTGGCAGGGGGGGGGGGACACGTGACCCTAACAAAAAATAGCACTTTAAAGCTTAATATTTCACAAACGCATCACTTAATCAAAAAATGGTTTTAACAAACCTACAATATTTTTTTAAGACATATTCAACGATATGCCGCACTATGGGGTACGCAAGAAAAAAAATTACATCCCCACATTACGAGTAGGGGAGGTACCCTATAAAAAAAAATATTTCAAAATTTTATTGTACCATTTTGTCAGCGTAACTAATATGTATATTCATGCCAAATTACAGCATTCAAGGACTAAGCATCTCCGAGCAATAGTGCGGACGGACGGACGGACGGACGGACGGACATGGCGAAACTATAAGGGTTCCTTGTGGACTTCGGAACCCTAAAAAAGTGACCGAGCGAGCGAAGCGTCTCCATTTAAGCTTGGGAAAAAACTCAAGACTATAAACTATTACCACAATTTCAAACTTGCCCAAGCAGTTTGGAATATCAAACACATTGCCGAAATTATACATGCAAATCTCTTCAAAATGGAAGCCCAGCCTTGCTCCTACTTTGTACCGAAGATTCAATTAACTCCCCACTCAAGACTATCAAATATATCTAAGGCGACATGCGTGTAAGGTGGCTAGCCGAAAATTGGTTTCGTCTTGACCGTACTGAATTACTGGCTATAAACACGATGTTTACGGGATTTGATGAATAGAAATGTATGTACCATGAAACAGAGTAATTGTAATTTCCAAAAAAGAACATTCTTTATTGTTTTCTTTTTAACTGACATAAAACAAAAATCTTCGTGGGTATTTCGTTACATATGTTGGTTTGGTCATATGGAAAGCATGAATGACAGAATATTGACAAAAAGTATTTTTTCTACGTGCCGAATGTGAGTGGAGTTGTGAAAAATGTGAATGAAGATGATCGAGGCGAATGTTCTTGGATCAGTTCAGGAAAATTTAATTAAGCATATACATATGTATGCATATGATGATGATGATATGCAGAAGCGGGAGGATGTATCGGATTTGTAGCAAATGGAAGAATGGGCAAAAGGTGGGATTTCTTTCGGATCAACTCTAGTTATCAGTTGAACATTTTTTATGACGCTATCCGAATTTGAGAAATATCGGTCGGTACCTACGAAGTCATCATTTCAGCCGAAAGACTTCCACTGCTGAAAGACTCCCCTTAGGCGCGCCACTCAGACCGGTACTGTGCCATTCGCATCCAATGCGTTCCTGCGACCTTTAGGTACAAGGTTACTCCATCCATCTCCATCTTGTTGGAGGCCTACCGACAGCTCGTCTACCGGTTCGCGGACGCCACTCCAGAACTTTCTGGCCCCATCAGCCATCAGTCCTGCGAGCAATGTGCCTCACCCTACCTACCTACGAAGTAGAGTCCAGAATTTCTGAACTAATTTTGTTAGGACCGTTTGAAAATTACGTTAAAAGAACATAAAAGAAATGAATAGCCGTGATGCCGTTGATGGCAGTGTTGAAGTTGAAGTCAATGCAGTTATAATATTTTCACGAGTAATCCATAGTATTCATAATGAAGAAAAACTCATTGAAGACATAGGCAACACAACAAAACAGCTTACGAATTCAGTAAGTATAAAAAAAACTTGAAAATTATACGACGTGAGTTCTTTTCAGCGTAATTTTTATCGGATTAATACTAAAACAAATGTTAGGATTATGTAAGCCGGAGCAAAGTTGCCTTTTTTTAGTAGCCTCGAGTTGATCACAAAGAGAAATATTCCGTTTGTGAATTGATTCAAAATAATGGTGCATGGCAGAACAGTTTATAAATACGAATCCGCCGAGGCTAGTCTAGAGCTCCAGATAATAATGTTAAGCTGGCAACGTCTGAACTGTCCAGTGTAAAGCTGCTAGGACTTCAACCAAAGCGAAACAATTAGTAGAGCCAACAAACAAGTTGTCCTACTCGTAACTAGGCACCAAACTAAATTCTTAGCAGTAAAAAAATAAGGATGCTTCCGTGTCAATTTCTCCGATCGATCGCGGCTTGCGGCCGACATTTATATTTACTAAAAAAAAACCATTATGTGCGCTCAATTATTTTGGTATATACAAGTGTAACTAACCCGACTTTGTTTTATATAGTTTATACAGATTTTCTGACCCTGTTTTAACGTTTTTGCCCATTTACCGTTTCAATTCCGCACTCGGAGAACAATTTCGACAAAAAAGGTTGAAATTGAATGCAAGGAAAGTTTGGTCGTAGAGCTCGCCGCGACATTTGGCTTTGTTTCAAAATTACACAGGTTTTTATTCGCAAGCGGATTCGAGTGTAGTGAATTCAAATTTTGTTGATTATTCAACTTGATATAGGTACCTTAGCGGCACTGCTCTTGGTTGCATTTACTAAATCTTTCTGTTTCATCTATGTCGCTCCTAGTACAAAAATAATGAATGTAGTAAGTATATTTGCCAAATTGATACTTAACAACCAAGTGAGTTACCGCCAATATTACACCAAACAGTACCATGACAGGAACATGTAGACATACGAGTCATAATCATAAGTACCTACCCGGATAAAACAAAACAAAAAAATATTTTTCCCCGAGACAGAGATACACGGTTAGCCTGTTTAAATTTAAAGTAGGAGTAAAGGATAAAGTGCAATTTTATGTAAATTAATAGAATAATTACAGTCATTGTAAGTGTTAAAAATAAGGTTCTCAAGTGTGGGTTTTATAGCATAAAAGCTAACTTGTCTTAAAATACGAGTTTTTAATGACGGGAGCAGGAAAGGCAAGAGCTAAGAAAAATTGAATTTAAGAACCAGGTAAGAATAAGAATATACGCAATGTTCTTTGTACATCAAAATATTTAAAGAAGGAGAAGAAAGACTTCATATGCTTTTTAAATACATATATTATTTATGCTATCAAAACCCTTTAGATAAAATGAAACCTACGAATGTAAGTATAATGGCCATTTAATGGCATAATATTATGCAAATCGGAGAAAATGGCGTCTTTTTCTTGTAAGTTTCCTTATATATACTGAATGAATAGCAGGAAACAGGTATTTTATCTACATTGAATTGGAGTCCAGCGCGATATAAATCAAGATCCAAGTGACTGGGGGGGAGGGGGGACTTACAGTCGAGGAAGAAAAAGAAGTATACACTTCTGAACATTATGCCTTTTTTATAAGGCTCAAAAGTGTATAAATCCGATTTTAGTCTACCTTTAAATGTGATATTAATTTCGCTCTACATAGGTATACTCGTACTAGTAGCCGTTGGTAGCGTGGTTCGACCTACCGCCTCTCATGCAGAGGGTCGGGGGTTCGATTCCGGCTCGCACCTCTAAGTTTACTTATGTGCGAAATTCAATTTGAATTTACCACTGAGCCTTTCGGTGAAGGAAAACATCGTGAGGAAACCTGCACGCATCTGCGAAGTAATTCAAAGTAGTTTGTGAAGGCCCCAATTCGCACTGGGCCCGCGTGGGGACCATAACCCAAACCCTCTCGGGATGAGTGGAGGCCTGTGCCCAGCAGTAGGACGCAAATAGACTGAATTAGTAGTAGTAGTAGTAGGTATTAGTACATTACAGACCTAGGGTGGTGAATTCGTAAATGTCCCAGATCGCAGGTTTCTGTGGCCCGAACCGAAGGTAAGGGCCATAAATATGCGATCTGGGGCTTTACGAATTACCGCCCGTGGTTTGTCAAAAGTTTTACGTCTTGCCTTGGCCAAAAAGTAAGATTTTCTCTCCGCGTAGCGGGCAGAAAATCCCACTTTACGGCCAAGGGTGATGTAAAATCATTTTGTTATTGTACCTGTGAGATTTCTGTGTTTAATAAGTAACTATCTGCCTGCGACTTCGAAAGCGTAATGGAAGCTATGATAAATAGTAGCCCATTTTCGGGCCTAGTTACTTACTACCGTCAATTTTATTCGCAAAATTGTAAATCTTATGGAATGCATGTCTCCAGTTCTACCTTAAATATCCTCAAAACGCCTCGCTTTGGCTCGTTTGGCATTGCTGAAATGTGAAACATTTTGTGGAGAAAGGAACCGGGCCTTATATGACAATAAGGGAGACGACAACTTTTTTTTCCTTAGTCTATCAGGAAGATTATTGAAAAGTATTGGACACGTATTTTTTCTTTTTTCACGTAATCAAACTTATACGGAGATATATTGAGTTGAAATGTCGCGTGACGTCACGGTTAGGTACGATTTATACCTAACGGTGACGTAGTTAGCCCCCACTCTCCAACTTTAATGCGTTTTAAAATTGAAATTTTTTGTTTGAAGAATGACTATTTAGTCATTCTTTGTTAATTTGATAAAACAAAAAATACGTGTCTAATATTTTTTTATTACCTGACTGACGGACTAAATAGAATTTCGATTTCTTCACCCTGTCGTCATCCCTATTATGATATAGGTAAAATTATGAAAAAATTAGGTTTGAACATAAAATGATGGATCCACTCACTCATGGATCCTTTTCATGGCACTGAATGAAAGAGTATACGACAAGCACGCTACTCCATATCGCACCTTCGTCCCAGACGTCATCAAAGATTTACAAACAAACGTTGATTAAGTAAATAAATAATCGAGTCCCTGATTTTATTAGGGTCCCCTTTTATCAATAGCGTGTGTCACCGGCTTTATGGCTTGGAAACACAGGCACTTCACGGATGAGATTAATCCTAGCGCAGTGACTAAGCGTCACGACTTCTTGATTTAGTAGGTACATTTCCCAACATCTTAGAAAAAGAAATCTCTATCAGATTTAAGCGAGTTCCGGGCAAATTGACATTCAGACTTGATACTGTATCTACTACTACTACTACAGCCTATTTGCGTCCCACTGCTGGGCACAGGCCTCCTCTCATCACGAGAGGGTTTACTTTTAATGATATAAGTAATACATTTAAAAATATTATTTCGCGTGATTTCTTTTCATAAGGCATTGTAACGAATGACGATGGAGGGCAGTGGTGGTAGAATGGGCGAAAAACGGTGGAAATCTACAATATTAAATAGCAAAACCGGCCAAGTGCGTGTCGGGCCACGCGCAAATTATAGGGTTCCGAAGTTGAGGATGCCCACAGTACCTTTCTAAGACTTATTAGCATCTAGCTAGCCTGTGGTATGACGTGCCCGCCCGACGCCCCTGCCGCTCTAGAAAAATCATCATTATAAGTTGGTCGACTATTACTCGTAAGTTTGTACAGCCTACTTAGCTCTGATAGTTTTCCTTTCAACTACGTTATATATGCCACAACCGTGATTTTTTTCAGCCATCCAAATACCACCATTTAGCTGGCAGGGGGGGGGGGACACGTGACTCTAACAAAAAATAGCACTTTAAAGCTTAATATTTCACAAACGCATCACTTAATCAAAAAATGGTTTTAACAAACCCACAATATTTTTTTAAGACCTATTCAACGATATGCCGCACCATGGGGTACGCAAGAAAAAAAAAATACATCCCCACTTTACAAGTAGGGGAGGTACCCTATAAAAAAATATATTTCAAAATTTTATTGTACCACTTTGTCAGCGTAACTAATATGAATATTCATGCCAAATTACAGCTCTCTAGACCTACGCATCTCCGAGCAATAGTGCGGACAGACGGACGGACGGACGGACGGACGGACGGACGGACGGACGGACATGGCGAAACTATAAGGGTTCCTTGTGGACTTCGGAACCCTAAAAAACAACGCAAATTCGAATCACAAAACGATGTATTTTCTCTCGGTCGCTCTGACTAATAGAAAAACATTACCTACGTTTGATAAAACATAGAAAAAAAACATACATGTAACAGAATTGAGAACCTACCTTTGAATTTTTTGAAGTCGGTTTTACTAAAATGCAACAAGCATAAAGCAAACTTTAATTTAATCAACCAATCAATCAATCAATCAATTTATTTATTTTGTCAAGACATAGGTGTTAAAGGTGTTACAGTACAATGTTATAGAATCCTTATGCTTAGCCCTCAGGCATACAAAATATTCTTAAAACTATACAGCAGCATGCAATAAACACACATCTTTTTAATCAATAATGGTCGTCGAAGAATTCATTTAGTGAATAATAAGCCTTATTAACAAGATAATCAAAAAGTTGTTTTTTGAACATGCTTACATCATCTATTTGTGAAATTCCATTTGGTATTTTGTTGTATATTTTATGGGACATTCCAAACACACTTTTCCCAAGTAAAGCGGTTTTAAAATACCAAGGGCCGATTTTTCCACGTTACACCTACCTATCATGTATTATCATGTATTTCATAAATCAACCTACCTAGATATGTGTATTAATAATTAAGTACACTCTGATGTTACTTTTAAAAGCTGTTTCATGTTTTATTCAACAGACATAGTTGACCTTCACCGAAATCATGTTAAGTGCTATTAAGCGTACTCGAAGCGCAGTTGAAACATGTTTCAATTGACCTTTCTACTTGGTTGAAACATTAGCACAACTAACTGAAGTTTCACTACAGTTAAGTGCCTAACATTTAAGTTTCTGAAATTGCTTCTTCGATAAATTGTTGCCTAATATTAAGACTGAACGTACTTAGTAACGTGAGATCATAAGATAAGCCGTGGTAGCCTAGTGGTTTGACGTCCCGCCTCTCATGCAGAGGGTCCTAGTTCGAGTCCAGCTCACACTTCTTGAGTATACTCGTGTGCGGAATTAAATTGAATTTGCCACTGAGCTTTCCTGTGAAGGAAAACGTGAGGAAACGTGCACGCATCTGCGAAATAATTCAAGGATGTGTGTGTGAAGTCCCCAATCCGGGCTGAGCCCGTATATGGGGATTATAGCCTAAAGTTTAGGCTATAGTCCCCTAACCATCCGTGATAAAGAGGAGGCCTGTGGCCCAACAGTGGGACTAAAATAGGCCGTTGTGGTGTGGACGTGAGATTATTAACAGAGCTATCAAAGGCTATCAAAGCCGTGGTGGCCTAGTGGTTCGACCTACCGCCTCTCATGCAGAGGGTCGGGGGTTCGATTCCGGCTCGCACCTCTAAGTTTACTTATGTGCGAAATTCAATTTGAATTAACCACTGAGCTTTTCGGTGAAGGAAAACATTGTGAAACCTGCACGCATCTGAGAAGTAATTCAAAGATGTGTGTGAAGTCCCCAATCCGCACGGGGCCGGCGTGGGGACTATAGCCCAAACCCTCTCGTTATGAGAGGAGGCCTGTGCCCAGCAGTGGGATTTAAGTAGGCTGTAGTAGTAGTAGTAGTAACAAAGGCTACGTAGCGCCCTCTTTGACATATTTCATAAAGCAATTAATTTAAAGTTATATATTTGTGACAGATAAATTCTGACGCTCGTCGGAAGCCACTCGACATTTTTCATAGATCCCGCACACTCTTAGAAAAATAGGGATGACGACAGGGTGAAGAAATCGAAATTCTAATTAGTCCGTCAGTCAGGCAATAAAAAAATATTAGACACGTATTTTTTGTTTTATCAAATTAACAAAGAATGACTAAGTTAAAACGCATTAAAGTTGGAGAGTGGGGGCTAAACGTCACCGTTGGGTATAAATCGTACCCAACCGTGACGTCACGCGACATTTCAACTCAATATAATAATCTCCGTAAAGTTTGATTACGTGAAAAAAGAAAAAATACGTGTCAAATACTTTTCAATAATCTTCCTGATAGACTAAGGAAAAAAAAGCTGTCGTCATCCCTATTCTGACCGATTGAATGTTTGCCGCCGTCAGCTGTTTTAAAAAACAAAAACAATTATCTTAAAATCAGAAATCGATTCTCGTGCTACAAGCCCCGTATAAAAAGGAAAATTTCACTGTTTTTATTACTCAACACCTGATGTAATTGTTAATTTAAGTCTGTAAACCTCGCGTAGGTTTTGGACAGAGTTGAAATAACATTTTCAAGGTTTCCGTTCACACGCAATGTTTCGTGATACCACGCCTCGACGCGAGTATCCGATCCGAGTCTAACGCCAGGTTTATTAGTATTTATTTGTATTAGGTTAAGGTTCTGAATCGATGAGAAACTTGTTTTTTTTTCTAAATGTCCTAGTCTGACTAAACATATGGCTGACATTGTCATTTACCTATTGTAAGCAGATGATTTACAATGCCCTTATAGTTTCGCCATGTATGTGCGCATAGCTTGAAAAAGCTTCTAGAACGATGTACCTAATGTGATTTTATTATTCTCGCGTACCTTCTAGTGTGTGGTGTCATTGGATAGGTCCTTGAAAAATATTTGTTCAACCGTTTTTCGTTGTATGGGTTTGTGTGTGAAATATTAAGCTTTAAATTGCTAGTTAGAGTCAAGTGTCAAAAATATCATAGAAGAAGTAAGGTAAACTTGTAATATAATTACATTGAAAAACCGGCCAAGTGCGAGTCGGACTCGCGCACCGAGGGTTCCGTACAAACCTGTAAGGTTTACAAAGTTCGTTCTTTACGACAATCGAGTCATAACTATGGTATTTTTATTGCAAAATGAAATTTATAACATTACAATGGGGAAAGATGGAGTAGCATAAATTTAAGACAAAGATCTTAAAAAATATATATTTTGTAATGTAACTAAAAATTTAAGGTTTTCGGAATTTTTCCTTTATGTGTGCTATAAAACGTTGCTTCATGCCAAATTTCAAGATTCTAGGTCGACTGGAAGTACCCTTTAGGTTTTGATTCCCTTGCGAGTACTTGCGAGTTTCAAAATATGCAGCTTAAATTGCTGTTTCTTTTGATTGCGTTGACATAGAAGTTTGATTTTGTTACAGCTTAAAGGTATTATAGACCTAAGTATTTGGTATGAATTTCAATTTAATACCTCTACGCGTTTATGAGGAAATGGGTAGTAAGGTTAAAATTATTAAAAAAATATATATTATGTGATGTAACTAAAAATTTATGGTTTTCGTAATTTTTCCTTTATCTATGCTATAAGACGTTGCTTCGTACCAAATTTCAAGATTCTGAGTTCACGGGAAGCACCCTGTAGGTTTTGATTCCCTTGCAAGTGTCGAAAATTTGCGGCTTAAACGGCTGTATCTTTTGATTGCGTTAGCTTAGAAGTTTGATTTTTTCACAGCTTCAAGGGACAGTAGACCTGAGTAATTGATATAAATTTCAGCTTCATACCTCCACGCGTTCCTGAGAAAAAGGGTCTTGACAGACGGACAGACGGACAACAAAGTGATCCTATAAGGGTTCCGTTTTTTCCTTTTGAGGTACGGAACCCTAAAAAATGAAAGAAATGAGAACTAATCACAGATATGTAGGTTGGGACTCGTAATAAATTATTAGATCGTGGTGTGAGAAGCAACATACAAACTATGTAATCTTGCAAGCTAAATTTCACCCATTTCTAGGTTATCTCAAAAGTTTGATACAAAGTAGAAGATGTACTTAGGTACCTAAATCAATGACGAAGCTTGCATTGGATAACGGTATGTTTTTAATGATAACTAAGTACATCAAATTGTACATAATGACTAAACTAAACTAAAACTATCACAGCTAAGTAGGCTGTACAAACTTACGAGTCATAGTCGACCAACTTATGAAATGATTAAAAAACCAATGATTTTTCTCGAGCGGCAGGGGCGTCGGGCGGGCACGTCATACCACAGGCTAGCTAGATGCTAATAAGTCTTAGAAAGGTACTGTGGGCATCATCAACTTCGGAGCCCTATACTTTGGGCGTGGCCCGACACGCACTTGGCCGGTTTTTTATCTTTACCTCATCGTGATAAAACTTGGAAAGTATTTTGAAGATGACATGACAATGCAAATTTTAAGTTGTGTCATTATGCTATGCCACAGAGCTGATCTCATAATGAGGGTCGAAGGTAGCACGGAAAAAGTAAAAGCGTTGTTTTACTAGTTTTAAACTACTTAGACTTAATTTTATTTCCGCCTCTCATGCCGAGGGTCGGGGGTTCGATTCCGGCTCGCACCACTAAGTTTAGTCACGTGCGAAATTCAATTTGAATTTACCATGAGCTTTTTCGGTGAAGGAAAAACATCGCGAGGAAACCTCCACGCATCTGCGAAGTAATTCAAAGATGTGTGTGAAGTCCCCAATCCGCACTGGCCCCGCGTGGGGACTATAGCCAAAACACTCTCATGATGAGGGGAGGCCTTTGACCAGCAGTGGGACGCAAATAGGCTGTAGTAGTAGTAGACTTAATATTTTTTAATATTTTCGTACGTAAATCATCAACCAAAACTCGCTTATAGTCGTCCCCTAATATTTCCTTCTTTGGGTGCGATAGGTAATATACGTCATGCCCATTGAAATCATTTATAGCCTTGACGCAATAAATGAAACAGGACGTGGTCAGCTATGGAATTTAGGTATTAATATAAAAAGTACATTATCCTCAATCGATAATCCAAGTATGTTTATGTTTTGCCTTAACAGTTACCTACTATAGAGTTGTTTCTATATTATTATATTGTTAAGTCGGGAATATTGATAATTGAAACCATTAACCCTTGGTGGATTTTAATTCGACAACTAAATGAATAAGAAAGAAGGCTATCTACATATTAAAAAAACAAAAAAAGAATTATTTTTCTAATAAAATATTTTAAGATGTTATGTGGTCTTCTGTAACCGTACCTAGGCGACCGAGCTTTGATATTGCTATTTTCACAGAGTGAAAATAAAACCTAGTTTTCTCAGATAAGAAACTTAGACTTACAGTCCAAATTTCGTCCAAATCGTTAGAGCCGTCTCTGAGTTCGCTTGGATAAACAAATACATAAAAAAGGAAAATAAATAGTATAAGATGTATGTGTATGTAGTTTATCCATTTGAACTACAAAGAGAAATAAAGCAATTTGTTCCATGTTGCAAATCACTAACCCGCCGTATCCCCGGCGGGAGCGGCCCTGGCTAAAAGGCCCGCACTTAACCCCGTTGTTTGGAAGGCTAACAAATTTTAGCCCTGCTTAATTTTTGCACATCCGGAGACAATCCGTGGCTATTAATTGTATGATTGCGTGTTGCTGGACGCCTGGCAACCCAAAACCGTTCGGGCTTTGCGTTTTTTTCTTCCGAGAACGTGTAAGCTGTGGGACGATCTTCCTCCTGAGGTGTTTCCGTCGCGCTATGACATGGGGATCTTCAAGAAGCGAGTGAATAGAGCTCTTAAAGGCCGGCAACGCATTGCCAACTCCTCTGGTGTTGCACTTGTCCATGGGCGACGATGACTACCTCCCATCAAGTAGCTCTCTCGCTTCTCCCTGCTCGTTTGCCCCCCTATAGTATAAAATATCATCATCGTCGGACATATGCCTCCCCCAAGGCGCGCCACTCAGACCGGTCCTGTGCCACTCGCATCCACCGCGTTCCCACGACCTTTACAAGGTCGTCACTCCATCTTGTTAAAAATATTTGTATGAAATATATATATATATATATATATATATGTCGCAGAGTCGGAGAAAGAAGAACGAAATATCTAATTAAAATTAATTAGATTAAAGTAACGCTGGGTTTTAGTGGGTATTCCGAATAATCGGCGAGTCCCACATAACCACAATGGCAGGTGGTATGCATAAAGCATTTCCCAGCGTGGTCGGTTCACCTTCTGTGACGTAACTTCCTTTAAACGTCAAGGCTATAAAAGAGACGCTCACTGCGTAGTGGGGTCAGTCTATTCAGATCAGTCGAGTCAGTCTATTCAGATCAGTCGAGTCGAGCTGTCAGCCTCGTGACGACGTGTACCTGTCAAAGCTGTCACTTGCTTCATTCTGTTACGAACTCTCGTAGCAATCGGACGTTACGTTAGCCTAGTATCGTAATAACGGTGATCAAGTCTGTATTGTGTAACGTTCTACGTACTGTACATAAGCGAAGGTGAATAAAAGGAATACGACCAACGTGTAACGTTTTATTGAAGCTACAGTACTACCTCGTGCCTCCTACATCTGCTCAGTTACGCTCCTGACAACGTGAGACGCCCACGGTGCGGTAAAGAGGATAAGTACCTATCCATCAGATGATACCGCACAGACGCTCGTGCCTAGTTCCACTAGCCTATGATGATGTCACCCGGCCCCAGTCGACTCTCCGACATATATATATTAATTACTATAGTTTCTGCCCACCACTTCGCCCGCGTGGAATTCGGTTATCGCGTTCCCGCGGGAACTACGCGTTTTTCCGGGATGAAAAGTAACCCATGTCCTTTCCCGGGACTTCAACTATCTTCATGCCAAATTTCATGTAAATCGGTCAAGCAGTTGAAGCGTGAAGAGGTAACAGACTGACAGGAAAAGGGCATAGTTCCCGCGGGAACGCAATTACCGAATTCCACGCGGACGAAGTCGCGGGCAGAAGCTAGCAGGAAATAACTGTAGATGAGTACGTACAAAAAAGTATAAGCAAAGTTTAAAATATTTTTACATCACCCTTGGCCATAAAGTGGGAATTTCTGCCCGCTACGCGGAGAGAAAATCTCACTTCTTGGCCAAGGCAAGACGTACAACTTTTGACAAACCACGGGCGGTAATTCGTAAAGCCCCAGATAGCATATTTATGGACCTCACCTTCGGTTCGGGCCACAGAAACCTGCGATCTGGGACATTTACGAATTCACCACCCTAGGTCTGTAATGTTACTATAAAATATCACACGTCAAAATCACATTGATACATTTCTTACTTCGTTAATTAACGCGTTCATATTTTTAGTACAATTGAATTAATTGTATTTAGGCTTTCCGCGACTCTAATTAAACAATTAACTGGAATTGCGAAGGTAATATCAAAGGGCTAGATTACGGCTTCCTTAAATAAGGGACGGTTAATAAGACATGGCTTACTTCTAATTAAGGCTGCCATCTGTTTCTTTACCCTTTTTTTATATGTTTAATAAATGAATATAAATTAGAAACTTACGTATACTTAGGGACTTATTTGGCCTGGCTTGGCTTGTAAATAAGAAGGTAGTATTTAAACAGGTATTTTTTCAAAATTATTTATTTATATACTCATTTTTACATTTAGTTGTGTATTACTTCGTTAGTCTTCGTCCATTTATTAAATCAATGTCAAAAACTAAATTTAAGTGGATAATAAGTCTTTTACGTATTTCAACGTATGGTGCATGTTTACAAATATCTAAGAATTTTTGTAGCCCCATGATCTAGGATTTTTGTGGCAGTCGCTTAGGGCCTAAAGATTCTTCAGAAGATATCGAAGTTGCGTAGCTTTGTGCTATTTACCTAAGAGATAACTTGGAAGGGTTATTGGTACTAAAACGAGACGCCTTCCAGACATAGCTATACTCTTAAATGGGCTGTGAAAAGAGCTTTTCAAGAGCGAAGCAGAACCCATAACGCATATTGGGAGATACTACGTAAAATTTGAGCGAGCGCTTTCATGGCAAGAATCGAGTGCGTTAGGATATTTGGCCTATAAATAAAAGTAGGAATTACCGCCTGAGGTTTATATAGCTATACCTACTCTTCATCGAGATTTACCTAAGCAAGAAAAATAACTAAGCCACCACCACCTTGCATCCATCGAATACCGATCATCTTTAGGTACCAGATTGTTTTTCATCTTGTTTGAAGCCTGTCGATGCATCTTCCGGTAGGTATCTATTAAAAGTGGTGTTGGTATTTTACCTTTATTCCATTCACATTACATACTTACATTGATTTTCCGAACTGACCCATAGATAACTTGTTTAAAACTATTACCCTCAGTCTGAAGTTCAACATTGTGCATTAGTTTCGCAATTAAACAACAATTGTTAACTGAATGTATTGTTTCGGCTTTGAACTATTATTATGTCCATAGACTTGTAATTAATCAGTAATACGAGTGCTTTGTCCTTAGAAATCACACATCACACTGAATAAACTTCACGTGATCACAGTTTCAATTAAATGCTTAATTAAGTATGAAACAACTGGAATGACTTGATTGATTAAATATATTTAGATACCTAATTAACTTTTAAAGAAAAGACATAAATCAAACTTAATGGACAAAGGGAATAGTACTTTCTATTCAATAAATTAAGAACTCTATCACAATTTATCTGAAATGATGACGAGGACGTTTTTGACAGTTTTCAGTGAACAATGATACTCCTTAGGATCATTAGGTATGATAGAACCATACAAAACCGTTGAAAATTACCTGAAATTAGGTATTTTAAAATGGCATTTACACCCGTGACCGCCATAAATTAAAAACTTACTTCTCATTCTAGCTATAAACGTGGAATAGGTACCTAAATATAACAAACGCCTTAAGCGGTTAACAAATTAAAAATTTAGTTAGAATCTACATTTTGTATATAAAAAATCAGTTAGCTATTCATTTCATAAAGGTTTACGTAAATTCGGCAATTCTTTGTCTTATGATATTTAAAAGAACTAACTCACCCTGTTAAATACACTCTACAACAATGAAAACGTGTCACTTAGTATGGAAAAAACTTATACAAAGTGACCCGTTTTCTTTGCTGTTGAGTGTACACTGTACATACTAATAAGTCCCCAATCAGCACTGGGCTCGCGTGGGGACTATAGCCCAACCCTCTCGTGATGAGAGGAGGCCTGTGCCCAGCAGTGGGCCGTAAATAGGCTGTTGTAGTAGTAGTAGTAGTAGTACATACTAATGTATACAATAGCCGCTTGGAGACCTCTCATTTACCTACTACTCTCTAACCATTTCATTCAAAGTTACGAGTATAACTGTGCCTCTTAAACAATCATTTATATTTGAGAAAATGTTATATGTATGTATTAATTTATATGTATGTATTTATATATTTGTCTTTATATTTATGTATATGTATTTTTTGTTTTTGTTTTTTTGTAAGTACCTATTACTTAATGGCTTGATTTCATTGGACCGCTACAACAATTTCTGCTTTGCCCAAAGGTTTAACTGGTAGAGGATGCCTTATGGCATTAAGCTCGCCTTTTGTATTAGTTTTTACTAATGTACAATAACTACTACTACTACTACAACAGCCTATTTACGGCCCACTGCTGGGCACAGGCCTCCTCTCATCACGAGAGGGTTGGGCTATAGTCCCCACGCGGGCCCAGTGCGGATTGGGGACTTCACACACATCTTTGAACTACTTCGCAGATGCGTGCAGGTTTCCTCACGATGTTTTCCTTCACCGAAAAGCTCAGTGGTAAATTCAAATTGAATTTCGCACATAAATAATTTCAGAGGTGCGAGCCGGATTTGAACCCGCGACCCTCTGCATGAGAGGCGGTAGGTCAAACCACTAGGCCACCACGGCTTGCAAATGTACAATAAACTTTAAATAAATAAATGAGTAAATAAAATCTCGACAGCAGCTTTTCCAATTCCAATCATCCCCTAGAGCGCATTCGTATTAAGTTCCACTTTCAACAGCGAGACGAGTCGAGGGCTTATATCAACGCCGAGAACAAAGTTTGATTGCTGGATTTCGCGAGCAAATGCAATTTTTGTGCAGCCTACATAATTATGTGTTTACTCCCTGAAATTTGCGGGAATCCAATGGATGACGGCGGAGCACCTACTTGTGAGTGCCTGCGAAGACTTTCAACTAACATACAACGTGATGTTGATGGGTTATATTACATGGAACGATGAAAATTGTATATCGCCCTACCGCCTCTCATGCAGAGGGTCGGGGGTTCGATTCGCACCTCTAAGTTTTACAATATACGAATTTACAACTGAGCTTTTCGGTGAAGGAAAATATCGTGAGGAAACCTTCACGCATCTGCGAAGTAATTCAAAGATGTGTGTGAAGTTCCCAATCCTCACTGGGCCCGCGTGGGGACTATAGCCCAACCCCCACGTGATGGGAGGAGGCCTGTGTGGGACGCAAATAGGCTGAGGTAGTAGTAGTAGTAAAATAAATAACCTATTTATAAACTGTTTTTCTATCGTTTAACCGTTATTTCGAAAATTACAACCCCAGTGACACACATCAAAGAAACCACCCTTTTAAGATACCTAGCTGAAAATTTTCCCTTTAATAAAGTTGCAAGTAGAATCGATGGGAGATATGTAGCGTCTGGCTTATTGTACACTTGAACAATCGCCCGCGGTCTAGTTGTTTTATCTTTTGTCGGCCGCTACAATACACGCTGAAGCGAAAACGGGGCGTGATCTGGGAAGTTCTGAAAAGAGGCCAAATAAGATCTTTTTAGTGTTCCGTAGCCAAATGCCAAAAAAAACGAAACCCTTATAAATTTGTTATGTCCGTGTCTGTCCGTCCGTCCATATACTGTGACAAACTCACAGTATATTTTAAAAAATCAATGTAACAACGTAACGTATCAACGTAAACGTATTAACGTTTTTACACGCCCTTAATTCCTCGTATTTTTTGCCAATTTGTAAACAACACCCACAATCCAATTTAAATAGTAATTGCTTTACAACCGAATCCACGCGGCCTCATTCTTAGTTGAGCTGTTTGTTTGTCTACATTGAAGGTACCTCTAGGATCTCAATTGGATCGTGTTTTGGACCGTACCAATCTCCTCGCACTTGGTAGTTTTCCTACACTTACTTACAAACTAATTTTAAACTCGGCATTTACTTAATAGGGATGACGACAACTTTTTTTTCTGTAGTCTATCAAGAAGATTATTGAAAAGTATTGGACACGTATTTTTTCATTTTCACGTAATCAAACTTATACGGAGATATATTGAGTTGAAATGTCGCGTGACGTCACGGTTAGGTACGATTTATACCTAACGGTGACGTAGTTCGAGACGTATTAAAGTTCGAGAGTGGGGGCTACTCTCGAACTTTAATGCGTTTTAACTTAGTCATTCTTTGTTAATTTGATAAAACAAAACATACTGGTCTAATATTTTTTTATTACCTGACTGACGGACTAATTAGAATTTCGATTTCTTCACCCTGTCGTCATCCCTATTAATTGACATGAAGAAGCAAGTAAATCTATTTGCATAATACTGCGTACAATCGTTGTTAAAAATTTATAATTAGAAAAGTTTTAACAGTATTTTACCTTATAATATAGGCATGCAAATATTGATAGTCTTATATACCGGGTGTACAATCCAAATGGGTCAGTATGGTGAAGTCGGAAACTATGAGAGATAGCGAGATCTGTTGTTAGGAACCATGACGTCGATTTTAGATTTAATAATAATTACATTCAAACATTTTAACACATATGCACCCCATAAAAATACGAAATGCAATCTTGCGATCGTTACCCAAAAGAATTAATCTTTGCATTCAACAGAATCGCTACCATTTTGAACATTTACTGAAATAAAATAATTATCATGTTGGTGGGTTTTTCTCTCAATTATTTAAACAATATTCCATTAGTGTTGTGCTTCTTGCGACTTGCAGAATTTATACACATTGATTTTGAGGAGGTTCGATTCCCGGTTATGTATGAGAGTTAATAAAAAAGTTTGAATGTAATTATTATTAAATCTAAAATCGACGTCATGGTTCCTAAGAACAGATCTCGCTATCTCTTATAGTTTCCGACTTCACCATACTGACCCATTTGGATTGTACACCCGGTATATGTAGTGTTTCCAAAACTTGGGGTGTTCACCTTACTCCATGGAATAATTCAAATGTTTCACTTTTTTCCGCATTGTAACCGTTACTATAACCGATAAGTGAATACGAAAACAATACCTACCTACTCCAAAAACGTGTTCTAGCAGCCACTTTTTCATTATTACAGTATACAAAATTTTTAGGTAACCATATACACTGAAAACGGGTCACTTTGTATGGAAAATCCTATCCAAAGTGACCCGTTTTCGTTGCTGTTGAGTGTACAAAGTTTTCGTCGACTAGTGTCAGCAGCGTGCAAACAGATACTAACATCGGCAATTTTAACTGGTCCCGAATATTGATGAGATAGGTAGGACTGCATATTAAAAACTCGGTTAAAAAAAATACGAGACTATCAACAATGGAGAAAGCTTTGTTACGTTACATACAATATGTGACCAAACAGTTGGCCTAAAAATTACCTACTTACCCTCTTGTCTAGGGAATAGAATCTGCATTACTTCTTTCGCAGACTGTAGGTACCATTCTGACTTTTTACTGAGCTATCTTCCTTTGAGCAGAATTTAATTAGTTTTGCGAGTAAATTTTCACAATGCTGCTGAGAAGTCTGCTGGGAGCTATATCAGCTACAGAAATATAGAAAAGGCTTTAGTTTATTGATACACTAACTTTTGCCAGCGACTTCGTGTGCGCATAACATGTAAAATCCCGTATTTTCCCGCTGAATTAGAAATTTAGGGATATCCTCTCTTAATACTCCTCTACACCCAAGGACCGTACAATCCAAAATTTAGCTTTCTACTGTCCGTAGTTTTGGCTGTGCGTTGTCATTGGTCAGTAAGGGATGAGTTTTATGTATTTGACTAGTTGACCCTGTGAACTTCGTCTTGTCATCAAAGATTCCCACATTAAGTTGTTTTTTAGCTGTTCCTTTATATTCATCCTGTTTTTTTTCTTTATAAACATTTCCGGAATCAAAGATTATTAGAAAGTTGCGAAATCGTTCCATCGGTTCTCGAGTTCTAGACAGACCAACCAACCAACGGTCGGTGGATGCGAGCGGCACAGGACCGGTCGGAGTGGCGAGCTTTGGGGGAGGCCTATGTTTGCCTATGTTTAGCAGTGGACGGTTATCGGCTGATATGATGAGACGGACCAACAAGGTATATATTTTCGTATACCTATTTTAAGATACAAATACAAATACAAATACAAATTCGTTTATTTTCCATATTAGCATGCAACATTCCTTAGCTTTAACAAATAATCATATTATGGAAAAAGGGTATGGGCACAGCTAATGCTGATTTTAAGCCCATCCGACGTCAATAGTGATGGCAATTATGTTCCAGTTTTATAACAAACAATCAATGAATTAATGTATCAATGTTTAAGTAGCACATAATACTATTAAAATTACATTTTCTTATACAAAGCAATTTTATATAATAATGGGTTAGAACTTAACTGATTTTTATATATATAAAAAAGAAAGAAATATATATATATATGTATATACATTCCGCACATTGAATATGTTTAAATATGTTTATTTATAATAACAATTCTCAAGAAATAAGGCTAGAAGCAGTATAAACATGGGCATAGTACTGCAACTGAAATTTACTCTTGTTGGGTAGATACACATTTTCAAATTGGTACTGTAAATGTAAGAAAAACTTCCTCAATTTTATTTTGAATGAGTTAAGAGATTTAGCCATACGGATCGGGGGAGGGATATCGTTCCAGATCTTGGCAGCCGTGTAGATTAGGATCTAAGTATAAAAAATAGTATTATAAGAGACATTCGACGCCTTTTCCAGAGGTAGAAATGTGTCACAGATACTTTACAATAATTAAATTCCAAAGGAAAGCAAGAACAGTTTTAATTTGAAAATGCTTTTCTTCGTCGACACAATGTCGAAGAAGAAAAAATGCCTGCCTCCAACGGACCATTTTCCATTTACATTCATTAAAGAAATAATGCTACTAATCCGAACAGACATTTTATTTTCATTTTATGCATTGACCTACAATAACATATGGACGAACAGTGCCTAACAGAATATGTCAAAATAAATGGAGCAAACTGACATTAGAAAATACGTTCCAATATGCTAATAACGCCTCTTTACAGTATGTGACAAGATGATTTGTTTATACAAAAGTAAACCTAACTCTATAATACTTAAGTGTCAAATTTACTGAGTGCCAAACGGGTCATTTTTCTCCGGCTGATTGTGAATCCTTACTTATCAATAGATCAATGATTGTATGTCATTTCATTAATTTATTTATTTATTTATTTATTTATACAAGTTTAACATGACTTTACAGTTTACACCACTGCACCATGAAACCAAATAAAACTATTTAGGCGACGAAACGGCGTGGCTCCGCTGCGTCGTCATCTCCGGTGTAGGATTCGGTAGGTTGCCCCGGAACCGTCGAAAGATTCGGCCTTCGCCTTCGGCCAGAAGTCAGCACTCTCGATGTTCACCAGCAGCGGCCGCGGTCATATAAAATTGTTGCATATATAGGCTTCATTAATAGTAGTTTATGCAACTGCTACACAACAAGAGCTCTGAAAACCGAGTGTGGTGTAACCACTCTAATTTTTCGAGTTCTTTTCGCTAAAATCTTGAATGTAAGGCATTTACTTTTTTTTTATCTATTATCAAAATTTTAAACAATTATTCAACGGAGGAATTCAAATAACTAGTGATTACACTTTTCTAAAATAATTTGAGAAACTAATTGAAAATATGTAATTAAAACTATACATATATTTTATATTAAATCCAAGATACAGCATTAAATTTTCTTTTTAAACAGGCGTTAATATATACTGATAAGTGATAAATTTGGAAAGGACAATGAATGACTTTTATACCTATTTCATTTTGAACGAGAAATTACGGATTTCCTGTACAGCTTCTGATGATTTCATCTAAGTAAGATTGCCTTTACATACATACATACTTTAGATACATACATGGTGCCTTTTTTACATGAAACGAAACACATCAAGTACCTACTAAGTTACGTCCTATAAACCTTTGTGAGAGCGCTCAACGGAGCGCATTCTTAGACATCGTAATAAGTTACATTATGTTACGAAAAAAAACATTTTTAACCGACATAAAAGCTACCTTTGTCAAATGTGATATATGTTGAACTTTACCATCCAACTTTGTAAATTTATGAAAAATATATTCTCTCATATCTCTGTTATCTTCACAATAAGTGTACTAAGGTATAGTTCCCCACCGCCCACAATCTGCCAGAAAGTCTATAAATCTCGATAAAAATACTGTCGCATGTCGTCTGAAACCACGCTGTTTACAGTAAATCCTGTCTCGAACGTAACCAGCGGTGTTTGCGTTCTAGTCAAAGAAATTGTGGAGCCGTAAAGATGAGCACTTTACCCGGAGAAAATCCCTTAGCGATGCTTCACTTGGCGAAGCCGTGGTAGCCTAGTGGTTCGACCTACCGCCTCTCATGCAGAGGGTCGGGGGTTCGATTCCGACTCGCACCTCTAAGTTTACTTATGTGCGAAATTCAATTTAAATTTACCAATGAGCTTTTCTGTGAAGGAAAACATCGTGAGTGACCTGCACGCATCTGCGAAGCAATTCAAAGATGTGTGTGAAGTCCCCAATCCGCACTGGGCCCGCGTGGGGACTATAGCTCAAACCCAGAGGCCTGTGCCCAGCAGTGGGACGCAAATAGGCTGTAGTAGTAGTAGTAGATGCTTCACTTTTTTTTAATCTGAAACATGCATGTACCTACTTAACTCGGTAAGTAAGTGAAAGTGCCTGATGTTCTTTAAAAGTGAATAAATTATTAAAACTCTCGTAATTTATCAAAGTGACACATGTGATTACTACCTAAATTATGTACGAGTATAGTACCTATGTGTTTGTGCATACGACAATAGAACCACTTTTCTTTAATTTATTATACATGCTTGCTTATTCCAGATTTCGGTAAAAACAGCAGCATTTCAGTTCAAAATGTGCGATCATTCATGTTAGTTTGGGTGGGGCGGGCGTGAATGTGTGAAATGAATGCGACCCTTGGACTACTCGCAGAAATGTGGACAGGTAATCCGAAAAATGGACAGACGATGTAGCCAAGGCGATAAGAAAAGATTTCTCCAACAAAATGGTCGAGGGAGGCCATGGAAAATAAGTAAAGTCAAACATTAGCGAGAGATTTTCTCAATGTTATTTATGTGTATCCTATACATACATCTACTATGAAAATGTTTTATAAAAATGCTATTTTCTCTGAATCACTGGATATGGAAGCCGTGGTAAATTCATTTCCGACGTGTAAAAGTGCCCGTGGGTCAATCTTCTGAAAGCAATGGAGGAGACCATTGGAATCTCAAATCCTCGAGTGATGAAAGGAGGCCTGTGTCGCGGGACACAATAGGCTATTGTGGTGAGGCAAATCTGATAAAAGTAAGACTTCTTTCCAACTGCGCTTATTTTGTCAGTTGCGACCAAGTTGCGACTAAATTGTGCTCACCAAACTTTACCCTGAATAAATTATAAGTACATATAATGTGTGCATGATCCTATCGCCTTAAAACAATAAAGTCCCAATACTTAAACTTGAATAATTAAACATAGGAACTTAGAGATACATACAATACTTGAACATTTCGTAGACGTAGTCCATTTCCAAATATAGCCAACAGCCGTACCATTAGAGTGGCCATATTGTTTTACGACATCACCTGAAACGCCTTACTTCTCAAATGCCAGTGTCTCCAAATGGAGTAACTTGGTCACACAAATCAGGACCACCTGGCAATTTAAGCTTCGCCAAATACATTTAACTACTCATTTACAGAACTAAACATTTCAACGCTTTCGATTACAATTGTTCAAGTACCTAACGACCGACCGTTAGTTTGATGTAAGTTAAAGGTTAAGTTGTAATGTTCAGTTTACGGTTGTAGGTGCAATCAGCAGCAACTTTAATCATCAAGAATGACGGAGGATCGACTTGTAAATTTGGACGTTTAGACCTCATTTATTTATGTTGATACTTAGTTAATTATTTTGCACTTCGGCGTTTGAACACTAGGTTTTATTTCTAGTCGTCGGTATTTACGCAGATTACAAGACGTACAATCCCAAACCAATTTAGGCTACTGTTGAGGACTATCTCGAAAATATTCTGAAATCTAATTTTATTTATTATTATTACGTTGTTCAGAGAAAACAATTTGACATGAACTCGCACAGTTTTCGCCAACACTTTCTATTCAATGTAAACAAAATATTTGCTTGCCGCTTGCAAAATATTTTCCATTTCGACATGTCAGATAACCATTGTACCGAATTCGGAGGAATATAAAACGTAACAGGGCGTAATTTCCCTATTGTGCAGAATAGTAAATATTCCGCATAGGTGGGTAACTCTAGTTTTACATAACACACAGAACTGACACAACAGTCTATTTATGTTCCAACTGCAGGGTACAGGTCTCTTCTCATCACAAGGGGGTTTGCGGCATATTGGGTTACAGTTTCCACGCGGATGCGTGCAGGTTTCCTCACGATGTTTTCCTTCGTCGAAAAGTTCAGTCGTAGAATCAAATTTAATTTTTTCGCACATAAGTTAGCTCGGAGGTTCGAGTTGGGTTGGAACTCCAGATCCTCTGCATGAGAGGCGGCAGGTCCCCCACTAGGCTACCACAGTTTCAAGTAACAGCAGATTGTTTATTCTGCTGAATTATTGCTTGATTCTTGTTCAGTCAGAATGATCGCAAATATACTATAGGTTGCGATTCCCATCTAACATCAGCTGGTACGTCGTAGCTTTTTCACGTAAAGTCGCGATCAGATTATGTGAACAAAGAAGGAGATAATAAATATCTGAACACCTTCTTCTTATTGTAAAGACGACGAGATAGATATCAAGAGAGATCACACTTGTTTGTTCAATAGTAATATTATTCAAACGCTAGGTGATATATTGCACAAGGTTAAGTACCTTAATAAGCTACAAGTAACATCGCCGAAGTCTGAACAGAAACTTGTGTTACCTAATGAAGGTAGTTTACATGGGAAATTCAGAACAACATTATATATAATCAGCCCTCAGTTCTAGTTCTAGTTTACTAAGTAAGAAGGTCATATTTCGTACATAGGTATTTCAACTATGACTACCTACGTGACACATTCAAAATAATCTACGTATCTACGTATATAGGCTCGGCTGGGCAGCATTCGAGAAGCTTTTCATTATTTCGCCTAAATTAACGCAGTGTCAAACTTTGAAGAGCTTGTATTGTTAATGACGTCAGAACTATTCAATATGCCTCTTCATCTTATTGTTTTTATTTACTACGCTCGTAAGTTACGCCTACCTTCTAATTTACTCCCTAAGGCATGCAGCCTCTAGTTTACCAAGAGGATTATTGAAATGGTTGTTGGAAAGAACCACAATACGACATTACCCTTGTTTATTCGTAATCCCTTAAGGCTAAAACCACACAATGAGTTCCTTTACCCTTCGCTCTACCTTTGGGAACTGTTTGAATAGAGGTCGCTTTCGCCAGGTTACAGGCAACTTTTAAAGAAGTTTGGTTTTCGTTGGACACATCTGTAATGTATGCATCCATTTAGTCGGCTCATACTGGACGCTTATCAGGTTCAATACCGAAAATAAATTAGATTTCTATCTACTTTTTCAAACACATCATCCACAAACATCAACTGACAACTTTGACAGAAAAACTACACGCCGTCACAAACTGTTCGTTTCATTACATTTCTTATCTATTTATGCCGTCAATTTTCTCCCGTCTAACTGCATAGTTCCTTAAGAGTTTGACTAGCTCACCTTGTGCCAAAGATTAGAAGTTAGCCCATTTGTAGCCGTGCCAAGATAACTTGAGCAACCGTTACAACTTGTACAACACGATAAAACTAACTTGGCGAGCGGCGTGGCACTTTTGCCGTTGACACAGAGACTGTTATCACTAAATCCAAGCGCCATATTAATTGTGCTGCATAGATCAACGTAGCTATCGATAGCAGTCATAAGTTTCAGAAAGGTTTTAACAAGCATGACTTTTGTATTATTGTTACATCTGTGCCAAGTTCTAACAATGTTCAAAATTGGGATTTTTGGCATTGTAGTTCATCTTTTATAAATGAGTTTGTTCGAAAAGTTTATCTTCTCAAAATCCTCTCTTTGTGTTCCCCTACACCTTCATGCCAAATTTCAGCTTCCTAAGACCAGTAGTTTCGGCTGTGGAATGTCATCAGTCAGTCAGTAACGGCAGAGTTTTATATTTGTTGAGGATTTATGGCCACCTGATGGTAAGCGATGGGAACTGTGGTCCATGAGGGTAAGGAGTCCTAAGATTACGAAAGCGTTACCAACCCTGAGCGAGGACTAACATTGATCGTCTCACTGGCATTAAATTCACCAGCTCTTTTACCCCCTTACTACACTGTTTTTGGCGGAGGTTAGTAGGTAATATTGTTGTGTTGGTTATAAGTAGGTACGTCGTCAATTACACTATAATTGATAAACTATCGAAAAATATTTTTCTTCTTAGTATCTTTTATTTTCAGCAAACATCTAAATACTTTCTTAATTTCAAGAAGTAAGCCCTGCATAGGTCCTTTTTAGGGTTCCGAAGTCCACAAGGAAGCCTTATAGTTTCGCCATGTCCGTCCGTCCGTCCGTCCGTCCGTCCGTCCGTCTGTCCGCACTATTGCTCGGAGATGCTTGGTTCTAGAAAGCTGTAATTTGGCATGAATATGCATATTAGTTACGCTGACAAAGTGGTACAATAAAATGTTGAAATATATTTTTTTATAGGGTACCTCCCCTACTCGTAAAGTAGGGATGTAATTTTTTTTTCTTGCGTACCCCATGGTGCGGCATATCGTTGAATAGGTCTTGAAAAAATATTGTGGGTGTGTTAAAACCATTTTTTTATTAAGTGATGCGTTTGTGAAATATTAAGCTTTAAAGTGCTATTTTTTGTTAGGGTCACGTGTCCCCCCCTCCTGCCAGCTAAATGGTGGTATTTGGAAGGCTGAAAAAATCACGGTTGTGGCATATATAACGTAGTTGAAAGGAAAACTATCACAGCTAAGTAGGCTGTACAAAGTTTCGAGTAATAGTCGACCAACTTATGATGATGATTTTTCTCGAGCGGCAGGGGCGTCGGGCGGGCACGCCATTCATACCACAGGCTAGCTAGATGCTATTAAGTCTTAGAAAGGTACTGTGGGCATCGTCAACTTCGGAACCCTATACTTTGCGCGTGGCCCGACACGCACTTGGCCGGTTTTTATAACATTGTGGAAACAACTTTCTTAAATACACCCATCCAAAAGCTTGCTTCCAGCTTAAATAAAGGCAGTGTGCAAGACGACAGCGCCAACTAGCGGTTGTTCGACGGACTATGGAATGGGCCATCTAATAAGTCAAGGGGTCAAGAAAACGTTGTGACGATATTACCCACTGAACCAGCCATCGAATCTAAGCATATTTTTTAGGTTTTCTTTATTGAGTTGGTGAAAAAAAAAGTATGTGATTCAGGTATCGCTCACACCATCAATCCCATATACTGGGCCATAGTATTTTTTTTCTAACTCGAAAAAATTAAAAACCTAAAAAACATGCTTAGAATCGATGCCTGATTCTGTGGGTAAAATATCGTCACGACTGCTTGACCCTTTAATACATAAATGGGTCAAAATACCACCAGTCAATATTTTAAGCTAATAACCATAATCAGCGCTCCATTTTCGAATTTAATTGTAAGTACGTGTTTATTAGATAGTTAAAAGCTTAATGCTAATTGCTAGTTAGTGGCCATAACACCAATCATTTATATTCGTTGTGGCAACAACAATAATCTAATAATGATCCAATATTGAACCCTCGTCCTCGGAAACCTCTGTTATTTGCGGTCAGTTGAAAATGAGTTTCGGTCACAGATATATTAAGTTAGAAAAGCATTAACATGTAGAGTGATGAATTTCCGGGGCCCTGTGAAAGGCGTGTGTAGAGGAAATCCGGCTCATCTTGAAACAACACCGATTCAACAGCCCTCTATTTGAGTTCACCAAGCGATTCTATAGCACACGGAAAAGGAATCTCCCTATCACTTATGTTATCCGGGACGTCAAAAGTGAGACTGCGAAGTGAAATCCTAGAGCACAAGTGTGATAGCTATAGACCCTGCCCAGATTGCCCAGTCCAATAGTGAACGTCTTTGAAACAGAAGCACAATGTACATAAGTAAACGAAATGTCACCTTCTATTCAACATGTTCAAGCAAATAAATTCTTCTTCTTCTTCTTCTTCTTCTTCTTCTTCTTCACGAATTGAAAAGTGCGCTTCCTGGAATTGTATTCGTTTGTATTTAGTGGTCGGTATATTGGCGAACTCGACTGTACAAGTAATTTACTATATTTCATTCAATTTGAATTTACCACTGAGCTTTCCGGTGAAGGAAAACATCGTGAGGAGACCTGCACGCATCTGCGAAGTAATTCAAAAGATGTGTGTGAAGTTCCCAATCCGCACTGGGCCCGCGTGGGGACTATAGCCCAAACCCTCTCGTGATGAGAGGAGGCCTGTGCCCAGCAGCTGAAGTAATAGTAGTAGTAGTAGTAATTTACTCTCGCGCCAAAATTGGTATATTTTCTATCCTTATTTTGGATATTGGAAATCCCTATATATCCCTATGTATGGACTCGAATGAGGCCCCAGGGAACGCGGGGCCGTCGAGTCAGTTGGAAAATTCGAAACTCCTAAATGATGAAATGTCTATTCATTCGTCAAGCAACCCTACAGGTCGCCCTCTGGGGCACATTAGGGAGCTATCGTTGTCTTTAACGAGATATTTGCCTCGTGTAAGATGTTGTCCAATGTAAAACATTTAAACATCTTACTACTACAGCCTATTTGCGTCCCACTGCTGGCCTCCTCTCACCACGAGAGGGTTTGGGCTATAGCCCACACGCGGGCCTAGCGTGAATTGGGGACTTCACACACGTCTTTGAATTACTTCGCAGATGCGTGCAGGTTTCCCCACCGAGAAGCTCAGTGGTAAATTCAAACATCTTATTATTGCTTTGTATAAGAAAATGAAATGTTAATAGTATTATGTGCTAATTAAACATTACTTCATTGATTGTTTGTTGTAAAACTGGAACATAATTGCCATCAATATTGACGTCGGATGGGCTTAAAATCAGTATTAGCTGTGCCCATACCCTTTTTCCATAGTAAATGTCTATTATTATTTGTTAAACTACAGAGTGCCTGTGTGATTTGTTAAGAAAGCTAAGAAATACATGTTACATGCTATTATGGAGAATAAACGAATTTGTATTGTATTGTATTGTATTTTATTAAGGCGTAATTCGAATACAATTTGGGTAAGGTAGTATTATAACTGCAACTAGCTTCTGCCCGCGACTTCGTCCGCATGGAATTCGACAATACGTTTATTTTTTCGGGACAAAAAATAGCCTTGGCCACTGTTGACCAGTATTATGAATTGCCGCCATACCATGTTGCAATCCGACCAGTAGTTTTTGAGTTAAATCCAGACTTACATACATTTACATACAGACATTTTTTTCTAGAAATTGTTTTTTTGTGTTCTGTATCCTTTATCTTTTTGACTTATGGTTCCAAGGCGTGGGCGCTCACGATGGGTCCCATAAGAAGGCTCAAAGTCACTCAGAGGGCAATGGAAAGGGCTATGCTCGGGGTTTCTCTGCGTGATAGAATCAGAAATGAGGATATCCGCAGCAGAACTGGGGTCACCGACATAGCCCGAAGAATTGCGAACCTTAAGTGGCAGTGCGCGGGGCACATTGCTCGCAGGACTGATGGCCGATGGGGCCGGAAAGTTCTTGAGCGACGACCTCGTGAAGGTAGCGGAAAACCGGTGGAAGCAAGTAGCACAGGACCGGTCGGAGTGGCGAGCCTTGGGGGAGGCCTATGTCCAGCAGTGGACGTCTTTCGGCTGAAATGATGATGATGATGATGATGATGATCCTTTATCCCCCTCGACATGATAGTTTTCTTTTTTCAAATTTCAAGTTACAGACGCGTCTTTTCTACGGACTTAGTATTAGTATGGACAAGCTGGTTATTGCAACTACTACTACAGCCTATCTGCGTCCCACTGCTGGGCACAGGCCTCCTCTCATCACGAGAGGGTTTGGGCTATAGTCCCCACGCGGGCCCAGTGCCCTTTGCATTGGGGACTTCACACACATCTTTGAATTACTTCGCAGATGCGTGTAGGTTTCCTCACGATGTTTTCCTTCACCGAAAAGCTCAGTGGTAAATTCAAATTGAATTTCGCACGTAAGTAAACTTAGAGGTGCGAGCCGGAATCGAACCCCCGACCCTCGGCATGAGAGGCGGTAGGTCAAACCACTAGGCCACCACGGCTTATTGCAACTATAAACGTAAATAACTCCCTCTAGTACAGTCGAGTTCATTAATGTGTGTACACTTTTGGGCTGTGAGAGACGGACGAATAGACACGCGAATTATCCGATAGGGGTTCCGTTTTTGCCCTTTGAGTTTCGGAACCTTAAAAATACCAATATTCTTTATTCATCAATAGCACTATTATTTACATGGCAAATCGAATAAAATCAGAACCGAGCAAAACAAACCACAGGAAGTTAAGTATGTGCCTGATTGAAATGTACATTTCAATTCGATACCCTGCTGATTGGCCTATTTAATAAAACCGTTGCCATTTTGTTCCACATATAAAGCAAATAAAATCAGTCCTTGATTGGAAAATCAGTTTGAAAATTCACCTCATCAGCGAATGTTTGAGTTACATATTGTTGGCCAATTATGTTTTAGTACCTGGAGACCGAGGTTTACTAGGGTGAAAATAGCTAAAATATTTATTCCCAGATGTCATGATTTCACCAATATCATAAATTCTAAAGTAATCTATGTGTCTGTCTGTCTGTTTGATTCCCATACTTACCTACACGGCTATGCCCTTAAACACCTTTCGATGAGTAAAATCGTCCAAATCGGTTCATAATTTCCAGAGTAGGTTATTACCTACTAGCGCAACAGACATAAAATATAGTTACCAACAGACAAATTGAGAACCTCTTTTTTTCGAAGTCGGTTAAAAATAGATAGATAGTCGTTTGTATGCTCGGTGAGTCGAGTGCCTACGGCCCAGACTTTGGCCCGAAGGACTCCCCGTTGTTTCACGTAACGCGTGTTCATAGTGAACCCACGTCACCTGTCAAATTTATCACGCAGACAAATGGATAATAATGTGTTTTTGTGTCTATTGCATCTTTTGCGGGGTTTTCGTAACGACCTGTCGTGCACAAATTTTATTTTAGTCTGAAAGATTTGGGTTTCAGACACGAAACGTGTAGTACTAAACTATGTAAGTATATTATGCTCGCAACTTTGTCTTAAAATGTCGTGAAATTCGGTCGGAGCATTCCCGCGGGAACTGTGCGTTTTTCCGGGATAAAATGTAATAGGTATTTCTCTTGATTGTAAATAAATGTCAAAAAAATGTGTGTTAAGTTCTAATCCATTATTATATCAAATTGTTTTTTATAAGAAAATGTAATTTTAATAGGTATTATGTGCTAATTAAACATTACTTCATTGATTGTTTGTTGTAAAACTGAAACATAATTGCCATCAATATTGACGCCGGATGGGCTTAAAATCAGCATTAGCTGTGCCCATAACCTTTTTCCATAATAAATGCCTGTTATCTGTTAGTCTACAGCGTACCTGTGTGATTTGTTAAGCTAATAAATAATGCATGTTTCATATTATTATGGAGAATAAACGAATTTGTATTTGTATTTTGTATGCCATCAAAATGTTTATTTCAATCACCTAAAACTAAATAGGTTTCCACCCATAAATATAAGGTCTGCTCTAGCTAGCTAGTCGAAACACGAGCATATATAATCGTGGGTTAATAAAGAGTAGCATCCCATCCAACCATCCCTCAAGTCACGATATTTTGGAGTGAATATATCATATATTCATGGCATGCGTCATAAATTTCTCAACTTGCGAAAAAGTTGTCGAAGTTTCTCCATCCAATATATACCAATCCTTTCTTTCAGCCACTCGCAACCATATATCACCGGGAAACGATAAATGGCATCTCATGTGATTCAATATCAAATCTGTGAAATAGTGGCTAGACACAAATTCCGATTTTATTTCAACTGAGAAATTTAGTGTCTGCTGAACTCGAGGGTCTGTCCGCTGCAAAGATTAAATTTTAAAATTATAGCACTGGCTGGCGAGAGCTCTCACGTGTGAGGTGTGCCGTTCCATTAGAAGGTCTAGCGCTCTCTGGAGATAAATTCGGTGTAAGATACATTTTCAATCAGTACGGGGGAACGAGGATTTCTTCTTCTAGAAAACGTTTTCCACAAATTGCCAATTTTATTATCCATTCTTCTGAAATGTGTTACCTACTGCGCTGCTTCAACGTCAAAGGTATTTATCTCGTTGAAGACCCAAAAGAACACAGAAACTCCGAAAGCGCGACTTCCAGGGGCCTCATTCATAACGCGAAGGGATTTCCTATGAAATCCCTATGGATTCTATAGGGAACGTCAAAACGTCACGGCGTGAAACCGAATTTTAAGTCAGTTTAAAGTAAATTTGAGTGCCGTTACTTTTTCGGGATCGTCCTAATACATTTTTTTATATCATTGGTATAGGCAAACGAGCGCACAGCCTGATGGTAAGGGGGCGTCCATAAATTACGTGAGATATTTAGGGGGGAGGGGGTCGAGTCAAATCTCATCTAATCTTACGTTGGAGAGAGGGGGGTCTCGGCAAATATCACGCAATTTTTTTTCTGATTGAAATGAAAAAAATATACAATTTTGGTCCATTTAATCCAGATTGTAGATTTAATCTTAAGCGTAATCGTAAATTTACTGAAAAATCATATGTACATGTTGGTTCCAATAGTCTCTCTTGAGACCGCGCGTGATTCTCCATGGACTGAATAAGAGTAGATATTCTTTTTTTAATCACAGTAGTTACGATTTAAGTATTCTATTGTTAAATTTTTATTACACTTATAATTAAACTCTCAGCAACATTGATTACTAGTCTTAACTGTTAGTAAATAAAAGCACGAGGTTTTTTTTTCTTTTTACAATAACAATCCAACGCGTTTACGTAAGAAACCCACAATTTGAAAAATCTCACGTGACATTGGGGGATGGGGGAGGGTTGAATAAAATCGCACGACATCTCACCAGGGGGGGAAGGAGGGCTAGAAAATTTAAAAAACACCTCACGTAATTTATGTACGCCCCCTAAGTGGTCACTGCGGCCCATGGACACCGAAAGCCTATGATCCCCCATTAGGAAACCATAAGATCTCGAATTCGTTGCCTACCCTGAGGCCCAAGATGGAATGCCTCGGTGCCAGAAATTTCACCGGCTACCTTGCCCCTTACCGACCGGAATACAACAATGCGAGCATTGCTATTTGGCGGCAAGTTAGCGGGGAAAGACGGTGGTACCACCACGGACGGACCTAGCACCAAGCCCTACCAACAATAGTAGGGCCATTAGCAACTGTCCATCGGAGCAATAAAACCCGCTGTCAGCAAGGATGTGCAACACACGATAAACACGTACACGTGTTTATCGATAGCTAGCTACCTGCGTTGGAATTTTCGCTTGTTATTGAATTGCGTTTATTATTACGCGTGGTAATTTCATGTTATTATTAGAATAAGCCATGTACTAATATGACTCATTAGTAGATGGCTTATCTATCGTTTGTTTAAGTACCCGTTTGTTATCTATAGATTGTTTAAGTGCATACCCATTAGTAAACAGATCGTATTGCTTTTTCTTTGTCATTATTATGGTGATTGAAGTATAATATTGCGTTTAGATTGTTTAATTACGGAAGCTTAATTGGGTACCATATTTATATAGAACGGTTTACGACCACGTAAAGTTAATCAATACTCAATTGTCGTACGATGGATACATTATTCGATAACGTAGAATTAAAAAAATTTAAGGGCGAAATTAATGCTCAAACTCGGAGTGTTATTCATAACGTAGTGTCAATTTTATCGAATTGAAAAGTGACCCGGAAAAATTATCTCGCATCAATTTAAATAAACCCCATGATATTACGGCCTTTATTTGTGGTGTAAGTACAAAGACTGTCCAGCGAATCAAAAAGGAAGTTTCAGATACGGGACGTGCGTTTTTAGCAAACAATACGATTATCCCGCGAGTAAGCGATGTGACCATTGCGTGATTGCTGGCGCGTGGTGGCGATTACGTCAAAGTCTGTTAGGACAGAAGTCAATTAGGACACCTTTCTAGCTCAATATGTTTGATCGCGCATTTGAACTTGTGACGTTCGTTAGGGTGTTAGGACGATATAAAGTTTTCTCTAGAATAATCCCTATGAAATTACTTTGCGTACCGAATGAGGCCCCAGTACCCATTTAAGCGAAGAGGGCGCTCACTGCTTTTAATTTTGGCAATTCTTCGAATTAAGTACGTTTTGTTATTATAATTCTACTGCAGATATCGGAATTTCTTATTGTATCTTGCAGAGAAATCTGTGTACTATATTTTTTTAGTATAATACAAAAACTTCTACTACCCACCTATCTAAAAACTACATTAACGGTAAATACAAGAATGAGTTAGCGCTATCCGACAGCTGAAAGGTGTTTTCTGATGAATCATCCAATGATTCAACTACATATCACCTGGGATCCGAAAATAGGATTCTTTTCGGCATTTACTGTCACTAAATAGGTAACTGCTAGAAAAAAATAGAGAAGCCAACACATTTCAGATGTCTATTTTGGCGTTTTTAGGGTTCCGAAGTCCACAAGGAACCCTTATAGTTTCGCCATGTCCGTCCGTCCGTCCGTCCGTCCGTCCGTCCGTCTGTCCGCACTATTGCTCGGAGATGCTTAGTTCTAGAAAGCTGTAATTTGGCATGAATATACAATTTTGATATATATTTTTTTATATGGTACCTCCCCTACTCGTAAAGTGGGGATGTTTTTTTTTTCTTGCGTACCCCATGGTGCGGCATATCGTTGAATAGGTCTTAAAAAAATATTGTGGGTTTGTTAAAACCATTTTTTGAAATATTAAGCTTTAAAGTGCTATTTTTTGTTAGAGTCACGTGTCCCCGCCCCCCCGGCCAGCTAAATGGTGGAATTTGGATGGCTGAAAAAATCACGGTTATGGTATATATAACATAGTTGAAAGGAAAACTATCACAGCAAGTAGGCTGTACAAACTTACGCGTCATAGTCGACCAACTTATGAAATGATAAAAAATCCAATGATTTTTCTCGAGCGGCAGGGGCGTCGGGCTGGCACGTCATACCACAGGCTAGCTAGATACTTAGAAAGGTACTGTGGGCATCGTCAACTTCGGAACCCTATAATTTGCGCGTGGCCCGACACGCACTTGGCCGGTTTTTTTTTTTTAATTTAGCACACTAACCTTATAATCACCAGGAATATATAGGTATGAGCTTCATTTTGTGAATTTGCCTTATTTATAAACACTGTAGTTATCAATAATTAGGATTTAAGTTAGTTTGAGTATAATCTAAAGAGTACACTTACCTACCTACTCTAGACATACCTACAAATTTCTTCATCGAAAAGAAAAAAATCGATAAAATCACAAGAACAGGAACACGATAACGCGTGAAACATGCGCATAACGATAACTCAAAACGATAGAGCGTGTGATTTGTCACGAAGCATTGTACCCCTAGGTGCCCCTAGTAAAATGTCTGCAAGTATAGTGATAACAGGTAGGTACTACTACTACTACAGCCTATTTGCGTCCCACTGCTGGGCACAGGCCTCCTCTCATCACGAGAGGGTTTGGGCTATAGTCCCCACGGGCCCAGTGCGGATTGGGGACTTCACACACATCTTAAAATTACTTCGCAGATGCGTGCAGGTTTCCTCACGATGTTTTCCTTCACCGAAAAGCTCAGTGGTAAATTCAAATTGAATTTCGCACATAAGTAAACTTAGAGGTGCGAGCCGGAATCGAACCCCCGACCCTCTGCATGAGAGGCGGTAGGTCGAACCACTAGGCCACCACGGCTTCCTAAGGACTAAGACAATGTCAATTTGGTCACCAATCAACGGCCTTAGATAAAATCGTAATAAAGCCAAAGGTCGAGAGCTCGAGTAAAATGATAAACCAACAATTTACCCTCGTAATCGTGGTAATATCTCACGAAACCATCCCAAAACCCACTGAACTGATTTTAATAACACCCCAATGATGTATGGTTTACTGGGTAGAGGTTGCGCATCAGGTGGCCAATACGTTTATCCGTCCGTGTATCCACAAAAAATATTTGCGGGTATGACGGTGAAAAAGTGTTCGTAATCCGACAGTGAAAGCGTAGCAGGTATTACCTACTACTACTACTACTACTAAAGCCTATTTGCGTCCCACTGCTGGGCACAGGCACCACGAGACACGAGAGGGTTTGGGCTATAGTCCCCACGCGGGCCCAGTGCGTGTTGGGGACTTCACACACATCTTTCAATTACTTCGCAGTTGCGTGCAGGTTTCCTCACGATGTTTTCCTTCACCGAGAAGTTCAGGTATTAACAGGTCAGGTCAGGTATTAACTACATACATACTTATTTGTATTCATAAGAACATACAAACACGACGACAGAGGTTTGGCTCTGTTGCTAGTGGCCACTGCTCCGACGACGGCAGCGGGTTCAAATCCTGCTAGGGGAAACTTTCGGTGATGAGCATGTACTCAAGTCACAGATGTTTAGTATTGTTATATGTATGTATTTACAATTGTCTAGCACAGCGCCATAGTACATAAGCTTTCCTTATTTTGGGTTGTATCTAGAGATCTTGTAGACCAGGAGATGCTGACACAGAATTCCGAACCATTTGTACCAGGCTGGCGAGTCTACAGGGGTATATTTACGTAATGACGAAAAGGAAAATCATGGTCATCCCGCGCCAGACCGGGTTACGAAAGACGAACGATTTGTACCACAAAAAATCTTGTATTTTCCGATAGTCGAAGATCTCTACTAAGATATTTATTTATTTTTTATATTCCTATTAATTTTCCACGGCCGGGGTACACACGTCCGCGTGCTCTTCAACACAAAATTTATGTATACTAACGGGATTGGAACTCATACCCTTGGCACAGTAAGCAGCAGAGTCACTATCAACTGATTAGATCCGCAAACCAGCTAAGCCAATTCAAATCATTATGTCATTCGTTCCTTGCTAGTGCCTCAAGACTAACTGATCGTGGCTCTACCGACGCACGATCGCAACGCAAGCATTCTCTTCCAAGCAGTTCGGTCTGAGGCCTGCTGAAGCATCGCACTTGGACACCTTGTTAAGCCAAACGCTTCGGACTCCGGCCTCTTGGTCTCTTCCCTTCTATAGAAGGCACTATAGTGCCTGTCAACACAAGCACAGGGCGGACACGTCGTATAAAAGCACGATGTCGAACACAATTAGAATGAAGTGTCAATTTTTGCGTGCGAGGACGTTTGTGTAAATGTGTATGCTACACTACGCGGGCCAATGATTCACTCTCCATCTGGATGAAATAAATGACGCTAAGGGCGAGTTGGGCGCGAGTTGCGCGCCGGCTAGATTCAGGCGGGTGATTCCGTGGCCATTCTGTATGTACCTACCTAGTTCTATTAAATATTCGGTGACACAATTCTCTCCAGATTATTTGCATCTCGACGAGCTGCTATGTTATCAAAGCATTGGATAATTCGAAGAAGGCAAACCGATGATAGACGCTGTTTCTTTTCCACGCCGATTTCCTTATTTGGTCAGTAACTAGGTTAACTGTGAAATAAAACCTTTATACGAAAACATTCGGAGCACAATCGTCAAACTGTTTCTCCGAACGTGTATTTATTTGACGTGGATATGATTGCGGTCGGTTGTCTTTTTCCCGAAGAACTGCCGCTGATCGGTAAATTACGATCAGTGACGGGCCGTTCGTGAAAATGTTTCCTTAAGAGTCGCCAGGAAGCCCTTTCTTCATACAAACGTAGTTACGTTTTCTTTCGCAAACTACTTATCAGACTGGCTCCAAATTTTGCAAGTATTAGTGGAGTAGGGATATAAGTGTTTAAAATACATTTTGGTTTTAATAAATTTAATAACAAAAAACTAGGACCACTTTTGTTTCTTCCATACAAACTATAAAATTCGGTTTTTTGACTTTAATTTAATTGAGTATTATTTTATACTAAGTTATGTAGTTTTATGGACTCTCTTAATGATGATTCTATTATGTGTACCAGATTACGAACGTGTACAATTTATGTGTTTAGTCATTTTGGAAAAAAGCGAAACTACGTCTGTAACGAAACTATGAAATGTCGAGAAACGTCGTGCTTATTGGCGACTCGCTTTTCATGAATTAAATTTTGATCGGAACTGCTTTTTATATTTAACGCTATAACCGAACTACACATAGACGACGTCACAAGCAGAAGTTAGCTAATTTGATATTACAAATGACCTAATCAGAGTATTCATGGAGCTGGTGACGGTCTTATTTTTATCTGATAGACCTTGAGCGCCATATTCATAATAATTAACGTGTCTAATTTTAATCGCCCCTAGCTAAAACTCCAGTCCGCAAACCCTATCGAGAGGCCTATGCCCAACAGTGGGCCCTAAATATGCTTATATAGTGGTGGGTATAGTAGCTAAAATTGTTAAAACAATGTGGATATAAGAACCGGGCTTTATTGGCTTTCCTGTAGCGATAGTTGACTTTGGCAGCCGTCCGCGCACTAAGCGCGTTACGGGTAATGGATCACGTTATTATTTACTGACGTTTATTTATTTTTCTGTATTGCAGTGCAAATTAGGGTTCCGTTTTCTGCCATTAGGCTACGGAACTCTAAAAAAGAAAGTATTATGTAACCACAAAAGAAAGATTGGAATAGCCTGGAGGGATAAACTTGCCTGTATTTACGAGCATATTTAATGGTAAATATTTTTATAGAGGCTTAAGTGGCAGTGGGCGGGGCACATTGCTCGCAGGACTGATGGCCGATGGGGCCGGAAAGTTCTCTAGTGGCGTCCACGAACCGGGAGACGAGCTGTCGGTAGGCCTCCAACGAGATGGCGCGACGACCTCGTGAAGGTCGCGGGAAACCGATGGAAGCTAATAGCACAGGACCGGTCTGAGTGGCTAGCCTTGGGGGAGGCCTATGTCCAGCAGTGGACGTCTTTCGGCTGAAATTATGATGATGATGATGATTTTTATAGACAGTCAGTAAAAATTGGTTGTCTGTATAGTCGGTTTACGGACGGTAGTTTTATACTTACGTGACAACGTCGTGTAACGCTACAACACTACGTAATGCTACAACTACTAATGCGTCATGTTTTTCCCTGGGCGCAGCCGGCGTTCATCAATTTACAAGACGATATCATGTCAAAAGTTTGACAAAGACAAACTTGTCTGCATTTCTCATTACTTTATGTCCATGCAGTTTCCTTATGTATTGGGTACGTAGGTATTTTATTATAATATTCTGAAACAAAACTATTGTTTTATATGTAGATTATTTTCATGTAAAAACTGATTCCCAGACGAGTTCCTACATAAATAATCGGTTGCATAGTAAAAAGAACCAAGCTGTTTCGATCAAAAGGTCAAAACGTGAGCCCTGGCGGTATAGTGGCGTAAACATTACGGCTTTACACCACTTTTTGCTTAACAGCAGAACGAATTCACTAACTAGGCTTTTTGGGCCAATAATTGGGTAACGAATCGAAAGCCACACATGAGAAAATTTAGGTAGAGCCTTGCGCTTTGACTCGTCTTGGTGCGGGCTCTACCGTGCCTCAGGTCCCCAAACAACTCTTAGCGATGTCCATATTAGAATCATAAACGTGAAAGTAACTCTGTCTGTCTACCTGTTACCTCTTCAGGCTAAAATTTATCACGGGAAAAAGCATATAGATACCGCTGGAACGTGATAAAGAACTTCCACGCGGGCTAGGTCACGGGCAAAAGCCAGTATCTATCTGATAATTTTGGCGCAACTTACCACTGCATCATAGAAAATCGCTTGCAGTAAACATTTTTACATCCGCTTCCCTCACAAAACAATGCGCTTCTGGGGTTTCTACCCCATTATGATTTACTGGAAAAGCCGAGGCTGATTTATGTTCTTGGAACTACTGAAACGATTATATGTAAGTAAATACATGGCAAGTATCCAAAAAACTATTTCCCATACATCGTTGGCTAGCCGAAATAAATATTAAACAAGTTTGCAAAGACCACACGGATTACTGTGGCTGTTTATAAAATAATTCTTCTGTTAATGACTGGGTGATTTTCAGATAACTCATAGCCGAAACTACGTCGTAGAAAGCTAAAATTTGGCATGTTTCTTGGAAGTGTAGGGAAACACTAAAGAGGATTCAACGAAATTGAAAAAAAAATGGGACTTACGCGGGCTTTACCGCGGGAGACAGCAAAGCAAGTGTAAACATGAAATTCTTAATTAGTGTTTTAGGGTTCCGAAGTCCACAAGGAACCCTTATAGTTTCGCCATGTCCTTGTGGACTTCGGAACCCTGAACAACCAATGATTTTTCTCGAGCGGCAGGGGTGTCGGGTGGGCACGTCATACCAAAGGCTAGCTAGATGCTAATAAGTCTTAGAATGGTACTGTGGGCATCGTCAACTTCGGAACCCTATACTTTGCGCGTGGAAAGTTTAAGAAACTTTACCGTAAATCTGTACAAAATTAAGGCGTAAACTCTATACCAGTTTATAGCTATTATATTTTTTTTTACTAGGTATTAAACACAAAACAAAGCAAAAACGGCCAATTTATAATTTCCTATGATGAAAATAACGCAGTAAAGATCCTTTGCACAAAGTTGAAACTGGTTATTGAAGTTTTAAATTGAAATGTAAGATGGTGGAGCGGAAACTCACTCGGACTAATATTATTGAACTAAGGCTAATTGAATTTTCAAACATTTAACTTTAAAATATACTCTACTAGCTTCTGCCCGCGACTTCGCCCGCGTGGAGTTCGGTTATCGCGTTCCCGCGGAAACTACGCTTTTTTCCGGGATGAAAAGTAGCCTATGTCCTTTCCCGGGGCCCCAACTATCTCCATGCCAAATTTCATCGCAATCGGTCCAGCGGTTGAAGCGTGAAGAGGTAACAGACAGACAGACAGAGTTACTTTCGCATTTATAATATTAATATGGATTTAATTTGAAGGAAATTTTTCGAGTCTCAACTCTTAAAATTACCGTTTTGATTTTTTTTGTTTGAGCACGTTTCATTTCAGTTTGTTTTTGGGATGGGATTCATGGAACTCATACTAAGTACCTACTTGACCCCTTTTACTACTTTTTAAAAGCAAACTTAAAAAAAAATAGTATGTTCTCTATTTTTTATTAAGTAGTTATTGAAGTTTAATTTGAAAACCGCTCCAATATTATACAATATCTTAGATACCTATAGGTAATTAGTCATTTTATTATACTCTACTAAAGAATCTTCAAAACTTGCCAATTTTCTATGTTTCAATATCATGGGTTGATTGAATCATTGATGGACTGGATTGTGGGTGATACTGATACTTGCGGGTCTATAATTATGATAAAAAAACTTGCCCTGTTGTAACTTGTAACAGATAACATGAAAAAATATAGACAACTAGCTTCTGCCCACGACTTCGCCCGCGTGGAATTCGGTTATCGCGCTCCCGCGGGAACTATGCGTTTTTCCGGGACAAAAAGTAGCCTATGTTCTTTCTCGGGACTCCAACTATCTGCATACCAAATTTCGTCCGAATCGGTCCAGCGGTTGAAGCGTGAAGAGGTATTAACAGACAGACAGACAGACAGACAGAGTTACTTTCGCATTTATAATATTAGTATGGATATCGACGAATGTTTGTGTGTACATATTGAGCGTCGTGACTTTTTAATGACAATCATTTTTTACGACTGCATTATATTAATAAATAGTAGTTATATGTTTTTACCTGTATTTACCTACATAAACACACATATTATAAGTATAAGTCGGCGTTCATCCATTTACAGGACGATATCATGTCAAAAGTTTACTTACCTTACTCTCGAATTGCTGACCTCTTTTTATGGTACCACCTATAAAGTGCCTTTACGTATGGAAGAATAAGATTTTTAATGTAAACGAGAGATTTTAATATTCTTTGTCTTCTCTAAATTAATTAAATTCACTACTTTTATCATGACGATGAGCGCCGTTGGCAAATTTGCTAGAATTTATTATTCCACCGGGGCTTCTAAATTACCTCATAATACTTATTTATATGAACACTGATTTTCGGAATTTTCTGAAGGAAATGTTACGATTGACTGTTTGTCTCGCTCTCGTTCTTCCAATGATGGATTCTTTGTTTTTATATGCTTACTGCGTGAGCTACGTACCTAAAATAATTTCTTAAAGCACAATGTTGATCGTACTCAGGTTGATATTAAGTTATATTAACCACATCTTTATTTATGTATAAGTAATCATCATCATCATTTCAGCCGAAAGACGTCCACTGCTGGACATAGGCCTCCCCCAAGGCTCGCCACTCAGACCGGTCCTGTGCTACTTGCTTCCACCGGTTTTCCGTATAAGTAATACTTACCCTTATTTCAATAAAATGCCTTAGAATCTTGAGAATCTCTTGCATTTTTCACAAACTATTTCCAATCACCTCTAAAACGCTTCCTTTACCTGGCCGCTATCAAGCAAGAACACGAAGAATTTTACATCACCCTTGGCCATAAAGTGGGATTTTCTGCCCGCTAGGCGGAGAGAAAATCTCACTTCTTGGCCAAGGCAAGACGTAAAACTCTTGACAAACCACGGGCGGTAATTCGTAAAGCCCCAGATCGCATAGTTATGGTCCTCATCTTCGGTTCGGGCCACAGAAACCTGCGATCTGGGACATTTACGAATTCACCACCCTAGGTCTGTAATGTACTATAATTTAGTAACTAACTTCACCAAACTACTGCAAAGTGGATGCCGTAGCGCTGAAGATTCTATCTGAACGAGCAAGATATAAAAAAATAGAAAATCGGTGTTCAATAGACGGTGAAACGCTCGCTAAGACATGTCGAGTACGTTAACAAACCTGATATCTAAGCAATCCATTACCAACGGCGAACATTACCGCAAGCGTTCCAGATGCTTTGCACGCCGTATGTTGTGTAGTAATCAAGGAGCAGCGTGCTTAAAGTGCATCCGGGTTTTAGGGATGCCAATTACCGCGACTTTTTAACCGATTACAAAAAATGCAAACCGAAGAGTTTTTAAATTCGGCTGTATTCAATTCAAATTCAATCATTTATTCAGCAAATTGGCCACATAGGGGCACTTTTACACGTCAGAAAAAGAATTTACCAGCTTAATTTATTTATTTTTAGGGTTTCGTAGCCAAATGGCAAAAACGAAACCCTTACCTATTATTTCGTCATGTCCGTCTGTCTGTCTGAATGTCACAGTTTCCGAAAATCCACCCCTAAGGAGATAAAAGGGGCTTGAAAAATTCTTGCAAAAACTAGTTCAACATAAACATCTTTCTTAAACATTTATCGTGGGGGATGGGCAATGGAAATTCTATCATTTTAGCCGTCACGTATAAAAGCCTTTGATCGAGTAGTGTACGTTATTTATAGGTATAGGTATTATGTTAATAGCACTACCCTATTTACGTTCAGATTGCGTAAGGCCTCAAATAGAACTAGAAGCCTAAACGAAAAATAGCCTTCAGTCACATAATATTTATAATGGAGGGTCCTTCGTTGAGGTCGCGATTTTTGTCTGATTCCTCTGCCCGATTTTATTTTGCTGATTTGTGTAATAATATAAATATGACTAGCTGACCCCGCGGACTTCGTACCGCCTTAGTTTTTTTTTATAAACCTCACGGAGCCCGAGACCTTTCCAACGGATGCAAAACCGTGGAAATCGGTTCGTGCGTTCTGGAGTTATAGCGTCAGGGAGGAAAACCCGACTTATTTTTATATAGTAGAAGACTAGCTGACCCCGCGGACTTCGTACCGCCTTAAACCTCACGGAGCCCGAGACCTTTCCAACGAATGTAAAACCGTGGAAATCGGTTCGTGCGTTCTGGAGTTATAGCGTCTGGGAGGAAAACCCGACTTATTTTTATATAGTAGATTGTACATGAAAGTAAACTTAATAAGAAGGTAAAGTATGTTTTTGGCACTCAATTTTATGCACGCGTTTAGAGCCCCCGGACTTCGAAAATCAGGGCCCTGGAGAATGATCCTGAAATAACTCGTGCTTTGATTAAGGTATACTTCATAGTCTGTGAAGGGTTTTCTATAGACGTCTTTTTTCACATGAGAAATCTGAAGAGCCTTTAAGATGCAAAGTCCGGACTTTGGCTGCTTGATTTTAGTTATAGGTATTTGTGCAAAAAATGAACATTACATGTGTATATTCTGCCATTGTACATCATATCGTATTTAGCCAGTGATAAGGCGCAGTTTGGCAACGCAAGCAAATCGTACGTACAACAGCCATGCCTATTTACCATCGAGATGGCAACCCTAGTGGGGTTATAAATATTTGCGCCGTCCGAAGAGACTTATTGTTTCACATTTATTCTGCCAAGTTGGGTGGAATATCGTGTTCTTTTGCTGGTAATACCAGATAGCCACGCCATCTCTATCATGGCTAAAAGGGAAAATGCGATGGGGTAAGTATCTTCGATGTGTTTCAGTTGTCATCATCATTTCAGCCGAAGGACGTCCACTGCTAAACATGCACCCAAACCCCCCCCCCACCCCCCAAGGCTCGCCACTTAGACCAGTCCAGTGCTACTTGCATCCACCGACTTCCCGCGACCTTCACGAGGTGTCGCTCCATCTTGTTGGAGGCCTACCGACAGCACGTCTCCCGGTTCGCGGACGCCACTCGAGAACTATCCGGCCCCATCGGCCATTAGTCGTGGAGAGCTGTAATCGTAAAACAAATTCGTGGTATTATGTGCCTGATTTTAGCGAAGACAAATTGCAAGCTCTTTGCTCACAGCTGCTGTTCTATTTATTCGATTACAGGATTGACAGGTAGGTTAACTTCTTGATTGATTTTTATTGAAGCAAAGCGTTGGTTCGTTGCGCTATCCAAGGTAATTTTTATCCGCAGTTTCTACCACCTTACAAAGAGAAGGGCAAAGTGACGGATTTGATATTGAATTAAACAGCTAAGTGGTTGCGCCAATCATGTAGGTATTTTATTTAAACAATAGCATCATTCAACAACTTCGTCTCTTCATATATTCCTAGTAAATAAGATTATTGTATAAATACATCTATACTAGGTACTAATAATAAGTCTGTAGAAGAAGTCGGGTCTGAAACTTGAAAATTAAAAGAAACGATCAAGTCGAGGGACTATACAAATGATACTGAACACAAAATAAAAACTGGCCAAGTGCGTGTCGGGCCACGCGCAAAGTAACTATATGGTCCCGAAGATAAGGATGCCCACAGTACCTTTCTAAGACTTATTAGCATCAAGATAACCTGTGATATGACGTGCCCGCCCGACGCCCCTGCCGCTCGAGAAATATCATTGGTCTTTTAATCATTTCATAAGTTGTTCGACTATGACTCGTACGTCTGTACAGCCTACTTAGCTGTGATAGTTTTCCTTCCAACTACGTTATATATGCCACAACCGTGTTTTTTTTCAGCCATCCAAATACCACCATTTAGCTGGCACGTGACTAACAAAAAATAGCACTTTAAAGCTTAATATTTCACAAACGCATCACTTAATCAAAAAATGGTTTTTTAACAAACTTCGCCATGTCCGTCCGTCCGTCCGTCCGTCTGTCCGCACTATTTCTCGGAGATTCTTAGTTCTAGAAAGCTGTAATTTGGCATGAATGTAATATTAGTTACGCTGACAGTGGTACAATAAAATTTTGTATTTTTTTTTTATAGGGTACCTCCCCTACTCGTAAAGTGGGGATGTATTTTTTTTGCTTGCGTACCCTATAGTGCGGCATATCGTTGAATAGGTCTTAAAAAAATATTGTGGGTTTGTTAAAACCATTTTTTGATTAAGTGATGCGTTTGTGAAATATTATATATTATAGAGCTATTTTTTGTTAGAGTCACGTGTCCCCCCCCCCCCTGCCAGCTAAATGGTGGTATTTGCATGGTTGAAAAAAAATCACGGTTGTGGCATATATAACGTAGTTGAAAGGAAAACTATCACAGCTAAGTAGGCTGTACAAACTTACGAGCCATAGTCGACCAACTTATGATTAAAAAACAATGATTTTTCTCGAGCGGCAGGTGCGTCGGGCGGGCACGTCATACCACAGGTTAGCTAGATGCTAATAAGTCTTAGAAAGGTACCGTGGGCATCGTCAACTTCGGAACCCTATACTTTGCGCGTGTCCCGACACGCACTTGGCCGGTTTTTTCATTGTTTACTTCGGGAAAAACATTGGTTCCTTTTGAAGCCTATCTATGGTAGCCGATTTTCCTTCGAAGAATTAGATTGTCTGAATGAAGATTTATACTCATTGTTTCGGCAACAATACTTTGACGGTGACGGAGTTCCAAATTGAAAACATTCTTTTTCATCTAAATAAAGAAGGGTTCGCATAATGTGCTCGCTAAGAGAGAAAGGAGATGAAAAATCAGTCCATTGTTAACAGTTAATTAATTGCTTTACATGAGTGTATCGATGCGTTCACCCATTGATTGACTAAGTTTCATGTTTTGTGAAAAGGGTTCGAGAAATGATTGGAAGGGTTAGGTACCTACCTACGATAACATTTTCTTTTTGCCTTCAGGCTCTGGTAACATTTTTCATCAAATAAGCAATAAATCCATACTAATATTATAAATGCGAAAGTAAACTCTGTCTGTCTGTCTGTCTTTTACCTCTTCACGCTTCAACCGCTGGACCGTTCTGGATGAAATTTGATATGGAGATAGTTGGGGTCCCGGGAAAGGACATAGGCTACTTTTTTATCCCGGAAACATGTATAGTTCCCGCGGGAACGCGTTAACCGAAGTAATATACTTATGAAACCCGGAAGGTTTGAGATATTGAAAACCGAAATAAAAAGCACAAAACTCACATTAATCTATCATGCTGATAAGGATAACTTAAGAGTCAGACTTTATCAAACCAATGCGCCAAGATGCTGGAGCCACCCAAAACTAAAAAGAAAAAAAAACAGCCAAGTGCGTGTCGGGCGACGCGCAATGTAGATCCCGTGCACATTCGTCACTTTTTGACTAAGTTCCTAAAAACGCATTTTGACGTGGCGGCGAAAAGGTTAAAAAGAAATTTTTCGTTGCAGACGAAAATGTACCCGAATTTATTGTATGTTCTTTTTGGTCACTAGTGTCAAAAACAAACAGAAATTAAACTTGAGTACAGATTCATCACTACTGACGAAAGTGCACTAAACATACAAAATGCGTTTTTAGGAACTTAGTCAAAAAGTGACGAATGTGCACGGGATCGTGGAGGCACCCTAAAAATATATTTATCAAAATTTTATTGTACCACTTTGTCGGCGTAACTAATATATGTATATATTCATGCCAAATTACAGCTTTATAGAACTAAGCATCTCCGAGCAATAGTGCGGACGGACGGACGGACGGACATGGCAAAACTATAAGGGTTCCCTGTGGACTTCGGAACCCTAAAAATATAGCCTAGTACATAAAATTCCCAAAAAACCGGCCAAGTGCGTGTCGGGCCACGCGCAAATTACAGGGTTCCGAAGTTGAGGATGCCCACAGTACCTTTCTAAGACTTATTAGCATCTAGCTAGCCTGTGGTATGACGTGCCCGCCCGACGCCCCTGCGTCTCGAGAAAAATCATCATTATAAGTTGGTCGACTATTACTCGTAAGTTTGTACACCCTACTTAGCTGTGATAGTTTTCCTTTCAACTACGTTATATATGCCACAACCGTGATTTTTTTCAGCCATCCAAATAACACCATTTAGCTGGCAGGGGGGGGGGGGGGGGACACGTGACTCTAGCAAAAAATAGCACTTTAAAGCTTAATATTTCACAAACGCATCACTTAATCAAAAAATGGTTTTAACAAACCCACAATATTTTTTTAAGACCTATTCAACGATATGCCGCACCATGGGGTACGCAAGAAAAAAAAATTACATCCCCACTTTACGAGTAGGGGAGGTACCCTATAAAAAAATATATTTCAAAATTTTATTGTACCACTTTGTCAGCGTAACTAATATGCATATTCATGCCAAATTACAGCTCTCTAGACCTAAGCATCTCCGAGCAATAGTGCGGACAGACGGACGGACATGGCGAAACTATAAGGGTTCCTTGTGGACTTCGGAACCCTAAAAAAACAGCTGTGGCATATTTACTAAATGTCTCCGAGATAAGAAGGTATGGAAGATGGCCAGAGCACGTGATAAGCCTGCGAAAACTTGTTTACGGCACCACAAAAATCGCAGAGGGTGACTCTGTAACACAAATTGTCATTAGAAGAGTTTTATTCATGAAAACAAAACGTAGCTCGACCGGGAATTCAGCAGAAAATAAAATTAAAAAACCGGCGAAGTGCGTGTCGGGCCACGCGCAAAGTATAGGGTTCCGAAGTTGACGATGCCCACAGTACCTTTCTAAGACTTATTAGCATCTAGCTAGCCTGTGGTATCACGTGCCCGCCCGACGGCCCTGCCGCTCGAGAAAAATCATTGGTTTTTTAAACATTTCATAAGTTGGTCGACTATGACTCGTAAGTTTGTACAGCCTACTTAGCTGTGATAGTTTTCCTTTCAAATACGTTATATATGCCACAACCATGATTTTTTTCAGCCACCATTTAGCTGGCAGGGGGGACACGTGACTCTAACAAAAATAGCACTTTAAAGCTTAATATTTCACAAACGCATCACTTAATCAAAAAATGGTTTTAATAAACCCACAACATTTTTTAAGACCTATTCAACGATATGCTGCATCATGGGGTACGCAAGAAAAAACAATTACATCCTGTAACAGAACAGGCTGCTTTAAGCTGTTTGTTACATCACAAATATTTTAGATTTCTTAAGGAATAGATAAAGTTTTGTATTATTATTTGAATACTAGCTTCTCCCCGCGACATCGCCTGCGAGGAATTCGGTTGTCGCGCTTCCGCGGGAACTATGCGTTTTTCCGGGATGAAAAGTACCCTATGTCCTTTCTCGGGACTTCAACTATCTCCATTTCAAATTTCGTCCAAGTTGTATCAGCGGTTGAGGCGTGAAGAGGTAACGGACAGGCAGATAGACAGACAGACCGACAGACAGACAGGGTTACTTTCGCATTTAAAATATTAATATGGGTTTGTAGTTTAGTTAATTTGAGTCGAGACTTCCACCATCTCCGCAGCAGACTCAGAGTGATTCGAGACTTTGCGCGCGTTTTAAATTGCCTTTCGGATGCGTGCAGGTTTCTTTATGATGTTTTCTTTCATCGAAGAGCGTGATGGCCTTTCTGATGGCCCTCATGAAGTTGAATTTTGCACATGAGTTGTACTTGAGGAGCAGACCGGAAAAGAGTCTATGATCTTCTGCATGTGAGGTGGAAGGACGAACTACTGGGATACTACGACTTATTGATTTTGCTTACGTGGAGTTCGGATCTCTCGATTACGCGGATACTCTACATTTTCCAAGGATGAATTATATTTGGACATAATGGAAAATGTTGTGGCGGTGCAATAGAGGCTACTTACAAGTAGCCACACTGTAAAAATATAACATATAGAAGCAAATTAAATAAAAATAAATAAACTACACATATAATATATAGTATAAATATACATAAATATAACTAAATACATAAACACACATACATATAACATGACTATGTTTCTCCCAGAGCTCCAAGGTTTATTTATACCAAGTTTCATTAAAATCTGTTCAGCCATTTCGGTGTAATTTAATAAAGCGAACGCGGCGAACGGAGCGAATGAGGCGAACGGAGCGAACGAGGCGAACGGAGCGAACGCGGCGAACGAAGCGAACGTGGCGAACGGAACGGATCTCTCGATTACGCGGATACTTTACATTTTCCAAGGATGAATTATAGACTATGTTTCTCCCAGAGTTCCAAGGTATATTTATACCAAGTTTCATTAAAATCTGTTCAGGCATTTCGGCGTAATTTAATAAAGCGAACGCGGCGAACGGAGCGAACGAGGCGAACGAGGCGAACGAAGCGAACGCGGCGAACGGAGCGAACGCGGCGAACGGAGCGAACGCGGCGAACGGAGCGAACTTGGCGAACGGAACGGATGTCTCGTTTACGCGGATACCTTACATTTTCCAAGGATGAGCTATAGTCTATGTTTAGCCTAGGGTTCCAAGGTATATTTATACCAAGTTACAGTAAAATCTGTTCAGCCATTTCGACGTAAATTAACAAAGCGAACGCGGCGAACGGAGCGAACGGAGCGAACGGAGCGAACGCGGCGAACGGAGCGAACGAGGCGAACGTGGCGAACGGGGCGAACGGAATTTAGTATAAATAGCGGTGGATTTTGATTGACGGGGGTGAGTATTTACTTGGATTTCGTACGGGAAGCATCTCCCTTGTATCGGTATCATCTAATATTTTATTGTGTTTCTGTGCATTAATGTGATTGTTTCAGATGGATTGATGGAGCAAGGGTTTAGCATTCAGTTCAATTGGAACATGCGAACCATAGTAAATGTAAATGTCATAACAAAATGGATTTTGCCTTTTGTTGTTGTTTTGCATTAGGGCTGGCGTAGTCCGGGGCCTTCAGATGGAATGGAAACTGTCTGTGACAACGAAGTTCCTCCTAGAACTCATCCGTTTGAGTTCCCCAAGATGTGGCTCTTTTGGGGCATGAGTGCTATGAATGATGACCTTAGGTTATTACGAGTCGCAACTCGTGAGATCTTCCACACACGGTGGAGTACTGGACAGTATGCGGGGTCTAGACAGTGATTCTCTCAACTGTACTTGCTTGCCGTGGTCCCTCTTTATCTATATATTTATTTATTCGCACAACATAAGTAGGGAATCCTGTGGCCCCTCTTCTCTCCCAACCCTCTCGGTTGCTGTGGGGGCCTAACGCCATTTCAGCGGCACAACACCGGGTGATAGTGTCAGGTTCTTTAGAGGTAACCCGAACCTCGCACCGAATAGTCTTTTATCAGCTTAGAAACTTAACATTGCACTGAGTTAAGTTACATCACACATAACACGTTTAAAAGTAAATGTGAGGCGCGGCGCGGCCTCTAGCTTTGCAAACATTAGCCTAGGGTATCAGGGAACTATGTGTAGGATACGGAATCTTCATTAACTACTACAAATCTCCATTAACCTAATCTTCAAAGCATAAAGGTAGTTTACCTTATGCAGCTTCTCATCTAGTGGAAAGAATTTTAACTGAGGATCAATAATATTAAATAGTAATCAGTTTTGATTTATTATGATTTGTTTGTACGCAAAATAAGTACACGAATCTTCAAGTATATTTTTATCAATTGATTGAGTCATACTGGGTCGTTTGTACCTTCTCAATCCCTGTCTTGGTCGCTCGAAATCAGACATTGATCGACAGAGTCACTGACTAATCATTTGTTATTTTATGCTAATAACCTCAGTCATAATGTATCAGAACTAAGTGAAAAATATATCCTTATAGAAAAACAAGTGTCTACTTACTTCAGTTAGAAAACTTGAAGCTAAAACTGAGAATAAATATATCTGCTGACCAATTTTGGTCTTTAACTAATTATTTATATAAGCTCAAAATGGCTTTTAAATAAAGAACTTAGCTGGTCAGTCCCCATCCAAAACAAGGATTAATTTGGAGATGTGAATATAATGTCGTTAGACAAGAAAGCTTATGAAACTCTAGAAATCTAGTTACAAGTATTGATGCCTATATCCAAATGAATCAATGTTGTATCCGACCTCCTGGTAGGGGAATTAGGTAGGGAAACTGATATTTATCTAAATTCTAATATCTTTTAAATAAATTAAACAATAATCATCTCTTGCTTAATAACTTTAATAATAGATCATTCGTTAATCCATAATATACCTTTCCTATTCACGTTAAAAGTCCTTGAGTTATTTACGGTTCATAACATAAGGTTCTATAAACTACTAGACGATTGCAATCACAAATTATTTGGCCAAAATAAATTGAATATATAAGAATTTAGGTTAATAAAGACCAAGAGCCGTTTACAGAGTTATAATCCGTTAGTTAAGAGAGAGTTGTTAGATTAGTGAGGGGTGGGGTGTTACAATCCCCACTTTACGAGTAGGGGAGGTACCCTATAAAAAAATATTTTTCAAAATTTTATTGTACCACTTTGTCAGCGTAACTAATATGTATATTCATGCCAAACTACAGCTTTCTAGAACTAAGCATCTTCGAGCAATAGTGCGGACAGACGGACGAACATGGCGAAACTATAAGGGTTCCTTGTGGACTACGGAACCCTAAAAAGGAACATTTTTAAAACGAACCGAAGCTTCTTAGTAAGTATAGTAAAGATTGTTACTGTAACTATAAAAGCGATACCTATATCACTTACTATAAACGCGACTTCGCCCGCATGGAACTCGGTTATCGCGTTCCCGCAGGAACTGTGCTGTTTTGCCGGAGTTTTGGTTTTGCCGGGATAAAAAGTAGCCTATTTCCTTTGCCGGGACTCTAACTATCTCCATACTAAATTTCGTCTAAATTGGTCCAGTGGTTGACGCCTGAAGAGGTACCAGACAGATAGACAGAGTTACTTTCGCATTTATAGTATTAGTATGGGTCATATAATAATTAACAAATTAGGCGATACGAAAATTGTGTTCCCGGGATTTGCCTTACAAATCCTTAAGGCGGGTCCACATTTGTGACAAACCGCCGAACCGAACACCGTGGCCGTGACAGACTCGGGAGTTTGTACCGATACTGTGGACGGAATTTGTTACACGAACAAATGTTACGATCAGTTATCCGTTCAAATCTCCAAACAAAATATCCATACAGCCAAACATTGTACGTACTCCCACAATGTGGTTGTGATAAATGCGGACGATGTTTTGGTTTTGTTACGGTCAAATGACACGGGGTACGGGCCGATCCATCCAAAGTCGGTCTTTTTCAAAGGATGTTCGGTACTGTCTCGGTGTGCGGGAGAGGTCCACACTGCGATTTTTGTCACGCGTACAAGCACGCGTGTCATCAGGCTGGTACCTACACGGGATTGATGGATCGGGCGAATGCACGGTCGTCTTGACAAGACAACACCCGCTCCCCCGCCCCTCGCACGTACCCGCGAAATCATTGCAACAATACATTGAAGGTAGTTGAGTGGCAATTTGTGTTGATAGATATTTAATTTAAGTATTAATACGAGGTTACTTCGAAGTAAGAATCTCTCAGTAACGAATTTCCACCATAAATATTACGATTTCTAAAAAGTTCACTTTGCCACCATCTCCTTTTTTTCACCGTCCTATTTTTTTTTAAAGCACAAAGTAAAACAAATGATGCACTTGCAAGAGCAATATTCAAATACATTTCGGTTAATTCTTCTGGAAACGACATGACTGCCTTGGTTGAAGTTTCAAAATGGCATTCATCGGTTGTAGAGGACATTTGTACGCGTAACAAATGCCGTCCACACTATCGTTACAGACATCGGGCTTTGTCACGGTCACGGAGCTACCACCAGCGTCCGATCCGATGCAAACTTTCACCCGTCCACACTATACGTAACAAGTCCGCGGCGACGTCACAGTGTTCGGTTCGGCGGTTTGTCACAAATGTGGACCCGCCTTTAGAACGGCGCGGGGTTTCTACCGTGTTTTTATTACACGGTAAATTGCTTTGGTGGGTAACGACAGCTCAGTCTTTTCATTTAAACGTTGATGTACAGGTTAATGCTCTTTTAATAATAAACTTATGCGTGTTGACAAAACAGGAACCGAATTAAGTACGATTATCACTTGGCGGATCGAATAGAATCGCATGGCAGCCAGAACCGTGACGTTCCCTCAAGGCAATGAATCCGGCACTAGTTCAACTCAACATACTCGTACCTAGTGCTAAAACGCCCTACATCACCCCCTGCGACCTTTGAGCATAGTAAAAAAAACCGGCCAAGTGCGTGTCGGGCCACGCGCAAAGTATAGGGTTCCGAAGTTGACGATACCCACAGTACTCTTTAAGACTTATTAGCATCTAGCTAGTCTGTGGTATGACGTGCCCGCCCGACGCCCCTGACGCTGGAAAAAAATCATTGGTTTTTTAATCATTTCATAAGTTGGTCGACTATGACTCGTAAGTTTGTACAGCCTACTTAGCTGTGATAGTTTTCCTTTCAACTACGTTATATATGCCACAACCATGATTTTTTTCAGCCATCCAAATACCACCATTTAGCTGGCAGGGGGGGGACACGTGACTCTAACAAAAAATAGCATTTTAAAGCTTAATATTTCACAAACGCATCACTTAATCAAAAAATGGTTTTTATAAACCCACAACATTTTTTAAAACCTATTCAACGATATGCTGCATTATGGGGTACGCAAGAAAAAAAAATTACATCCCCACTTTACGAGTAGGGGAGGTAAGTACCCTATAAAAAAATATATTTCAAAATTTTATTGTACCACTTTGTCAGCGTAACTAATATGTATATTCATTCCAAATTACAGCTTTCTAGAACTAAGCATCTTCGAACAATAGTGCGGACAGAGGGACGGACGGACGGACATGGCGAAACTATAAGGGTTCCTTGTGGACTTTGGAACCCTAAAAAACTACAACTAAAAAGTAATATTTCTCGATTACCCAATGAAAATGGAAGCAAATTGTAATCACTAATAAAAAAAGAGAAAAGTTAGACCTTATTAATCTTAAATAACTAAGTGAATAAATCTCCCCGCAGTCATAAACCCTTTAGTCGCCATCTAATGAGACGAAATTGATGATAAAAAGTAAAAAAAACGCGATAAATCTTGTTACGGCCGCTATTAATTTAATTTTTATTAGTCAGTGAAAAATGTGCCGTATAATTTGGGGGATAAATGGGATATATTATGGGGGTTGTTAATATCCTGCAGTTAAGGCTCGGGAAACCCAAACGGTTAACAAGGGTCCTGGAAATTATGCGATCGAGTTTACCCAACCAATCTTCTAATTTCCTCTACGGATTGCAGATTTAAACCTCAGGTTCATGAATTTCATGATTTTCCCTGAATAGTTACACCTGGACGGTGGTCAATGTAAAACAATGCTATAATTATAGTGACTGAGAGCTGTAGACATTGCGATTCTATTTTTGCATAGCTTAAATCATTTTTTAGTGTTCCATAGTAAGTAAGTAAGTAACACTTTATTGTACAGAATAAAAACACAGAAGGAATTTCTTCCACAAGGAACCCCTACAGTTTCTACTACAAAGCTGACAGATGTTGTTCAGTCAAATAGAAGATAAAAGAATCCATTTCTGATCGGCCCCTTTGAATCGGTCCAACGCGGCTGTTATATTTCCCATCAAAATTGATTTTTGAAATCCAGTAGATGTCAAAGAAATCGGCACGCTTGGTTTCCATACAAGCGCCTTCTCTTGTTTCTTCTAGTTCAATAATATTAATAAAAAAAACTGTGGTCCACACCAATTATCCCGGAGAAGTCGGAGATACTTAGTTCTAGAAATGTACCATGATATATATGCCATCGGTCTAGACTAGAAACCATTCGAAGGATCCTAAGATTTAGAAGTAAAGAAATCATTTATTCGTGACTTATCACACACATAAAAGACAGAAACAACAACAAAAACATAGAACAAAAGAAAGTGTTGTGGGCGGGCACGAAATGGTTCCAAATCGGCATTTAAGTAAAGCATCGAAAGCTTCAGTCAGATCGGGAAGAAACTTCAGTAACTTTCCCGGTTATTTGTTAAAAATGTATTAACTAGCGAAAAATACGTTTTTCCTTCAGGTTAAAGACTATGGCCACGTCTAACGCCTTCACCGCCACGCCAAATACAAACACAGTGCCAATTTGATCTAGGTATGACCTAAATTTATTGTTATAATAATGGGAAATTCACACATGCTTCCCATGTCATGTCACGTAAACAAAGGGCGAAGCCTCGGGCTTGGTAAGAGGATTTGGTTTCTGACGGAGAAACGAGGAAGGTTGACGTGTCCATTAAATTTAAAGACTTAACCCGACGGTTATCACGAAGTTAAGATTAAATCATACGATGGATCGATCATTTACTTGTTTAAGCACACAAAATGGGACACGTTAAAAACAAATTAACGTAATAATTTAATGAAACACTCACAGGATACATGGGGGTCGGGGATTATTTTTAATATACCACTTGCAATACACATCAGTGCGAATGACGTAAGGGTGACACCCACACTACTACAGAATACCGGACTGTCATACCTGGCGAAGTACATTATTGTATCATGGGCCACCCGGACAATATCATCTCATTTGTGGGGCATCAAATGGATCCGAGAGAAGTACTCGTATTAGAGACGCCGTTACTACAATCGAACAGCAAAAGTGGAGATGGGCATGGGCAGGGCACATAGCTAGGATGGACCATTCAAAGTGGACCAGGAGAGTGCTGGGATGGCGACCAAGGGAAAATACCCGGGAAAGAGGCCGCACCCCAATGAGAAATAGTACATTACAGACCTAGGGTGGTGAATTCGTAAATGTCCCAAATCGCAGGTTTCTGTGGCCCGAACCGAAGGCGAGGGCCATAAATATGCGATCTGGGGCTTTACGAATTACCGCCCGTGGTTTGTCAAAAGTTTTACGTCTCGCCTTGGCCAAGAAGTGAGATTTTCTCGCCGCGTAGCGGGCAGAAAATCCCACTTTACGGCCAAGGGTGACGTAAACAATATCGTGTGCAACAAAATATGATACTCAAGTACACTTTTATTTATCGAGTACCTACTTAACTACCTAATAGGCATGACGGTGAACTCTATATTTGTTGGAAAAGGGACTAAAGGGAAACCAAGCTAAACAGAGTAAATTATACGCAACGCAATATTAAACTAGGTTTGTAATCACGGTGTACATTGTATTTTCACAATTGACAATATCATTCTTTGACACCCATTTTGACACCTAATAACAACCATCGTGACATTTGTAACCTAGGTGACTACATCAATAGACTAGGAGCATACAGCTGAGACGTGTGGCGGCACCAACCTCTTTCGCGTATATTAATAACGTCCATTGTGCTGACTTTAAAGTCTTTCCCTTGCATTTTCTAAGAATGTCTTTCCTCTTTTCAATTAATGTCGTTAAGCCTTTGGATGCAGAAATTTCCTTTATGTAGGCGAACAAAGGGCGCCCGCATCGGGTGTCATGGAAATCTTACTTTAGCTCTTTGAGAATATTACTTAAACCATCTACTGAGTAATTAAATTAGTTTTTCTCAAAAATGCCCGGGAAACTCGCCATTGTCTGCTTTCTATCAGACCGCAAAGTGCGTCATTGACGATCAGTCAAAAATTTAAAAAAAAAACTCAACTGCATGCCCCGGAAATTTGTATGAATTTACTTCCGCGGCATGTATAAGCGCAGGGAATGTTGTATGAAATTTCATTTCGTACAGGTACTTTTTTTTTAAACTGATAAATACGCGAAGGAATTCCCAAACAGCCAAGTCTGCATGTTCTGTATCTGTCAATTGACGCGAAAATAAAACACGGAATTTAAAAAAAAGAGCGATCCATAAAGAGCGGGAGTTCTTGTCTTGTATCAGATTTATTTAGCTAAATTTCATGAAAATAGTTTACTAGTTTGGTTTAAAAATTAATAAAAGGTTTTAATTTTTATAAAAAACGAGAAATTTACATGCGAGTTTTTAACTTGCCGTGTTAATGTGTCTGTTAAAGTCAAATATCGGTGAACACGAAATAAGACTGGCGTTCCATTGGACTTGTTGTAAGTACTTGACTATCTTTGCGTGCGTGTCAATGCTGTATTATGAATACCTAATATCAAGATTTTTTTCATTTTTGAGAAAAGCACTATATAAGCCTCGGCACGTGAAAGGCTTTGCAGGCTTCGTACATATTATAGGGCCTCGGCAAAGCCTCGGCCCTTTAAACCAGTACTCAGCCTGCAAAGACCAACTTTCCCGGCCACGGCAATAATGTACTATTACTTTTTATTTGTGTATTACGATCTCGTCGGTCGCTTCATGAAAACTGCCATTGCTCGAAGGTACCACAAAATAAAACAAGCATTGATTGGTGCAACGTACCTACGGGGCAAACCAATATGAAATATTCTGTATACGGATTAAATCTAGCTTTATTACCGAAATTCAGAATGTCATGCTCAAGAACTCCGTAATGGGTTTTTTTACACGGGTAATTATAGATATCCGGACGATTTTCATCAGGATCACGCGGCCAAATTTCGGATGCTAACCTTTGGAACTTGCGATCTTATCTTGAGGCTGGGTTCCTTGCAGATACACTCATTGGAATCTTTGCTTTTAATCTATAGTCCACCAAAGGAAGACACTAATTGCTCTCATAGGGGAAATAATACATGTGTAAGCGAATTTTGGAATAGTTGTAGGTGAAGGTGCCTTAAACAACATACTAAAAGTACTGATGGGTGGGGGCGCCGCTAACCATTGAGTTCCTGGTTGACTGGGCACACGTGGTGTGTCTCGTTTAAAACTACTGGACCGATTTTGATGAAATTTGGTATGAAAATAGTTGGAGTTCCGACAAAGGACTTTTTATCCCTTTTTATTTCTCAGAAACGTGTGCCCAGTCAACCAGGAACTCAATGGACCGCTAGATTTATCGCTTTTGAAGCCCTTAATTGAAGTTAGTGACTGCCTTATGTAAAAATGCATCTTACCTCAAACAGCATTTTCTGTTAATCAAGTGGACTAATTCAACATTTTTTCCTTAGATGTGATAAACTGGATTCAATTTTAAATTAAATTCCTTGAAATTAACAATTTAAATGGCCCATGATAAATAGAAAAATTCAGAGTAGGTGGTTAATATTCTCAATATTTTCTTTATTCTTTAAAGTAGACAGTATTGTTATACCATTTTCAAATCTGTATTACATGCGCCAACTTTTGAAAAAGTGGCACTGCACATCACCATACATTTTTGATATTAAACTTACTAAAAGAAATTTTTAAATTTTGAAATTTGTAATATCGATCTAAAGTTAAGAAAAACCATCATTAAAAATAAAAAATTGTGGATTAGATTTGATGAAGCATTTAGTAAGGATCATTTCGCAACAAACAGCATCTCTTAACTCTTACAATTTTTGGAAATAGGTATATAGGTCTAACTGAAGCGCGGTGGAAGCAAAGTTTCCCCCTCTCCCCCCACCAACCGAGCGGCATCCCGCGGTGGCCCTCAGTATGAATCCACTCAACATTATCCAAAGTACAACTGTGTCAAGTATGAGCCCTTATCTAAAAAGAATCAGGGTACAACGGACCAAATCCCGAACCTACGCGTACAATCATTTATCGTTAACTTTCCTCTTTATTATCTAATTCAATATTTACACTAGCAAAAAAGTGTATATATATATCTTTTTGTAGAAAATTTAATGCAAATTATTTATCTCTTAGAATATTTTTGTTGTGGGTTGTCGTTTACGAGATATTTACGAAAAACCAAAAAAAGGGACCTTTGAACCCCCCCCCCCCACCCCACACACACACACACACGTTAGCGGCGCCCCCACCCATCAGTACTTTTAGTAGGTATGTTGTTTAAGGCACCTTCACCTACAACTATTCCAAAATTCGCTTACACAATATGTATTATTTCCCCTAAGTTTTCCTTCCTTTGGTGAGCTACTAGTGAATCCGACCAACGTGCGATCTTAGTTACTTTTTGTGGCTTCATTCTGTGGGTAGTTAAATATCGACTTTGCAGCGGAAAAGCAAAGTAAATTGGTAGTAATCTCTTTATTGTGCTATAAAAAAATATATCCTGTGAAATTTCTTGTCTCAATTAAGGGCAAATTTTTCAATATTCAGATAACATTTATTCTGCGCATACTAATCCATACAAAATTCGAAAGTGATTTATAATTGAGTGATAGGCATCGATCGAATGCAGTGGTAAAATTAAACATGACGTCGTTGGTGGTCGTTGAAACATTACAACATGATAAAACAAGACAAACGCTAAATTGAAGAAAAGCCAATCTCAACCGACTGAAACGCTTTTCCTGGTTAAGATACAGTTCTTGGGTTGGAAATAGAATTCTAAATTAAGGGTAACCCCAGAAGAGTTATTATATACAAGCGGCTAATAATTCTTCTCTTTATTATACGAACCACGTAATGCCATATTTTCGTGCGCCACTTCCTTGCCGTTCTTTGAAATTACATGGATTGTTTCCTTAAGAAACACACACGTAACTTTGTCATGCAGATTTTATTCGGCTTTGACTTTTAATCTTATTGAAAGAATACATGCATTTTGTGAGTTTGCCGAATCCTTGTTTTAAAAAAAATTACGTTACCCTTGGCCGTAAAGTGGCATTTTCTGCTCGCTACGCGGGGAGAAAATCTCACTTCCTGGCCAAGGCAAGACGTGAAACTTTAGAATTTGTAAAGCCCCAGATCGTATAGGTATTTATGGCCCGAACCGAAGATGAGGGCCACAAACACCTGCGATCTGGGACATTAACGAATTCACATCCCAAGGTCTGTAATGTACTATTAACCATAGGTAACCTCATAAACCCCGAGGGGTTGACGTTTAGCGAGCTAAATAAAAAACATATTCCAGCAAAGAGTATAAATTACTCTGAAGATAGATTTTGTCTTAACTTTTAATTAACTATCTAATGTATATAAGTAACTAAGAGTAGCAATTGCTTTTAAATGAAAATTGACTGCGAAAAACAAAATCTGGTCAGGCTTAATGGCTCCTTTGTGGGGAAAAGTAACATAACCATAGCATTAAACTAGGCGTCGCAATCAGCAGTGAACCGCCTTTGGCTCGTAGCTTAGGAAATGATCTTTTTATAGATAGAACTTTAAATGCAATCCCGAAAGCAGTTTGAAGGAAACAAATTAAGGAACACATAATATTATGTTTTTTTTTCTTGGGCGTTCTATTTCTGCGCGCTAAAATCGTTTTAGTCCTCTAGCGTAGAAAGTGCTTTTTTTCGACCCTCTGACTGCAGTTTATTATATGAAGGTGGCTACATTTTTCTTTGAATTGGAATAATAGGAATGTTCCGAAATGAGATCCAATATAATAGTATAGTAATAAGTAAGCCTGTGGTGGATATTAATTTGTGTTTGACGAAGTGTGTGCGGATTTATTTTCTGAGGTTTTGACGAAGCTTGTTGCGGATTATAGTTTTGTGGTACGTACTGGTTCTGACGAAGCTTGTTGCAGATACTGGTTTCGTTATTACATTTAAAGTGTCAAAAAATATAATATGACATTAAGTACCTATTCTCTCTGGTACCTAGTGAGATGAAAAACATGTTCACGTCTTATGCATGCAATTGATTATAAGCTTTGCTGCGATCATGGGGGCAAATAGCTAGTTTGCAGCGTCATGTAAAAAATATATAGATAACTAGGTACGTCAGCAGCAGAAGTAGATAAGCTGTCCAGGTGTTCAAAATGACCTACACACGACCTTATTCTTAAGACGTTAAGGGCGTGTGTAGGTCATTTTGAACACCTGGACAGCTTATCTACTTCTGCTGCTGACTGTACTAACCGGTTTCATATTGATGGATGCGGCATCATAGGAACCAATCTCACCTTCACCAAAACGAATCTAATAAAAAGAAGCTTCAAGTTTTGTCTACTTGATTGCCATTGTCCTCATCCGCAGAAACCGAGATTTGGAGTTCTCGAACTTTCCTCGTACACGCAACTGAATAAGTTTTCACACAGACTGATAAAAGCATTACATATACTCTTTCGTACATATGAAAAAAAATCAATCGCCGATCTTCCGTTTCTCATTCACAATAATACATTTGCGCTTCGAATCGGTCTCATGAATACTTAACGAGTGCAAGGAACGGCTCGATATCTATCTCTATAGCCTACCTATAGGTAGGTTCTTTATTTTGAACTAGCTCTAGTATTTATTCTCTACCAAGATAAACCATTTTTTACTGCAATCATTGCAACAGACCGGCAAATAACACTGCGAAATCCTTCAAAATCGATCAAACTATTTCGCTTACGCTAAGTACCTACTTGCGGCAAAGAACATTATTTATTACACACTTTTTTTTTTAATGAAATAATAAAACCTACTTCAAACTCCGACAGCCTGTGCAGTAGGTGTCAAGTTCACTAAGGGATTGTCATAGCTTTGGGTCGGTTCACTATACAGGGTGCTCGTGAGCATTGCGAGAGATTTTAACTACTAATTCCTGAGGCTATAAGAAGTAATAAATGTTATATGAACTTAGGTCGAAACACGTTTTTTTTTATTATTATTTTCATACATAATAATTGCTAACGTAGTATATATATATTTTTTTTAGCAATATCAGACGTTGCCAGCTCGTCCTAAAGGCACGTTTATACTACGTTAGCAATTATTATGTATGAAAATAATAATTAAAAAAAACGTGTTTCATATAACATTTATTACTTCTTATAGCCTCAGGAATTAGTAGTTAAAATCTCTCGCAATGCTCACGAGCACCCTGTATATATATATTCTTTTATAGTTTTTTTTTTTAGTCTACATTATTCAAACATTGTATACAACGTGACGTAAATATCACTGTATTATTTGAAATTGATGTCAAATCATACACGTGCTAACAAATTTTGAGGAGTTCCCTCGTTTTCTCATACATCCCATAATCAGAACTGAACCAAATTAAAATGGGACCACTTTGGAAGTACCACCTTTCGAATATAAAAAGAATCATCGAAATCGGTATACAATGACGAAGTTATGAGTGGTCATACAACCGAATAGCTTCATCATAGCTTTGGGTCGGTTCACTTGACACCGACTTCACAGGCTGTCGGAGTTTGAAGTCGGTTTTTTTTTTGTCTACATTGTTCCAACATTGTATACAACGGGACGTAAATATCACTGTATTCATTGAAATTGATGTCAAATCATACAAGTGCTAACAAATTTTGAGGAATTCCCTCGTTTTCTCAAACATCCCATAATCAGAACTGAACCAAATTAAAATGGAACCACCTTGGAAGTATCACCTTTCGAATATAAAAAGAATCATCGAAATCGGTGTACAATTGACGAAGTTATGCGTGGTCATACAACCGACGAAAAAACGGAGGAGGTTCTCACCTCCGTTTTTTCGTCGGTTGAAAATAGGTACCTATATGCGGCTTCAGAATGACAGGATTACAATATAGTAGATCTTTTAAAATTATTCCTTCAGAACCATAAGTAGGTACGAGCACGACGCGAAGTGCATGCAGTCGTGCGTTCGCTACGCTCGCGTTTGACAATAATAAATCAAATTGCATCTACGGCGATATCCTCCAAAATACGCCCGGGGCTTGGGAAATGCCTCCGAACGCTGTCGTTTTTGGGGCAAGACGCCGTTTGGAATCGAATGTACCTAAGTCACTTCTTGTATGTACTCTAAGCTTACTACGAGCTTTTACCCGCGACTTCGTCTGCTAAGACTTTCTTACTAAACTTACCCTGTAATTTACACAAAAATGTGTACAGTCAAGGGCATTAATATGTGTACACTTTTGAATCCTGTTCCCATGTGTTAAGGGCTAAAGGTGTATACATATTAATGCCCTTGACTGTACAACGCTGTCATACTCTCAAAAGTTAGTGCATTGCTAAAAAAGCGTAAAGGTCCAATGGTCACTCAGGCAGGTTGACAGATTGTCAGACTGCGACCCCATCGCGCCATCTACTTATCCGCCAAATCACTATAAAAAAAAAAATTTTTAATAAAAAAATAAAAACCGCCTTCAAACTCCGACAGACTGCGATGTCAATGTCAAGTTCACTAAGGTATATGATTATCATTTCTTTGGGTCGGTTCACTTGACACCGACTTCGCAGTCTGTCGGAGTTTGAAGGCGGTTTTTATTTTTTTATTTAAAAATTTTTTTTCGGCTTCAGTTTCCAAACATTACTATAGAAGTACATAAGTAACTCTGAAGTCCTCGAAATTGACACCAAAATCATCTACGTGCTAGCAAATTTGGAGGAGTTCCCTCATTTTCTCATGGATCCCATCATCAGAACTGAATCAAATTAATATGGGACCAACTTGGAAGTACCACCTTTCGAAAAAAAAAAGAATCATCGAAATCGGTTCACGTTTACTATTTATTTTTGGTGAACATACATAAAAAAAAAAAATAAAAAAAAAAAAAAAGATTCCGACGAATTGAGAACCTCCTCCTTTTTTTGAAGTCGGTTAAAAAGAAAATAATTGCTTAAATGCTAAATATCACAATAAAAAGTAGCCTATGTAAATCCAGGTTTCTTCAAAGTATCTTTTTGTCAAATTTCATGCAAATCTGCTACGCCTTTTTAGCGTGTTTGAGTAACAAACATCCAAACACACAAACTGTCAGCTTTTATATTATTATTAAGGACGGAATAATAAGGAAGGATAATATCGTGAACAGTTGTAGTACTGGGTAAGTTCTTTCGCGTCCATTTGAATCTAATTTCAATTTTATCAAAGTTATGCTAAGTCAAAACTTTAGCCTTCAAGTGCCATACCTTTTTGTGTAATTACATAATGTCTACTGTTCCTTGATTGCGTGGTGTTCAATAAAGTATATTGTATTGTATTGTATTATATTGTAAACTCAGACACATTGACCTATAATAAGTAATAACATATGGACGAATAGTGCCCAACAGAATATGTTAAAATATATGGAGCAAACTGACATTAGAAAATACGTTCCAATATGCTAATAACACCTCTTTATAACGAAGGCCAAATGGGTGCCCGAGCTGTTCGGGCACCCGTTTTGACGGGGCCATTTTTTTCCGGCTGATTGTGAATCCTTACTTATAATAGATCCAATGCTCAAACAGCATGGAACCTATGGAGGGTTGAAGTAAAGGAGCGCAATCATTATAATTCCAAAAGTGGACACCAAATCGGGTAGATGGGGGGCGCTGCGGTCGTCACTCCAGTCAAGCCACCTAGGCAGATAGTCTGCAGTAGCGCCTTCAGATGGCGCTGTTGAGGTTAAAACGCAGCGAAAACGGTAGTGAGGAAAGTGTGTTTTGTTTTGTTGCTTATCAAATCCGCTGGACAGGTTTTCAACTGTTTCGCCATATAAGATTGCGCTCCTTACCAAGACACATTCCACACTCCATAATGGAACCTATATACCTACTTAGTCTTTGATGGAACCTGTCTATAAAAACATGTCAAATTGACATTACAAATGGACGGATAAAATAATTAAATAAATAAATTAGGTACTTACCTAAAAACAACCATGGCCAAAAGTTCAGGTCCGGCTGTGACACAAACTTATTTCCTATACTCGGCTTTGCTAGCGTTAAAATTAGTTGCGTTCATACCCATAGCCTCCTGTATGTGCGACCCAGCAAAGTTGCAGCGCGCCAACTTGAGTGATTTGAAGAACCTAACTCCTTTTTGGATCGTTGCGGCTCTGTACACAACCATCGGACCCGACGTCCAAACGGCTCTGGCCCTGTTCCGCATGTACTTCGCAGCTCGGTGCGTCACAGCTGCAACATACGTACTGACGCTGCCTCGACTCGCCAAGGAAGGCGCTTTCTTCGTGTCGTTCGTGATCACCACCTTCATGGGAGTCTCAGTAGTCTGCGCCTACTGGGAAGCCTTTTAATTTAAAACAATCTTAAGAGGGTTTACTCCGAAAGTTGGCAACGTCGCAAATAGCTGTCAAATATTTCATTGTTTTCATTAATTTATGAATATAACTGAATGAAAATATGAATTGTCACTCTATGGTTGAATAAAACCTTAAGTATGGATTGCAACAATTATCCTGGGAACATGAAATGTTTAGGATTACGGAAGTACTATCTTTTGAAAACTTTCCATCGCATTTTCCATGCGTTTTAATGTAATCTTGTCATTTGAATGCTTAACCAACAAATATAAAACGAGACGCCTCATTCAACCATAGAATGATAACTTCTCTTGAATTCAGTAATATTGAGAAATTAATGAAAACAGCGAAACATTTGACAGCTATATGCGACGTTGCCAACTTTCAGGATAAACCCTCTTAAGCAATCTCATAAATCGTAAATGTAACTAGGAATAAAGTAACCAGACAAACGTTATCCTCGTTGTAATCATCTAAATCGAGCATTGCGGTGGCTGGGTGCACCCTGGGATTTTTCAGTGCTGCACCATTTCATTTCAAACGCTCGAACTTGAGTGCACTTGTAAGTTGAATGAGCAAATTGAACCGTATTTTTCGTGAGCGTTTTTTACCTGTTAACGCAGCCGATCGCAGTCAGCCATCGCAAACATTTCTGCATAAAATTAACGTACCTTTTAAAAATAAAGAGTCCGAATAATATGCGCGTTTGAATTGTAGAAACTTCTTGTTACAGCTTGTTATCCGGAGAGTGCCTGTCCAATGCACGCAAATAGGGATGACGACAGGGTGAAAAAATCTAAATACTAATTAGTCGGTCAGTCAGGTAATAAAAAAATCTTACTACTACTACTACTACAGCCTATTTACGTCCCACTGCTGGGCACAGGCCTCCTCACCCACGCACAGACCCATCACGAGAGGGTTTGGGCTAAAAAAATATTAAAAAATATTAGACACGTATTTTTTGTTTTATCAAATTAATAAAGAATGACTAAGTTAAAACGCATTAAAGTTGGAGAGTGGGTGCTAACTACGTCACCGTTAGGTATAAATCGTACCTAACCGTGACGTCACGCGACATTTCAACTCAATATATCTCCGTATAAGTTTGATTACGTGAAAAAAGAAAAAATACGTGTCCAATACTTTTCAATAATCTTCCTGATAGACTAAGAAAAAAAAGTTGTCGTCGTCCCTGTTGTTTGCATAACATCTGCGAGTACTCCCGAAAAAGGAAACGGTCTCTTTGAGTTTCGAGACGGTAAGACCACTTATTTAAGTATGAATGGGAAAGGACTGCATGGCGAATTCGTATTCGGCCGGCAAATAAACTACACTGCCAATACAAGCCGAGATTGCTTGCTAAGCGCTTGCAATTTAATTAGGTATTTATTCGGCGTCTGTTGTTTCACCTCTATTGTTTATCATAAAGTTCTACAGCAGGGGTCGGCAACCTTTTACGGCCAAGGGCCACAAAATCTGTACAATAATAAGTTTGTAAGAAGAAGTCGCATCTGTAACTTAAAAAATAAAAGAAATGATCAAGTCGAGGGGACTTTAAAAATTATTCTGAACACGAAAAAAATTATTTATAGAAAAAAATACTGTTTGTGTGTATGTATGTATGTCCGGATTTAATTTGAAAACTACTGGTCAGATTGAAACCAAATTTGGTATAACACTGGTCAACCTAGGCTACTTTTTATCCCGGAAAAATGCATAGTTCCCGCGGAATGCTATTACCGAATTCCACGCGGACGAAGTCGCGCGCAGAAGTCACACTTCATTCCATAGCGAACTGAAGAAAAAGTCCCGCGTGAAAAAAGTCACCCGTGGGCGTCTCTGTCTCTCTCTGTCTCTCGTGGACATCTCCTTGGATTTGACCGAGGGACGAAACTGTCGCCGACGACAAAAGTCGCCCTCTTTTTTTTTTTTAATCTTTTTTTTTGGGCCTTTGTCATTAAATGACGATGCCAGCCCAAGTCACCCTCTAAGAATACTCTTACATTTTAGAAACTACGGTAGGTAATAAGGAATGCGTTCTGAGTGAAATGAAAAATGAATGAATCTCAGTGTCAGTGTCACCATTGTATAATAGTCAAACTGTCAAAACAAAGCTCATAAAAAACTCGATTTTGGCCTGATGGCCACACCGTGAATAAACCACAGCGCCGCACCACAAGAATTAAATTTAATCAAAATCACAATACCTAAATCCAAATCCTGGTGATGAACAAGCTAAAAATTTCAGTTCAAATTGATGACTATAACTATAGTGTTAGGAGACCGGATTATACAGACGTATATGGTGCACGCATCGCTATTGGTCATCCTACTGACGTCTGTTATTAGCCCTGTGATAGCTATGACATGGCTGAACCGGGAATTTTTCAGCAGCCCGGAGGGAGTTCGTCGCATTTACCTCTCGGAGCTCAAGATCTCTACTCCCTTCTGGGTGGCAGGAGCTCTGTACGTCACCACAGGAGCCAAGGAAAAACTCTCAGTCAGCCTTTTCCGCATCTACACCTTGGCAAGACTCGTCATCTTCATGGGATACGCTGTCAACATTTCCTCTGTGTTTAAAGAAATGGCAATGATCACAGTGCATCTAATACCATGCTATATGGCGGCTTGGGTGGTGAGCTGTTACTATACGGCTTTGTGATGTAAATTTAATAAACATGAAAGACGATAATATTAAGAATTATTAACCAACTTCGAGAAAAGGAGGAGATTCTCACTCCGTGTATTTTTTTTTTTCGAAAAAGCCGTGGTGGCCTAGTGGTTCGACCTACCGCCTCTCAGGGTTCGATCCCGGCTCGCACCCCTAAGTTTACTTATGTGCGAAATTCATTTGAATCAACCACTGAAGGTTGTTTTCTTTCATTTTCGGTGAAGGAAATATCGTGAGGAAACCTGCACGCATCTGCGAAGTAATTCAAAGATGTATGTGAAGTCCCCAATCCGCGTTGGGCTCGCGTGGGGACTATAGCCCAAACCCTCTCGTGATGAGAGGAGGCCTGTGCCCAGCAGTGGGACGCAAATGCAAGCAACTGGGAGGCTGTAGTTAGTAGTAGCGTTTTTTTTTGTATTTTATATAAGTATGTAGCTACCTCGATTACCTTACCTACTCCGTCAGTAAAATTGTGAACCGAAATAGTAGAAATATAATCAAAAAAGCCGGCTACAAGTAGGTAAACAAGTAAAACGACCCAACGCTATGTCAATCAAAAATTATAGTGAACTTAACACCGACTTTGCAGGCTGTAGGAGTCTAAAGTCGGTATTTTTCTACCGTTTGGCTTCTATGAATTGCAACTCTGCGTTTTAAATATTTTTCTGTCATAGGTATCTTATTCTCAAACGCGCTAATCTTGTAAAAAACTTTTTTTTTTTGCCCTGCAAAGATTGTTAATTTCCAAGCCTACACATGACATGAAACAAAAATGTTGGCTCGCTGACCTCGCTGACTCGCTGTATTTATGTATGAGTAACAAAATCCATATTAATATTAGGCATAGGCCTCCTCTCATCACGAGCGGGTTTGGGCTATAGACCCCACGCGGGCCCAGTGCGGATTGAGGACTTCACACACATCTTTGAATAGCTTCGCAAATGCGTGCAGGTTTCCACACGATGTGTTCGTTAGCTCTCAATAAAAAAACATCCCCTTTTTTGTGGAGCGAATAAAAAATGGGGTATACAAGATAGGAAATTTGCTATCGGCTTACGTAAATTACAAAATCCCGCGGGGGAACCTCTATTTGTCAATGCCCACAGCGAATAGGTAGGCTCAGGGCATTCACGTCTTCAAAATGTAGCATTGGCGCGACGTGACAAATTCCGATGGAGTGTTTCGTTAAGTTCAACGGTGGTCTCATTGCATTTTGCAAGTCTCTGTTTTTCTTCTTTGGCTTTCGAAATCTTTGTCAGCGCCACCACGCGTCGATGTTCAAGTTACAAAATCTTGAGCATCGGCGGAGAGTTGCATGCCTTTCCGTTTTATACCTACCAGATATATTTTGGTGAGTGTTCTCAGGAGTTACATGACCTGGTTCCACCGTCACCTTCTCATCACCGGACATCCAGGCGGGGGGAGAGAGAGATTATTTTGTAGTCGATACTCCGTTCATTCGAAAAAAACGCTTTGCATAATCATTTCTTATGCGGACTGCTAAGGAATGGAACTCTCTTCCGTCCTCTATTTTCCCAGACAGTTACAATCTAGAGGTCTTCAAGACTAGAGTGAATAGGTATTTACTGACCCAGTGAGCTACACCTTTGGCCTCATCGTCACTTTCCATCAGGTGAGATAGAGGTCAGTCGCTGGTCGTAAATAAAAAAAAACCGGCCAAGTGCGTGTCGGGCCACGCGCAAATTATAGGGTTCCGAAGTTGACGATGCCCACAGTACCTTTCTAAGACTTACTAGCATCTAGCTAGCCTGTGGTATGACGTGCCCGCCCGACGCGCCTGCCGCTCGAGAAAAATCATTGGTTTTTTAATCATTTCATAAGTTGGTCGACTATGACTCGTAAGTTTGTACAGCCTACTTAGCTGTGATAGTTTTCCTTTCAACTACGTTATATATGCCATAACCGTGATTTTTTTCAGCCATCCAAATACCACCATTTAGCTGGCAGGGGGGGGGGACACGTGACTCTAACAAAAAATAGCACTTTAAAGCTTAATATTTCACAAACGCATCACTTAATCAAAAAATGGTTTTAACAAACCCACAATATTTTTTTAAGACCTATTCAACGATATGCCGCACCATGGGGTACGCAAGAAAAAAAAATTACATCCCCACTTTACGAGTAGGGGAGGTACCCTATAAAAAAATATATTTCAAAATTTTATTGTACCACTTTGTCAGCGTAACTAATATGTATATTCATGGCAAATTACAGCTTTCTAGAACTAAGCATCTCCGAGCAATAGTGCGGACAGACGGACGGACGGACGGACATGGCGAAACTATAAGGGTTCCTAGTGGACTTCGGAACCCTAAAAAACATCTTGAGGATCCCGTAATGTGACCAAGTGGTATAGTAAATAAATTAATAGGTATAAGTAGTTTAAAAAACTCAAAAAACACTGAGACTTTTCCGTGCCCACCTCCAAGATCCATCATCAGATCAGCTCGTGGTACACCATAATATTATTGCATTGTCATCCAAGTTGCATATAAGTACGTGCCAAGTTTCATTATGATACGATAAGTAGAAGTGGGTTATTAAAGTTAGCTTGCAAAATTCCTTACATAGCGTTGTTACCTTTAGATACACGACGGCCTAATAAAAGCGTTGTAACTACTACTACTACAGCCTATTTGCGTCCCACTGCTAGGCACAGGCCTCCACTCATCAAGAGAGGGTTTGGGCTATAGTCCCCACGCGGGCCCAGTGCGGATTGGCGACTTCACACACATCTTTGAATTACTTCGCAGATGCGTGCAGGATTCCTCGCGATGTTTTCCTTCACCGAAAAGCGCAGAGGTAAATTCAAATTGAATTTCGCACATACCTAAGTAAACCTAGATGTGCGAGCCGGAATCGAACCCCCGACCCTCTGCATGAGAGGCGGTAGGTCGAACCACTAGGCCACCACGGCACCTTTTTGAGTACCTACGGAACCATAAATGCAAGAAGTAGGTACTTGTCAAGATGGATCAAACGAGTCCAAACTCCATGGAGTAGTTCCTATGGCCACCATCCGGTTCCATCATCAGATCAGTTCCATAATATGTCATAATAGTTTTGCATTGTCACCCCATTCACACATGCATGTAAAATCTCAATCGGTAACCAGGAAGTGCATCAAACTTGATTTGATTTACACACAAACAAACAAACATTTTGACAGGTAAAACTAAATAAATGCTTGTAATAAAAAGAAGTAGGTACCTACAGTAACAAAATAATGCCCACAAGTCGTATTTAGCTACCATCTTCAACAAGCCATACAAGCAATGGACGTCTTTTGGCTGAAATGATGATGAATAAATAAATAAATATCTTGGGATATTTCACACAAATTGAACTAGCCCCAAACTAAGCAAAGCTTGTACTATGGGTGCTAGACAACGATATGGTCATATATACATATATGAATGATCGTAAATTTCGAAGATCTTGGTTGACCAGATGCTTAATAGTAAAAAAATTAAATCGATCGGAACACCGGTCTGCAAAGCTGTTTCTAGCAAATTTTTTTCTGCAAAAAAGCCTTTATACAGTTTTTTGGCTTTGCAAAAAGTCAAAAACCCGAAATCACTAGTTTTATTAATTATGTTCTCCAAGAAATATTTGAATTTGGCGCCAATCACTGTGAATATTTAAAAGCGGGCGCCACACAATACAGAACAGCTAACATGTAGGACAGTGCATGGACACATAGACAGTGCTTAAAAATGAAATGAATCTTCCCGTTTGATTTGCGAAATCCACATTATAAAGTGCACAAAGAATATCTACACATTTCTATAGACATAGACATAGACATTTATTTCTCAATATCAAATAACAGCATATTTTAAATGTCAAAATAAGAGAATTTCACATATTGGAATCGTATTTTTGTATTGCAACAATTGCAATAAATAAACAGAAAACAAAAGAGCAAGCAAATGTCTCGAACAGTTCTTACCCGGAATTTACAGTGTTGCTAATGAGAAATATCTTCCTGTCGGTATTTATTCTATTTTCACAAATCGCAATAGGTATTCTAACATTGATTGCGGATTTCTACAGTACGATACAAGATATTGGTGTGAAGGATCTAAACAATACCAAAACTTATTTTTCATTGTAGGTACCTTATTGTTTTGGATTACACAGGCACAGGTATTAATTACCTGGCAACATTGATTTTCTGGAATTCTTCAACGCAGAAGTGCAGTAGCCAGTGTAGCGCAAAGCGCAAATTATTCTTTAAATAATTAGAATAAATCGTTTAAAAACGTTATCAAGATGAAGATAGTAATTTTCATATGCTTGTTAACCCTTTCCGTCTGCCTTAGCCAGCCAACAACTGATGCAGGTAAGTAAAACGTATGATGATCTGGTAATGGCATCGGCCAATTGCGTTTGATAGTAGGCATATAACAGACCACTGTGATCACTTTACACTTTTGTTTTGTTTATAACCATTGCGTATCTTAGCTTTAACAATTACCACACTGTAGGCTAAGTACTGTACCAAGCTAATTTACGTTCGGTATCGGTAGGCGCACAAATTTCTTTTTATCTCACCTACGGCGTCGTTATTAATCAGCAAAACTGGTTGACACAAAATTAGTATTAACGCTACAATTTGACGTAGACATTTTTTACAGTCAAACCTTCGTTGTTTAGTTCAGTATATACGCCGAACTATGATGAATGAACTACGTTGTTTGTTCGGTATTACCCGCAGTATCGCTGTATGAGAATATGATCTATGACCTTTGTAGACTTAATTTAGACGGTAGGTATTTTCGTTGCTCGTCTTGAGATATCCATTATGTCAATTTAGCAATGTGTCACTCAAGATCCAATACAGTGAGAGCCTATAATAATATACTTGTTTTTTTTTTCTTTGTTATACTTTAATCATTTAAACATGGAATCTTGTTTTAACTCTGACATACGTATATGTATTGCCTAATAAACAATCTTCAAGTGAAAGCTTGATCTCAAGATAATGTTTCAAGACTTGAAATACAAAATCTGAACTCATACTTGAGATTGTCTAGGTAGGTAACAAATAATATGGTTGCTGTATATGGAATGAATTTCTGGAAGAGTCCAGTTACATAGCATGTCAACGGTAAAGAATAAGGTCTTCTTTGAGATTTATACTTATTTGAATCTACTGTAGGTAAAAAAATAGCTAAAGCCCCTTGTCTATTTTTGGAATGAACTCCCTTCTACAATGGCCTTATATCCCTTATATGTAGATTGTTTAAGCATTATATATAAAAAGTAGACTTGCTTAAAAAACAAAGTACCGGGAAGTTTATCTTTATTATCTATGATTTCATTAAAATAATAATAAAGCTATTTGATTCAAAAGAATTGTTTTAGCTTTTTTTCCTTTATAAGTACCTATGTTAGTGGAATGTTCTTCCTTAATTGTTATGAGCCCATCTTTGGGAGTAGGCCTCCTCCATCTTTATCCATTTCTCTGTCCCTAGGGTCATCCAATCCTTCCCCGCTGCTTGGGTTAGGTCATCAGACCACCTGCATATTGGCCGTCTAACTCATCTCTTTCTAGGCGGACCTTTCCATTTAGTTGTCTCGATGGTCCATTTTCTGTCTCCATAGCGTGATACATGACCACCTCATTGCGATTTCAGCGTTAGAGCCTTGATTTCATTAATGCAACTTCGAAATTCTCATACAGGTGTGGATATAATGCAGTGCAATAGTCTTTAAATAAAAAAATGCACTAGGTATGCAGTTGATTATAATTGTCTACTAAGCTAATCTACTAATATTTTCAATGTTATAAGCGGCAGTCAAGTTAGAATTAGATAACTAATATGTATATTCATGCCAAATTACAGCTTTCTAGAACTAAGCATCTCTGAGCAATAGTGCGGACAGACGGACGGACGGACATGGCGAAACAATAAGGGTTCCTTGTGGACTTCGGAACCCTTAAAATAGCTTTATAATTTATTATGAAAGTAGGTAATTAAATATCAAGTGATCAAGAAATCATTACCAGATTGATCTCACTTGTTCTCTAAAAGTCAGTTATTTAAGTTTACTTCAAAAAATATTAGCTCCTTAAAACGAATTCATTCACCTTACATGCCAATGAGCGAATGCCTTCAAGAATTAACTCATAAAAAACAAAGCACATTGTGCTCTCATCATCTTGAACAGGTTTTGTCTGCTCGCGGGATTATTACATGACGTAGTTATAATACGCGTCATGTAAATAACTCGATTTTTGAAAAAAATATATAACCGACTGCAAATAAACTTTTGATGTCACATTATATATTTTTGTAATCCGTTCATTAAACTCTTTATTTTCATAACTCATTACCTACATTTCGATAGGCTTTGACAAAAAAAAATTGGATATGTTTAAAATGCCTCCAAAAGTTAGCCATTTTGTTTTTTGAAATTTTGATATGCCCAGTGGCCCAGTGTCACTCTCACAATTAAGACGAATCTGACGACACACCTCGCATGTTAAAATCCATCAATCCATTTAGGCTACAGAGCGTGCCAAAGAAATATACATACTTACACACATACATATATACACTCGAAAAACATAACCCTCCTTCTAGCGCAGTCGGATAAAAAGAACGCTGGCGTCCTTGGCTCCTGTTAGCTTCCAGCGTTCTTTTTACATGACGCGTATTATAGGTACCTATCGCGAATCAAATATCAGGCGCGATTCAATTTTTTTTATCAGAACTGATTTTGTAAGTTGCATATGAGATTAATCATAATCATCATCATCAATCAAATGAGATTAATAGTAAATTAATAATAATTAATGATTTCCAGGCAATAAAACAAACACGGAGGCAGCCCCACAGAAACCTACTAACATCGTTCCGAAAGACAAGACTGGCACAACAGAGGCACCCAAGCCCACTGAAAAGGTTTCCAATCACACTGAACCCGTCACATCGCTGCCCCCTGTTAAACCGGCAAATGAGACGGTTGCCCCTAAAAATGACACTGGCAAGAATGACACAACGACCGTGAAGCCTACTGATTCGACCACCACAACCGTAACCCCATCAACACAGTCAATCCCAACAACCACCATTGCGCCTACAGTACCTACCCAGTCGACACCGTCCACAGCCAAACCAACAAACAACACTAACGCCAGCTCCACGATCCCGCCGCCTCCACTTCAAGCTAGAGGGTAAGTGTTATTTTGAAGCTGACGACAGGTTTGGCTCAGTTGTTAGTGACCCTGCCCACTGTTCCGACTGTCGCGGGTTCGAATCCCGCTCGGGGTAAAATTTGTGTGATGCGCACAAATGTTTGTTCTCGAGTCATGAATGTTTAGTATTTATATATTATGTATTTCTCTGTATAAGTATTTATATCATTGTCTAGCACCCATAGTACAGCACGACACAAATTAGAAGGCGCGCGGTGAAGCACTTAAGCCGTTGCCGCAGAGTCTATTATTGCTTAATCCACGCGCCTTCTAAGTTGTGTAAACCTGTACATGCTTTGCTAGGGCTAGGTCAATTTGTGTGAAATTTTCTAAGATATTTATTTATTTATAATACCTCCGTTTATCCTCCAGATTGCCTCCTATTTTACGACTAAAAAAGTTACTTCCAGTTCGTTAAATTACAAAACTTTAGATTTCTTTTTAGTAGTATTTTATGTTAGTAGTATCCTGGGCGACTGAGCTTTTCATGGACGAAAATAGATAAAAATGATATTTCCTAGATATGAGATCTATCTATATCGTTTTTATTGGCATCCATAAACCTGCTACATTGAAAATTTCGTCGAATTTGTTTATTCGTTTCTGAGATAGTTCGTATTAATAAAACACAGCTTGTTTTAAGTATGAGATAAGTTATTAATATAATATTCTTCTCCCCTCAGGTTCGACGGTGCTAGTTTCGTCGGTGGCATCATCCTCACCCTTGGTCTGCTTGCAATTGGATTCATGGGCTTCAGATACTACAAAACCCAAACTGAAAGAAACTATCACACTCTCTAAGCGTTATATGTTTAGCTTCACCCATATATGTAAGTGCACCTAAACATTTTTTTTTTTCTATACAGAGGTACCGTTCTTTCTTTTAATCTTCGACACTGAGTGAGTGCCCTTAGCACACGACACGTCAGGATACAGGGTTATTCAAAATTGGTTTCATCAATTTCGTTTTGGTGGCTGGTCATAGTCTGTAGTAATTTAAACTAAGTTTTTCATCGAATTTCTTATGAATCTTATGTATATGCCACTGATATTATTTTAAATATAGTTTTAAGCATTTTTGGCATTTATCTTGATTCTTGCAAATTTTATGTTCATTAAGTACTTCTATCTTCTAAGTTTTTCATGCTTTTAAAACTTCATATTATTCAAAATTTGTAAAATTTAGTTTATAATTACTAAATATATCGGGACTCAATATAAATATTTTGTAAATTTTATCAGATGTTAAATAATGTTTATAATTGAAGTTAGTAAATGTTTATACACTGTATAATCACCTTTTCGAACATTTTCATAAACTGTGCCATGTATAATGGTTGGTAACCATTTGCACCAAATTGTGGATCTGTGTTTTGTTTTTTTTTTCTTTCACTATCACATTTAAAGAGATTTTAGTTTGTTATAGAGATATTATTATTGTTAAGTGTAACTATAAGGTAACGCAATGTGATGATGAAAATAAGGGTCTAAAATATTAGCTACGTTGGTTTGGCACTTAACACGGAAATCTCATTTTAATCCTATAAATACTTGGTGTGATTCTTCTTAAGAACAGAGATGTGGTTGATTTTAACACTGACTGAACATGTATAGACAATTAGATTAGTCACAGCTAATTGAACTATGTCATTTCACATTCTGTAATCTAAGGATTAGGCGAGGTAAGGAAACAATCTCTTATTAAACATGCCATGTCAAAGATTATTATCCATCCAGAAATCAAAAATATGTATGTTGTCATTAATATTGTGCATTACTTATCTCGTCATCTTGTATACGTAATTGATATCTCACCCTATAGTAATACGTTAAGTGTAACGCCAGGTCATTTCACATTGAATCTCTTGTATGTCCAGATCTATTGTGTCAAACCAATTTCTGTATATTTTGATTTTGTAATTTTGCCTGCTATTATATAATAAATACTGGAAAAAGTTGATTCCATCCTCAAGTGCTCTTAATTGATCTGAACTATTTATTATGTATATTCTGAAGCTTTACAATTACAAGCCACTATGGAAGGATTCATCTCAACTACTGCTAACAGCTATCACAGTCAATAGTTACAAATAAAATTATATACCATCATCATTGTTTTATTGCTTTTAACAATTAAGTGTGTTTAACCTAATTATATAATAAACGAATAAGGATTTAACCACACCTGTCGTCGCAGAATCGGATAGATTAACGAAAAAGACACGATTTGGCGGAGTCGTGCAATCCCACTTCGATTGGTGTGGTTAGTCTTAGACGTTTAGTGATGTCTTAATATTGGTCTATGGATATTACCATAGAAGAAGCAAGGTAAAAATAAATGGATAACCTTCAATAAAATTACTGTGCTTCACACAAATCAGCGTACGCCCGAAGAGTTAAATGTGATAGATAATATACGAGTATGTCGCTCTGCCGATGTAGCCAGTATGAAAATAGAAACGCCACCTGGATATTGCTCCCATACAAGTTCTTAATTCCGGTGTACGCCGCAAACGTAAGGAGATTGTCAGTCTATGCAATGATAATTTGTCTTTTGTCTTGCAAGTTGAAGGAGATGATTTTCCCTAGTTTCTGTTGAATCCGGTTTAATTTGAACCCTATGCTTCCAATATTAAGATGTATGGTGGACGGCAAAGAGATGTTTACTCTTTTGAACCCTATTCCGTTGTACTAGGGACCAAAAGTGTAAACATCTCTTTGACGCCGACCGTACTCAGATCTCGCATATAATTATTGAACCTAATTTAAAAAAAAAACGGTCAAAAAGTTAAAAGCGAATTCCCAGCGAGGTTAAGTGTTTGGATCTACAGCAGCAGTGGTAATAGTATTGAAAGTGCTAAGCAAGATCTATATTAGAGAAAAGGTGGTAGACTGATTTGCTAACAGCGGGACCAACATTTCGGTTCAAATCCCCATACTTCAAATTAGCTAATAAAAATTCACCATCCTTCTGACTGCATCCCGCATACGCCTCTATGAGGGAGCGCGGAGTTTTATAAAGTTCAGTAATGGCCAGAGCTTTCTCGACTGATGCACCTTTCAGTTGAAGTAGTAGCTTGATGAAAGTCTCTGTGACTGTAAGAGCTTTCGTTTTGCTTGATGCTTTGTTGAGGAACGAGAACGTCATCAGGTCATCGCCTTGTGCTTCTTTGTGATAGCCCCTTAGATTTTTATCCTGAAAAAGAGAAAAAGACAAATATTCATTGTGGGTTTATGTCAATTTCACACAAAATTTATTATGCCTATGTTAATACTGTGTTTATAAGACTGATTAATAATAGTAGGTTGCAATATATCTTACAAATTTATAAATTTTTATTTTTATTTTTTCTGTACCTTATACTCTATAGTCAGTCTTTTAGTCAACATTGCCAAAAACCTTGCAGAATTTGTCAAGGAATCAGTGATGTGAACTTTGAAATCGTCTTGCACTCTTGTGTTTTGCAAGGCTTGCATGAGTGTCTGGACAGGCAGACCCACATGCTTATTGCTACCATAGTTCTCCACCATGTAAATAACATTTTTCAGCCCAGACTTTCTTAATCTGAATTTTTGTTCATGGAACCTTCCATCTTTAATGCTCGCTCCTAAATCATCCATTCGTTTTCTCTCCACAATGTACGGCAAAACTAGTTCCTGATCAGTTTTTATCCTGTCCCTGGCTACCCACATGAAATCTCCAACTTTTAAACTTCGATATTCATGTTTCAAGTCAGGATACTTATTGAATTGGGCGACTGTGGGATCATTCTTTTTAGACAACCTGAAAAATTTATAATTAAAATATGATTAAAGAAAACTAAACAAATTTTTGTCAATAAAAATCATTACAAAGTTGCTTTTGTGAACTGATGTATTATACTTGGTAACATATTTAATTTACCACATGACGTCACATGCATATATAGGTAATGAATTTTTAATTTAGCTATGTTGATGAGTGACCTCAGATCCCATTAGCAACTCATTGCAAATAACTAATATGTATAAATACAGGTAGCTAAATACAGACCCACTTGTTTCACATTTATCAATCAACAATATCACATCAAAAGTACCAGAAGGCATTTCAATCATAGCCTCGTCAAAAACAGGCTCCGCAGACCTTGCTACTGCCTTAGTTACTGGAATATCAACTTCTGTATCATTATCAGCAATATCGATTCTCCTGGGATTTGCATCATTGAATATTATATCATTTGCGGTAGGCCTACTAGCAGAATCCTTTAACAATTCTTTTGCCATCAGAACACCTTGGTCTGTTAATAGATATTCAAGCTTTTTATTCTTTCTCTTACTAACTAAACCTTTAGTTATTAATCTTGTCATGTTTGACCAAGCTGTGTAAAATGAATCAGGCTTTGGTCTTGTGAATGACTCCTCACTGTGTACTTGTGCTTTTTCAATAAGCTCCTCCTTTTTCAAAGCTGGACTATCAGGGTTCTCATTTAAGTGTTCAAGTAGTGCAACAAGTATAGCATAGCCCCCAGATCTAAATGCAGGTTTGTAAGCATTTCTATTTCTAGGTTTTCTCTTTGCAGTATTACTTACAGAAGGTGCTTGACCATTCTGAATATTTATATTTTCTTGATTTTCAGAGACTACATTTTTCTGTTCAGAACATTGAGAAACTGCTTTACCAATAAGTGATGTAGTTTGTGAAGGCTGGATACAACGATTATCTTCTTCAGGGCTATCTAAATCATAGGTTTCCGTCTCAGAATTAGAAGATGAACCATTTGTGAGCAAATTCTTATTGTAATTATACACTTCCAGTCGCTTATCCAGGTATGCACATAACTTTTTGTCAAAACCCTTGAGGATTGCACACTCTGCGCCACTTTCCAATGGCAATGGATATTTAGAAAGTGCAGTTAAGGCCTCTTTCAGGGTAGATTCCAAACTGCTCTTTTTTTCCACTGCTTCTTCATACAACTCTTCAAGCCAACTGTGAAAAAGAGGATTGGGTCTTGCCTGTTTAAATGTAATCCTAGATCCTTTTGAAAACACACTCATTTTAACTTATGGAAATTAAACAGCTGAAAGGTTTTGTTATTAATTGAGCGGCGGCATTATTTATTCCTTTATAAAGATGTATATAAGAATATTGTGTTTTTGAACTTTTTTGTTTACTTCGTTTACTTTTTAAACGTCAATCAAGGCACAGATTAGTAACTTAGGCTGCGTTCCGAAACGCGCTCACAGCGCTCACAGCACCTTGCATCCCTTTTCCTCTTGAAAGTCGAGTCATAAGAGGAAAAAGGATGCAAGGTGCTGTGAGCGCTCTAAGCGCGATTCGGAACGCAGCCTTAGTGGTATGTTATGTCTAAGGACGTAATGTCATCCGTCACCGTCACCCACCCCACCATAAAGTTACAGCATCAACTTAGCATCAACTTAGCATCAAAAACTTAACGCCCGTTAACTTTAACATGACGTTTTAACTATTGAGATAATGACGTTTTTGTATGGATTGACAGCTCTCTTTAAATTTAACGTACGTTAACTTTCTGATGCATCCTAGCCCAGACCGCGTTCCAAAACCTATGAATCAACCAAGCATTCTTGAATGATAAATAAATTAGATGATCTAAGAAATCAGGCAGGACTAAAATTAAGTTAAAAAAATTGAATTATTTACAAAAAATCTTGGCATGATTTTTATACCCGCAATCTACACGATAAACATCACACATTTGGAAACTGGTTTTTGAAAGAGCTTTGTTTGACAGAACTGCCGCCAGCCGCCCGCCCGCCGCCATTCGTCGAATTTTCATTTCGACCGTGTACCGTTCGCCAAACAAAAATGGATGGTGCAGTGCATTCGTAATCGCGTTATTGTTTTGATTGCAATATAACTGAATATTAACAGTCTATTTGTGTAGTGGGCAGGAGATAAACAAATGCAAAATGTCGCTCGAAATTCCGTTGATGACTACGGATGAGGTGAAGTTTTGACTAATTTTTATTATACGTAGCAAATTTTTGTTGTGAAAAGTGTTAATATATTCGTAATTTGTGTTCAGGTGATTGAGTTAGATCCAGAGCAATTACCGTCCGGAGATGAAGTGCTTAGTATCCTGCAAAAAGAGCGATCTCAGCTCAGTGTTTGGATTAATATTGGGGTACGTAAACTTAACCTCAAATAAATTGTTATGTAGTAGAAATTAGCTATAATTTTATGATGGTGTCCATAAATCGTACTTAACTCACGTGAAAAAAGTTATTATTACCGATGTTTAGCTCGCGTAACTAGTAAATTATATTATTACTGACTTCTAGGTCACGTATTAGTGGCGTAACATAACGAAGTATTGCTTCCTAATTATACCTCTGCGCATCCCCAACGTATACGAGCCATCCACACGATCCACTTTAGCTAAAATTATATCGAAGTTTTTTCACTATTTTTTATGTCATCAGCTTGCATATTACAAACAAAAGAAGATCGATGACTTTCTCAAAATCCTGGAATCGTCGCGTGTGGACGCAAATATCGACTACCGAGATTTTGAACGGGATCAAATGCGGGCCCTCGACATGCTTGCCGCATACTATGTCCAGGAAGCCAATAAAGAGAAAACGAAGGACAAGAAAAAGGATTTGTTCACTAAAGCCACATTGCTTTATACAATGGCTGACAAGATTATCATGTATGATCAAGTGAGTATTCAAACAATATTCACTAATGTAAATGTAAAGTATTGTTATGACAAATTGATATTCCAGTTACATATTCACTATGCATGGAGAGAAAATAAAGTCTCATCTTAATAAATACTTGAAAAGGTTGACAATTTAATAATAATTTTCTAGAACCATCTACTTGGCCGGGCCTACTTCTGCCTCCTCGAAGGTGATAAGATGGAACAAGCAGACGCGCAGTTCAACTTTGTGCTCAATCAGTCACCCAACAATGTACCTTCATTACTTGGAAAAGCTTGTATAGCCTTCAATCGTAAAGACTACAGAGGTGCATTAGCCTTCTATAAGAAAGCCTTACGGACAAATCCTGACAGTCCTGCTGCCTTACGATTGGGCATGGGGCATTGTTTTATGAAGTTAAATAACCAGGAAAAAGCAAGGTAAGAAACAATAATATGACAACCACAAGTCCTTTGCCCGTCATCTATTTTGCTGAATTAATTCAATCAATCACTCAATATTTATTCAGTAACAATACAAATGATTGTGTTTGAAATGTAATATAAATTTAAAATTACAATTAAAATAATCATTAAGAACAAATCTTACACAAACTATTTGAATACTAATTAAAATAACAATAAAATCTAAAAATAAAAATTCACAATTAATCTTAAAAAGTTAGTAAAGTAATAGATACAAAAAGTTATAAAGATAATTTTTCACAGAATGGCATTTGAAAGGGCTTTGCAGTTGGATCCCCAATGTGTAGGAGCCTTAGTAGGCCTCTCAATCTTAAAGTTGAATCTGCAAGAGAACGAGTCAAATAAAATGGCTGTGATAATGCTTTCAAAAGCTTACGCCATAGACCCCAAAAATCCTATGGTGTTGAACCATCTGGCGAATCATTTTTTCTTCAAAAAGGTAAAGAAAATCTTACTTCTACTTAATAATTCAACTCGTGAAAAATATCAAAGTTTCAATACTATTTAACCTTTTCCAGGACTACAGTAAAGTACAGCACTTGGCACTCCACGCTTTTCACAACACTGAAAACGAAGCCATGCGTGCAGAGTCCTGTCACCATCTAGCGAGGGCCTTCCACGCACAAGGGGACTGCGACCAAGCCTTCCAGTATTATTACCAGGCAACACAGTTCGCTCCGGCTAACTTTGTTCTGCCCCATTACGGTCTCGGACAAATGTACATCTATAGAGGGGACACTGAGAATGTGAGTTCAAATTGATATGCAAGAAATTGTTATTATTATTGGGGTTTTGTAGGGCCATATGTGTGTCACCTCGACCATAGCTGATCTAAGAAATTTTAAAGCTGATAGTTTGGGTGTTTGCTACTTAATCACACTAAATTGGCTACAAGGATATTTACAATCTGGATTGAAACCTGGAGGATACTTTTTATCCCGGAAATCATGCCTTTAAGGGGTAAAAAGTGGGTAGAAGTTTATTATGAAATTCCTTGCTGACAAACTCACGGGTAATAGCTAGTAACTTCTAAACCTTCATGGTTCTAAATGCTGACAAATACCTACATTACACTTCAATTTGTTTGAAAAATAATCTAGGTTGCCACCTGCTCACTGTGAAAGTACCTACATTAATAAATCCATATTTTTTGTCCTTGGTAATTTAACTAAAAATATCTCCATTTTATTCCCAAACATACAGGCTGCTCAATGCTTCGAGAAAGTTCTCAAGGCTCAACCAGGCAACTACGAAACTATGAAAATATTGGGTTCCTTGTATGCTAACTCTAATTCACAATCGAAACGCGACATCGCGCGCCAGCATCTAAAGAAGGTCACTGAACAGTTTCCTGATGATGTCGAGGCGTGGATAGAGCTGGCACAGATATTGGAGCAAAATGATTTACCAGTAAGTAACTTACAAAACAATATTTTAATACTGTTGTGACCCTAGTACAAGAATACAAGGTACCCAAAACTGACAAAGAATTTACTGGATTCAATAGACCTCAAGATTGCTCTCTTATGACACAGGTTTAGGTGACATTAACATTGATATTGTTTGGGTTGTCTGCTAGTTTTCCTTTTAGTAAGATATATTTATCAGTTATCATGAACATCTTTTTAGTTTGTTTGCGTGATCATATTTATTTTAATTCCACAGGGATCACTGAACGCCTACAGCACAGCCATGAAGATTCTCAAGGAGAAAGTGAACGCTGATATACCAGCAGAAATACTCAATAATGTTGCCGCTCTACACTATCGGCTGGGTAACTTGGATGAAGCCAAAAATTACCTGGAAGAAGCTCTCGAAAGGTATTGTTCTTCTCGAATAATTTGGTGCCTAACAAGGGCAATCAATAAAATAGTAAAAATAATTTATAAAGTCACAAAAGTGTTATCAAAACTGTGACGTCACATTACACTATTTGTATGATCCCATATAAAAGGTGCGAATGGTATTTAAAAAAAAGGATTTGACTAAACTAGCCATGTAGCCAATTTTTTAAAAACATGATATAAAACAAAATGTTGTCTTGTAGAGAAAGTCCAGAGTGTATTTTAATTTCGACTTTCAATTACAGAGAAAAAGCCGATGCGGAAACATTAGACGCACAGTATTACAACTCTATAGCAGTAACAACGACTTACAATTTGGCGAGACTGAATGAAGCACTATGTAATTACAATAAGGCTGAGAAATTGTACAAAGACATCTTGAAGGAGCATCCGAATTACATCGATTGTTATTTGAGGTAAGATTTATGACCCAACAAAACACACGATTAATATGTGTTAGTTATACTAACAATATTACATCAATAGGTAAAAAATAAAAATGCAAAGCTTACAATGTCACTCGAAAATTCCGTAAATTCTTCCTTTACTTTAGTTGCAAACGTTGATAGATTAATTGAATTTTCTGATGTGTCAAAGTGACTGTATTTGGCCAATTTGTTGAATAAATTATTGAATTTGACCTTCTTTTTAGGGTTCCGAAGTCCACAAGGAACCCTTATAGTTTCGCCATGTCCGTCCGTCTGTCCGCACTATTGCTCGGAGATGATTAGGTCTAGAGAGCTGTAATTTGGCATGAATATGCATATTAGTTACGCTGACAAAGTGGTACAATAAAATTTTGAAATATATTTTTTTATACGGTACCTCCCCTACTCGTAAAGTGGGGATGTAATTTTTTTTTCTTGCGTACCCCATGGTGCGGCATATCGTTGAATAGGTCTTAAAAAAACATTGTGGGTTTGTTAACACCATTTTTTGATTAAGTGATGCGTTTGTGAAATATTAAGCTTTAAAGTGCTATTTTTTGTTAGAGTCACGTGTCCCCCCCCCTGCCAGCTAAATGGTGGTATTTGGATGGCTGAAAAAAATCACGGTTGTGGCATATATAACGTAGTTGAAAGGAAAACTATCAGAGCTAAGTAGGCTGTACAAACTTACGAGTAATAGTCGACCAACTTATAATGATGATTTTTCTCGAGCGGCAGGGGCGTCGGGCGGGCACGTCATACCACAGGCTAGCTAGATGCTAATAAGTCTTAGAAAGGTACTGTGGGCATCCTCAACTTCGGAACCCTATAATTTGCGCGTGGCCCGACACGCACTTGGCCGGTTTTTTATGAAAACTTCTACAAAACTCATGTTTCGGTCCAATGAATTTAGACTTCGATGATTTGTCAGTTGATTTATAAATCGAGCAAAATACATTATAAAACAGAGCCTTAATAGTGGCCTTAATGCATTTTTTGGTGGAATGTGACTTGTACCACTCTATAAGGGATAAGTTTCTGGGTCATCTGAACCTACATAATGGTGGTTTGAATTTTTTACTTGCAAATCCTGTGTCTAATGATGCCTTGCAAATTTATAGATTTGTAAAGCATGCCTTCCTTATCCGAGGATCTCCCTTTAGTGGGAATTCTCCATAAACCTTTTTTTTTTCTTGTGTCCTCCAATGAGGCTGGCATAGTCACTTTAGTGTACGTAAGCCTCTATAAATATTTCATGATTAAAAAAAAAAAAAATATATATATATTATAGTATTCTTTCTTTCATTCAGGTTAGGTTGCATGGCTCGCGACAAGGGCCAAATCTACGAGGCGTCAGATTGGTTCAAGGAAGCCCTGAAAGTCAACACGGAGCACCCTGACACTTGGTCGCTGCTGGGTAACCTCCACTTCGCGCAGCAGGGGTGGGGCCCCGGGCAGAAGAAATTTGAGAGAATCCTACAGAATTCTACTACCTCCAGTGACGCTTATTCTATTATTGCTTTGGGTATGTAGTAATTTGTATTCGGTATGTGTTGTTATGATGTATGTCTAATATGGTAATAAGTAAATGTGTCATTTCCACGTTAATACTGGTATTGAGTTGGTATTTGTGACTGGTTGTTTTCTATGTTGTTGAAAATATAAACAAAACAATTATGGTATTTTTTTTTAAATTGGTAACCAAATAGTTTTAAGTCTAGACTGCAAATTGGTCATGTGCTTTTTCTATTTCTCTATAGAAAAGGCTGTATGCTGTTCATATGGTCAAATATCAAGCGAAAAATGTCATGCCACATAGCAATGATTAACAAAGCAACAAGTGGTAGTTAACACTGATAAATGCTTGAGCAATCCTTGAATCCTTCTATTTCAGGCAACGTATGGCTACAAACGCTTCACCAGCCCTGCCGAGACAAAGAACGTGAGAAACGACACCAAGACCGCGCCCTGTCACATTACAGACAGGTTATGATCAACGATCCTAGAAACATCTGGGCCGCCAACGGGATTGGCTGCGTGTTGGCGCATAAGGTATGATATTTCCATTTCATTTCATTAGCCTTTATATCCTGAGTATGTTTTTGTTCCGTTCTGTATTTTTAGTTTCTTATAAAATATCTCTTAGCTCAGTGTGCCTTGTGGCATAGGCCTCCTCCAACAATTTCCATTGTTTTCTATCTTGGGCTACCCTTCTCCAAAAGGGCCCCGCTGTAAGCTTTAGCTCACCTTCAGGTATGATCTACAGTATAATAAATAATAATAATAAGTGTGTATGTCTACTGAGATACATAATTACTTGTCGGATACCATGATATTTAGTTTGGTGGTTATATCCACGCAAAAATAGGTATCACACAAACATCTTAGGCCTCAGGGTAGGCAACGCATTCGAGATCTTATGGTTTCTTAATGGGGGATCATAGGATTTCGGTGTCCATGGGCCGCAGTGACCACTTACCATCAGGTGGGCTGTGCGCTCGTTTATTTATTTATTTATTTAATTTAGGCACAGTAACAAGTAACAAACAAATTACAGTTTTGATGTTTGCCTATGCCATTGATTTATATTAAAAAAAAAAACAACACACGCCGTGGTGGCCTATTGGTTCGACCTCCGCTTCGCATGCAGAAGATCGGGGGTTTGAATCCGTCTCGCACCTGTGAGTTCACTTATATGGTGCGAAATTCAATTTAAATCGAGTGATCAGCTTTTCGTTAAAGGTAAGAGCATCGTGAGGGAACTTGCCCGCTTCTGCGAAGTAGTTCAAGTACGTGTGTTCGCACTGGGCCCGCGTGGGGACTATAGCCTAAACCCTCTCGTGATGGGAAGTAGCCTGTGCTCAGTGGTGGGACGTAAATAGGCTGGTACAGTGGCGGCACAACACACAAACAACGATTGTGAATGTGTGTGTGAAGTTGGCTAGCGCCCAAGTCTAGAAACAGAAACTACGTGAAGTGTGACTATTAATTGAAAATATTTTTCACAGAAATGTTGTTTAGATGTCTCCAGAAAATAATCAAAGCTAAATCTTAGTAGGTTGTTTTGGATGGGGTCATTTGTTTATCATGTTTTACCTACTTTTAATTATTATATTTAGTCAAAATCATCAATCATTGTCTAGCACCCATAGTACAAGTTTTGCTTAGTTTGGGGCTAGGTCAATATGTGTGAAATGTCCCAAGATGTTTATTTTATTAGGTATATGTATAAAATACATATATAGGTACGTACTAACATTACATTTAAGGGATGTATAGTCCCTAACTTAAACTTAAATCTGAGATCTTAGAGAAGTATAGTTTCCAAGGGTCCAGAAAAAAAAAACATGGAGAATGAAAGCGAGAATGAAATTTATATTTGTTGACATATAAATTTCATAAATGTCAACAGTCTCAAAATGTCAATAAATAATGAAATACATCATGTATAAAAGAGTTCATTAATACATGTCAATAAGGACATGATGAGGTCTCTCGCTTAAAATGTTTGACTTAGTCATTATTTTCATCTAGGGTTGTACAAACGAGGCGCGAGATATCTTCGCTCAAGTACGGGAGGCGACGGCGGATTTCCCTGACGTGTGGATGAACATAGCCCACATATACGTCGAGCAGAAACAATACATCAACGCCATACAAATGGTGAGTCCGTTACAGTCTGAAAGATTATCATAGTGGTGTGATATTGACTCTAGAGCTTAATTTATTAAAGGGCGATTTCATGGAACCATATTTTAAGTACTTTATTGAAGAATGGTTTTATATCTGTGGTTGAATAGAAAACTATAAGGTGTAAATTTTAAAACCCTTTCAACTTAAAGTAGTTTGATTGGATATGGATGAAATGAAAAATTACAGTACTTGATTTCTTATCAGTTAAAAAAATCAAGCATTTAGCCATTTAGCAAAATTTTTCTAAATTGAATCCGGAGCTAAGCGAAAAACTTTCGCTTTACTCTGCATTCAATTCGTCATCCGCGATAAAATATATCATTTCGCTCTCTACCTATACAACGTACTATTCCAGTACGAGAACTGCATCCGCAAGTTCCGCATGCACCACGACGTGGAGTGGCTGACGTGGCTGGCGCGCGCGCACGGACTGGCGC